>CM039722.1:37246243-37846243 GCA_022539455.1 Dendrobium nobile | reverse complement strand
ATTATTTCCCATAGGTTTTCCAAAAGCCTTTCTCTGAAAACAACCCAGCAGCTCACGGAACCAAGGCACCAGCAAACAGGCGGAATTTTCAAAGCAGCACAGTAACGGGAAAAGCTTCCCATTTCGGAAATCAGCCAAGGCATGAAAATATCAGCCGGATGAAATGTCTAGCATTAAAATCATTAGCTTCCCAATGAAATCAAAGCATAGAATTCAGCCACCATTAAAGAGCAAGCACGATTCTCCAAGAGACAAGAAGAAAGAAGAGGGGGAAGGAGAAAAGACACAAGGGAAGAAACCTAAGAGCCACAAGGAGGAGGGGATTAATCTAATTAATCATCAATTTATGAGCTTAAAACACTCTACTAAATATTAATGAGCTGACATTTAGTAGAGAATATTAAAACTCACCAAAAGTAAAACTCAACTTGTTTTGACCCCTCCCCTTGCCTACATCAAGCAAACATAAAAATAACACAAAATGACTAAATAGCCCTCATTCTATCTCCCATAGGTAGTGGAACCAACCCCAAGGGGGGCTAGATTTGGAGCCTGCAGAACAACAGGCTTCCACTTGTATTGCTTGAGCCGGCCTCGCCCATGGGTTGAGCCAGCTAGACCGGTCTATGCCTATCAATAACCTGCTCCCAAAGAAGCGCCTTGTCCTCAAGGTGGAAAGATGGGAATTGATGTTGCACCCTCTAGTAAGACTTCCATGTAGCATCATAATTAGGAAGGTCCTTCCACTTGATCAACCTCAAATGATACGTCACTTCTCCAATTTTTTATAATATCTCAAAAGGGCCAAAATATCTTGGAGCAGCTTCTCATTCCTCCTGTTAGCAACCATCCTCTGCCTGTAAGGTCAAAGCTTCAAGAACACCCAATCCCCGCTTCAAACTGGATATCATTCCTATGCCCATTCACCTGTGTCTTCATAACCTATTGAGCCCTCAACATATGCCTTTCTAACTTTCCAACAACCTATCCCTCTCCTCCAAGTATTCTTTTACTGAAGAAACTGGAGTGCTACTTAATGCCCAAAATGTACCAAGTTAGGCGTAGATCGTCTGTACAACACTTTGAATGAGTTAATCTGGGAAGCAAAATGATATGATGTGTTGTACCGGTACTCTGCCATGCAAGCCACTTGGCCCAAAACCGAGGGGTCTCTAAAGCAAAACATCGTAGATATGTCTCCAAGCTCCTGTTTATCACCCATGTCTATCAATTTGTTTGCGGGTGGTAATCTGCACTCCTCTTCAGAACTGTCCCTTGTAGCCTGAATAACTCCCTACAAAAATGACTGAGGAACACTTTTTCCCTGTCGGATACTAAGGACTCCGATATCTCATGCAGTCTGACCACCTCCCAGATGAAATATGATGCCACTGTCATTGTCATATTGGGTGTCGTAGGGGAATGAAATGAGCATACTTGCTCAGTCTGTCCAGTACCACTAGAATCACTATTAACCCTTCCGATCGAGATAGCCCATTTATGAAATCCATAGAGAGCTCCTCCCACACCCGATCTGGTAGAGCTAGCGGCTTCAATAATCCTTCTGGAGCCATGGCCATGTACTTATTCCTCTGACAGACATCACAACTGGCTACCAACTCCTCCATATTCTTATGCACCCCTTCTAATACAACTCTGAGGCGAGTCTCCTGTATGTCTTTTGCACCACTGAATGACCCCCAACAGCGCTCCCATGGAACTCCTGGAGTAGATGGAGATGTGAACTAATGTTCTCGGCATCACAAATCTTCCATGGTACAACAACCTTTCCCCCTCTAGAGAATAACCAGTGTGGCTACTCTCATCCTTCAATAAATCTGTCTTGATCCTCCCCAACTCCTCATCCCGCGCACTCTCCTCCTAAATGGTCCCCAATCTAGCATAAGTGGTATCGACACGGCCATCTCCTCTAGCTCCCCCATACATCTGTACAAGGCATATGCCGTCTTGTTCTCTATCTCAGGCCTATATTGAATTTAAAAGTCATATCACAATAACTTTGACAGTCATCTCTGGTGCTCCTCTGTCATCATCCTCTGCTCAAACAAGTACTTCATACTCCGTTGATCCATCCTGACAATGAAATGCCGACCCAACAAATAATATCACCACTTCAAGATGGTTAGCACAATCACCATTAACTCCCTCTCGTAGATTGAACTTCAGCCTGGCTCTAGCTGTCAACACCTGGCTAAAGTAAGCTATGGATCAGTGGGGCTGCATAAGTACTGCTCTCAAGCTATACTCTGATGTGTTCATCTCTACTACAAACACATGTTTGAAATTTGGCAGGGCCAAGACCGGTACAGTGCTCATAGCCTTCTTCAATCTCTCAAAAGCCATTATGGATGCCTCCCCCATAAATTATCTTTCTTCAGTTATTCTGTCAATGACCAGAAGATGGTGTTATAGCCCTTCACGAACCTCCTATAGTATCCTGTCAACCCTAGGAAACCCCTCAGCTCCCTCAGATTCTTTGGTAATGGCCATCTTAGTATTTTTAGTATTACCTCAATCTTAGCTTGATTAGCGATTACACCCTCCTAAGAAATTACATGTCCCAAGTATTCCACACTGATCTATGCAAAGCAACATTTCTTTAAATTTGCCCTCAGTTGTTGCTCCTATTACACTTCTAAGACTGTCCTCAAGTGCTCCCAGTGTTCCTCCTCTGACTTGCTATACTCCAGGATATTATCAAAGAAAACCAACACAAATCTCCTGATATAGTGTCAAAAAATTTTGTTCATGAGGGACTGGAAAGTGGTTGGGGCATTAGTAAGGCCAAAAGACAGCACCAGGAACTCATAATGTCCTCATGCATTCGGAAAGCAGTCTTCGACACGTCCTCCCCTTTCATTCGAATATGATGGTATCCTGACTTCAAATCTATCTTGGTGAAGATAACTGCCCCACTCAATTCATCCAATAACTCATCTATCACTGGGATGGAAAACTTGTCTAGCACAGTTTCTGTATTCAAGGCCCTATAATCCATGCAGAACCTCCAACTCCCATCCTTTTTTTCTTGACCAATAACACTGGACTAGAAAAAGGGCTCACACTAGGCATGATAATCCCTGCCTCAACATTTCTCTGATTAATTTCCCAATATCATTTTTATGAAACTGAGGGTAACGATATGGCCTGACACTGATGGGGGACACCCCTTCCCTCAGGGTGATAGCGTGATCTTGCTCCCTCGGCAATGGCAATCCTTGAAGCGGCTAAAAGGCCTCACTAAAATGAAGAATCAATGGTTGTACTAAAAGAGGAATGTCTCCACCCTCTTCCAATCTAATCCCCTCTAGTCTCTATAGCTACACCAGGAAACATTTCCCCACCTCTTGTACGCTCCTCGTCATGGTTTTAAGAGACACCAAGGCTTTCGATAGCCTCGCATCTCCCGTGATCACTACACTTCGCCCCTCTACCACCAACTCCATCGTTAGTGCTCCCTAGTTGACCTTGGTATTCCCCAAGCAACTTCATCCCTAAGATGGCATCAGTGCTCCCTAACTCTAATGGGAGAAAATCCTTCGTCACCTGAACCCCCTATATGATCAGCACTACTCCCCTACAGATGCTTCAGCCCATCTCCACCTTCCCCATACCCATCATCACTCCATAACACCCTGTCTCCACCAATGTCACCCCCAATTGGTCCACGACCTGATTGGAGATGAAATTGTCAGTAGCCCCACTGTTAATCAACACCACCACCTCCTTATCTACTATTTCCATGGTATAAATCAGAGTAAATCCTACCATTGAGTTCAGGAATACCTCTGCCACGTCAAGATGCAGTTAGTCTTCCTCCTCTACCCCTGTCTCACTCCCACCTCCCTCCTCAGTTTCCTCATCATTGCAGACGGTGAAAACCTGAAGAATTTGGTCCCTACACTTCTGTCCTGGAGTATAATTCTCATTACATTGGAAGCATAATCTCTTCGCCCTCTTCTCGTGCATCTCTCTCTAAGCCAACCTTTTGAAGTTCCTCCCACTTCCTCCTCCTACAGGCTTCCCCCTTAGGGTCTCACGAAGGTTGCCCGATGTAGGACCCTTAGGTGCTAAGAGAGTAGTAGTCATCCTATACGAGCCACTTGAACCGCTGCCTTTGGATCCCCTCTCTTTGTACTTTTGATCTTCCACCAGTTAAGCTAGCTCCATAGCCTCTCTCAAGTCACGAGGTCTCATGACTCTAACTGCTGCCCGGATCTCTGATTTGAGCCCCTTCATGAAATTTTCCTCCAGAACAATCTCATATACCCGCTCTAGTCGACTCGCCAGGTACTCAAATATCTCACGGTATTTTGCTACCGAGCCTTCCTGTACTAGGGAAAATAACTGCTCATAGAAGTCTCCTCCCCTGCTAGTTTGAAAACGTTCCAATAAGCATTCTTTGAACTCCTCCCAACTCTATATGGGCCTCCTCATGTGTATCCACTGGTACCAAGCCAATGTCTTCCCTTCCAAATATAGGCCAGCTGCTATCAATTTCTCCTCCTCCGTCAACCCATTGACGGCGAAGTACCTCTCTACCTTGTAAATCCACCCATGTGCATCCTTCCCTTCAAAGATGGCATCTTCAATTTTCATATCTTCAGACCTCCCTTATTTCCCCTAATTCCTCTATAATTTTCCCTTCCCCAAGTGAATGGCCCTCCCTAAGTGTCCTTATTCTCCCTTCCACGATCATACCCAAACCCTTCTTCCATTTCGCCGCTTCTTTCATCAAAATTAGCACCTCCAGCCATAATCCCCCTTCCTTCTTCCCAATCAGCACCCCTTTGCTCATACCCCACATATACACGCCTTTCCCTAAACCTTCCCCTTATCTCCTCCCGCTGAAAATGTTCTAAATGGGGTCTTCTCCCTTCTCCTTCTACGATCTCCACATCATTTTCATCACTAAGAATTTCAGAATTCGTATTTTTCCCCACCGATGCTCTTGCCTCTGATGCCACTGTTTGGTTTTGATGATCTCATATCTTCTTCACCATCTCCTAAAGACCAGACAATTTACCTGCCATGGAGGAAATTATACCCTCCATCGTCGCTTTTATTTGACACATCTCCCCCTCAAGTCATTCTTCCAAAGCATCCACATTCTTGGCTGCCATCACTATCCGGATCTTTGTTAGACTCAAAAATTTGGATTTCGACCCCAAAAATAGCAAAAAACCACGGTTCAGAAAAAAAATCTGCTACATGAAACCACCAAAAACAACCCAAAAAACTGCTATGATGCCAATTTGATAGGAAACACTTGAAGAACTCAAGTGGAACCTATCAATTTTAAGATTCCAACGATATTTCTACACAAAAAAACTCTAACCAAACCAGGAAAAATAGCAATATTATTGTGATAATCAAAGAGAAACGGAAGGAAAATACCAAGATACAGTAGATCCTCAATTTGAGAGGAGGATCGATCTCTCCCAACTCTCCAGACTCCGCTAGGGCCTAAGACGCCAAGAACCAACCCAATTCAACAAATAAACATCATCTCCTAACCCTACTACAAACTTCTACTTAAAGCAAACGTAAAAATAACACAAAAGGAAAATAGCCCTCATTCTATCTCCCTTAGGTAGTGGACCCCACCCCAAGGGGGACGGGATTTGGAGCCTACAGAACAACAACTTCTGCCTCCAATATTGCTTGAGCCAGCCCAAGAGAAGGGCCGACTAGACCGGTCCCTCCTGGACCGGTCTATGCCTATCAGTATAATTGAAAGTGGATTTATAAGGGGCTTTGAAAAAAATATCATCAAGTGAAGGTATAAGGGGAAATGGAAGTATAAGGAGGCTTTAGGAAATATGAAATATATTATGAATAATATGTTGTATGTTTATGTTCCATGATGTATTTCATTATGTATCATGCTCAAGTTAAAGTCATGTTTATGTTATTATTTTTGATAAGTTTCTACTATTATTAGACATGTGACTACAGTTGACACTAGTTGGTGCTGTTGTAATCAGATAAGTGATAACATGTTGCACAAATACCATGTTGACTTAATAGAAATTATATATACCACCTGAATGCAATGTTTAATTATTGTGTAGTTATATTATTACAAAATAATTTAATATAGATATTGAATTCTTTAGTAGATTTCATGTAGCTTATCAAGCAAGTATTGCTCACCCATATTACCTACATGTCATTTCAAGAAAAGGTAAGGCCCTGGCTAAATAGGACCAGTTGATAAGAATTGTAGTATAGTATATATGTTTCTGCGTAAGTGTATTCTTTTGGCAACCTAGTGATTTTACGCATGTTGGGTGATGTGAGAAAAATAGTAACTAGATTATTGTATATTATTCTTTTGGTGATACTATGGTTGTCAAGTGTCAAGTCTTCAATGAAAAAAGTGAAGAGTTGCCTTAGGTAGTCGACAGTCAACTTAAAACTTATCGAGTAATCATGAAATGAATCTTTTAATATATTGTGTTAATGCTAGGGTGTTCCCTGGAAGCGACGCATTATATGGCCTGAATACAATAAGAAGTGTGTGCACTAGCTATGCTTTATGGTGCAAAATGTTGTCCATTAAAAGAGAAGCATAATATTAAGTTAAGTGTTATAGATATGAGGATGCTCGGGTTGACGAGTGGTTTTACTCATAGAGAGAGGATACGAAAAGAGCATATAAGTGAAAAGGTTGGAGTTGCTCCAGTGAAAGATGAGATTAGAGAGTCGCCTTAGATGGTTTGGTCACAGTGGACTTTCGATGACTCGGTTAGGAGAGTAGATGTATTAGATTTGGCTTATGTTAAGAATGATAGAGGTAGACCTAAAAGACTTGGTTAAAAAATATTAGAAATAACCTTTCTTTATTAGATTTAAATGAGAATTTGACTCTTAACATGACCCAGAGGAGAAAAATGATTCATGTAGTCAACCCTACGTAGTGGGATAAAGGCTAGATGTTGTTGTTGTAGTCTTTTGGTGATACGAATGAAATAAAATGGTGATGCAAATATTTATGAATTTTTATTGTCTGATGATTTTAGATGACTCTTTATTATTAATATTGAAGAAATAAGAACAATTCTTTCAATTAGATCTAGAGCCGTGACACCAAGGAATAAGCAATTGGATGAGGAGTGATCTTCAACTTCAATATGTCGACCAAATCAATTGAAATAAAATTCTTTTGACTTTTAATGTCAATAATAAAAAAAATTATAAACATATTTAACTTAAAAAGCACTTCCTTGACCGCATCTTTCTACTAGCCCCAAACTATAAGAACAAACTTTTGTTGCCCCTAGTTTTGGATGACTTCTAGAGTTGTCATTCTATTGCACTAACTGTATCAACAATTGTTCTTATTGTCTAAGCCGATTGATCTTGATGTTTTTGTTGACTTGAGTGTTGTAAGTTTTTTTCATGGGTGATCTTTCTTGTTTTTGCATAACAAACAACCATTCCACCACTTGGAAAACTTGTAACGGCAACTAAGAAAGCTATCAGAGACTGGTTAACTGTTGTATTAGCTGTCTAGCCTTCTTGTTTGATTAATATCACAGCTTTTGCCTTCCAGATGGCTTCTTATGAGCCATCAAGGTGAGTGTGGGTTTTGTTTTTCGTACCCGAGTAAAATAAACCCCTTCTGCATATATCACAATTATTTACTTTGCTTGACCTCCAGCTTTTTGACCATAATTCTAGGTGGAGCTTCCAACTCTTGGAGTTGGTATTGCCATAGATTTGGGAATGTCCACAAAAATATCTGTTGTTTTGCTGGTCTTGTTTGTATTTTTATCGTTCTCTCATTTACGGCATCCTCTTCTCTTTTATGATTCTTCAACTAGTCGTCAACCCTTGGCCATGGATTTGGTATGCAAAAGATATATCTTTTATGCTTTCAAGACCTTCAATATTTGTTGTCAATGTCCATATCCCAGGTTAATTAGAAATTCAATCGGCCAATTGGCTTGCATTCAGATTTTCTTCCATGTCAACGGCAGGTTGTTTCTTGCCTTCACCATTCTGCCCATTCCGAAAGGAAACGTTGGGTTTCAGTTATTTAGTGATGCGCCATTCCAAGGATTAGGTTAAGTTCATGCAACATGAAAGTGTGGTGGCACATGCATCTACCAACAGTACATAAGAGGAATAATGATGTTCACGATTTGGAACTAGAAATTGTAATCTTTGCACTTCAAATCTAAGGCCATTATCTTTATAATGCCAACTACAACATAATTATGAATAATTTGAGTTTAAATTAATTTTTTACTCAATATTTGATTCATGGGCATTGACGATTATTAGAATTAATTAAAGATCATAATTTATAGATTATGTATAATCCCAACTAGAAAATATCATAGTTGATGCTCTGGGACTCTGGGTCATAAATTTAATTTCACCACTCGTATGGTTGGATCCACAAGTTAGCAATTGGTGTTTGAGATGAAGAGATAGAAGTTGGACTCAAAGAGTGAATAGGAATATGTCCTTAGCTCAATTAACTATATCCTCATATTGATTAACACATATTCATTCAGAATGGATTAAAGACGCCTATATAGCTAAGATATGTCAAAAGGATTATGGTTGATAACATTTGAATTTCAATTGCCAAGCCTAAGAGTAGGAAAGAGGAGGAGAGAGGTGGTAACATCCCCACATTTGTGATTGTGAGCAAATTGATTAACGCCTCTCCACTACATATGTTCATAAACACACGTTGGGGTGTGTGTATTTTAGCATCCCTCTTCTTTTTTGTTTGATTTTTTCAAGATTTTTCTTTAAGCCAAACTTCAGGTAATATTCATTCTTTAATTCTATGGCATTCCTTTACTTTTCCCTCCAGACTCCATCCTCTCTTTTCTCTTCCCCGCTTATCTCAAGTTCAACAACTATACAACTAATGGAGACAAACAAAAACAGAGACAACTTCATCACTTCGCTCCTACAAAGAGAACTAAGTGATTAATATTAGTGGAAATTCTTACAGCAGGTTAGTTAAACATGTTGTGAAGCAAACGTATATGCACATAGTTATCCTTTCTAACCAGTCACTCAACAAAAATGTTAAGGAAAATACATTATTCAATATGCTATTTGATTAAAGGTTAAGGAATATTTCTCTCGACAAGAACAGACAAGAATGTAACTATGCCATGCCACACTGTACTATATTAATATGTCCAAGTTCCAATTTTTTTGAGGTAGATGCATTGCCACCTCTTCTCTGTTCACAAATTAAAGTCCTTTCGAATTTAAGGAACATGGCATGTAATCAAATGTGAAAATATACTACAAGCCCTCCCAAATAAAAGGAGAAAATAAGAAAAAAGAAACATACATAATACTCATAAGGTCTTCCTCTGAACTCCTCCGTAAAAAGATCAACAATCG
Source organism: Dendrobium nobile (assembly GCA_022539455.1). Lineage (NCBI taxonomy): Eukaryota > Viridiplantae > Streptophyta > Magnoliopsida > Asparagales > Orchidaceae > Dendrobium > Dendrobium nobile. The sequence goes on along the minus strand of CM039722.1, from coordinate 37,836,838 downwards.
TCTTCCCTGCCCATCTATTCTTAACCTAGAAATGATAGATATGAGATAAACGATACTAATCTACACCCAAAATTCTGCAAATACATTGAATGAAAGGTCCGGTAATAAAAGCCCAAATGGGGTAACATTACGTGGGAGATGAACTCGAAGTAATAAGGACGAACATAACGCTTGCCTGCGGAGTAAATTCCACCATATTTCAGAAGGCGCTGTGAATTATTGAACTCATAATTAGGAAGTTATAATATCTTTACCTTTGAGGAATATGTAATCTTCCGGCTCTGGCGGGTTCGCCGGCGTTTGCCATACTATCGCTGCCATCAGGGCTCGTCCTCCCGTTTATGGAAAGATAATGGGCTGATGCTACACAAATCAATTCTGTAATCAAAGAAGTAAACTGATGAAGATGGATGAGAGAGAATTCTTATAAAGTTCTCCATTATTTATTTTTTTTTTTTGTCTAATTCAAAAGAATAAATTAATAAATTATAATTTAATTTTAATAATATAGTAAATTAAAAAAAATAAATTTGAATATTAAGATAAGAGTTTGCATGAATCGATTTAAGTGCATAAGATCAAATCATAATTAAATAGAATTTATTAATGCTAATATTAACATGGAAGTCATACCATTAGTTAAATTAATTTTTGATATTTTTTTAATTATAAAGCATAGACATTAAAAATTTAATGGTCTTCAATGTACAATAAACTTCTTAATGGATAAAAAATATTAAAAAAGTGGATTTCTTAATGAAATTAAACTATTTAAATATGTAATGTGTTAAGATCAAATATTCATTTCAAAAGTAATTTTTTAATTAAAATTTTTAAAATATAAATTTTTATACTAAAAAGCTGCTTTAGAAAGGAGTAAAAAAGTTGTCTCAAATAAAGTATAAATTATCATTGCTCAAAAAATAATAACTAAGTATTTGTAATGCTCAATATTGTGACAAAATATTTATATACATCAAAGGTGTTTTCAACTTGATTATTAATTTTAGATATAATAAGGAGAGTATGAATCATAGTGTACGAATGTTGAAGTCCCTATTGGTGCTTTGACCAATCACACATACTTAAATGATTAATAAACTAATGTATAATAGGATATGATATTTGATTTCACTTGCTCATAATTTGAGACAATCTTTGTTGAACAACCTATTAAGGAGCCTCCTAATAATGAAGCCTAATAATTTATGTTGTGTGTATTTCAACAACCATTCTAGCAAGGTTGAACCTGAAAGTTCGTTCGGGATGTTAAGCCCTATGAACTTAGTCCCAAGCTAACCAAGAGGGGGGTGAATTGGTATTTTAAAAACTCTTTTCACAAAGAATAAAAATTGCATAAACCAAATCACACCACAAAAATAAATGCGGAATTAAAGAGTGCGGAAGCAAGAAAAAGAACACAGAAATTTATAGTGGTTCGGTCAACTCGACCTACGTCCACTCCTTGGAGGCACCCTCCAAGTATTGCACTACAAAACGTGACTCTCCTTTAGCCCCCACGGCTAGGCGGAGAAGCCCTTACAAGAACCTCCTTTTTGCCACCCCGGCAAGGCAGAGAACCTACCTCCTTTTGCTTCCTCCTGAAGCTGGCAGAGAACCACAACCAAAAGCAAACTCCTTACCTCTACCGACCCTTCCACGGACGAGAAACTCCAGACGAAAGACAAGCAGAGCGATCCTTGAAGCAACCCTTGTGAATCCCCTCACAAGCTCCCCCTCACAAGATCCTCTCTCTCTCCCTCTCTCTCTTTCTCTCCTCAAGGTCTTCTCAGGTCAAGGCAGCAGCCAAAGGTTTTTTAAAAATGTTGAACAAGAGCTCTTTAAATAGAAGAGCTCAAGAGGAGCTCATTAATTGCAAGTTGCCGACATTATCGTCCAGGCCGATATGGACATCGGCCTGGCCGATCAGTACAAATCTCAGAAGATCGGCCTGGGCATCGCCCTGTTTTGGGTGCTGGACGATTGAAATTTGGCTTGATCGTCCTAGACGATCTCACGATCGTCCTGGCCGATTAGTTCAAATCAGAGGTAAATCGTCCTGAGCATCGCCCTGTTTTTGATCTGGCCGATATTTATCGTCCTGAAGTAACTTAAGGTTTTTGACTAGATCGTCCTGGCCGATCCTGCGATTGTTCAGGACGATATGATCGTATCAATCAACCTTAATTACTCCCTTGATTTCCTGATCAATTAAGGCATAATTTGGTAATTTCATCCAGGCCGATCCTTGGATCGTCCTGGCCGATAATTTAAAAATACACTATGCCTTAACTGTCTATGGCGGCTACTTCTTTCTGTTTTGAGCTTATCGTCCTGGCCGATACACACATCGTCCAGGCCGATATGTTAATGTCGGCTGCCTTTATTAAGAATCCTTAATTAGACTTTCTGTTTTAAGCTGATCGTCCAGGACGATATGAATATCGGCCTGGCCGATGTGGGCAAAAACAGAAATTCTAAGTCTCTCAAGTGTGTGTGAGTGAAGGGTTACTTAGCAACAGTCTCTTTGACCATTACAAGTAGACTCAAAAAGAGAAAAACAAAGGTATAGACAGACTCAACCCTAAACCTACGCAATTCTGAACTTGGCTTCTTCATGATCGTCCGGTCTTCGATTCCTGAAAAGTTAGAAGCAACAAGTAGTCCAAGAGAAGTAGTGTTTGTCAATCATCAAAACATAAGCCATGAAAAAATAGATTTGTAACAGAACCAATCACTTAGAATCAAATATTGTATATATAATACTAAAACTTAAAATAGATTGTAATATCACTCGAGAATATTCTAATTGCTTATTGAGATGTTATAGGAAATCAATCTAATTGATAATCTTATTCCAAATGATTACTATAGGAAAAAAATGGTGTGCAAATTAGATTTTTAACTAAACAAAAGAGAGATTGTTGAAAGCATGTTGTATTAGAAGAATAACATAATTGAGAATGAATGTAAACATTATAGATCACTTAGCTGTAAGCCATAAATCAAAATATGACATACACCAAAGAATATTTCATTTAAGAGATTGTTTCTTTCATTATTTATCATGTGATTAAAAATTTTGTAAGAATAAGGAGGATATTAATATGTGTGGAATATGATTATGTTGATCAATCAAGTTGTACTATTGCCTTGGACCTCGGTTCAATTTGCCATGCTCGTTGGGCGGTGCGGGGGGTTTACCCCCTGCTTAGGTTCGAGTGAAACTAAAAATTATTTTTTTGTATAATGCCCCGGTGCTGTGTTCCCGAGCATCTCGATGTTGCAAATTTTGTTGGGAGAAACTACAAAGAGCATAGCGCTGCAACACTTTTATTTTGGTGCTGCAGCACTGAGGGTTTGAGCGTTGCAGCATCATGTTGAAAGAGGTTTGAGCACTGCAGCACTCCAAATTGGCATTGCAATGCTGAGAAGTAGACTGGACAGTTTTCTTTCTCATTTTTTTTGAAAGGTTGCATCCCTATGTGTTATTAACTTAACTTTTTCTTCTATTTTGAGTGTGAGAATGGTGTAAGAGAGAAGAGAAGCAAGGAGAGAGAGCAAGATATAAGAGAGATTTGTATTAACTTTTCTCAATTTTCATAGTGGATTTCTTGGTGTGGTGTACGTGACTCAATGGTTTTTTCCCTATTTAGGGTTTTTTCAAGTTAAATCCTGGTGTCCTTTTTTTCACTACATTTCTATTTTCTTTTTTGTTTCACTGTGGTGTTTTACTTCCTTCCCCAACAACTGGTATCAAAGAGTGGTTCTTTAGTTTTGAGTGAGAGTAATGGCTAACAAAGCAAGATACAAGATTGAGAAATTCAATGGTTCAAACTTTGCATTTCGGAGGATACAAATTGAAGATTTATTGTATCATAAGAAGTAGTATTTATTGATGGAATGAATCACCAAAAATTAGGACTCTATGACTATGGAGGAGTGTGAGATTCTTAATTGAACTACACTATGTTTGATTCAACTTTCACTTTTCTCATCTATTTGCATTTAACATTGTAAATGATAAGATTGCAGTTGATCTCATGCATGGTCATACTAACTAAGATGTATGAGAAGCCATAGACCTCAAACAAAGTGCTCATGATGAAAAACTTATTCAATATAAAGATAGTTGGCAACACTGCAATGGCTTAGTATCTGAATCATCTGAACACTGTGATGAGTTAGTTGTGTTTAGTTGGCATCAAGTTTGACAATGAGGTGAGAGCATTGTTATTGTTATCTTTATTGCTACAAAGTTGGGATGGGCTTGTTACTATTGTGAGTAACTCTTCAGGAAGTTCAAAGCTGAACTAAAAGGATATTATGGGGTTAGTGCTTAATGAAGAGGTTCGCAGGATGGCTAACAATAACTCTTCAAATTCTCCTCTAAATGTTGAAGCAAGAGAAAGGGTTTAGAAAGAAATCCTAGTAAAGAGAGATTTAAATCAAGGAGAGGAAGGTCTACTTCAGGTAGAGGGAAAATTGTGTGCTGGAACTATGGAAAGAAAGATCACTTAAAGATGAACTGTATAGTTCCAAAGAAGACTAATGGTGGAATTCAAGACAAAAATCACTCTACAAATGTATATGTAGAAAAGTATCAGTCATATTCTCTAATTTTATTTCTAGACAACTCTAAATCTTATATTATATATTCAAATGCTTCTTTTCATGTAAGTCATAATAAGGAGACTTTTAAGAATTATACTCAAGGTGATTTTGGTAAAGTGTATCTAGGAGGCAACAAGCCTTGCAACATTGTTGGACATGGAGATTATAATAGCTCGTATGTTAACCCGAAAAAATAAATTTTTTTAGTAGTCATTTTAAGTCAAATTTGAAAACCGACTTCGCCATAAGATAGATATTATTGTATTTTATGTATAATTTTTTGACATTGTTAAAAATCCTTAAGAAATTAGTACCTACGATATAAGTAAAGATTTTTGAACCATTAGGTGTCCATTTTGCAAATAGATTTCCTTAATATTTTCTAAATAAAATGATTTATTTTAGAATTATTTTTCTATAATTTTTTAAGCTCCAAATGGATTTATATAAATTTCATATTAAAATATATTATTATTTTATTATTAAACATCTTAAACCACTAACATATTCTCTAAAAATCCCTTTTATTCTTCTCAAATCTATTAACAGAGACTTGGTTTATGAATTTAGAGAGAATTGTGAGGAGAGAGAAAATAGAAGTATGATTTGAAGGTCATGAAGTAATTTTCGTCACTCGGTCCTATTTGGATAATTACTCATATCATTGTAAGGAGCCGTTACCATATTTTTTATTTCAATAATTTTGTATTTTGGATATTTTTTGAACACATTTGTATTTTCATTATAAAAAAAATGTGAATAATTTCGTATTGGTAAAACTCTCACCGCATAACTTTTTATATGTGATAGATATCTTTAATATGAATTTTTTAACATGATTATATTACATTTTTACTAGTTAAATTAGAATTTATGACTTTTTGAAGTAAATGCATAGTAGATCAATTTGATAGATTTCACTATATTTATATATTTTGTATTTCATATATGATATTGACTTATATTGCATAAAAAATAACATCATGTAAGCATGGAATATTGGAAGTTAACACTAGTATAATGAATATGGGTTGGCTCTTAAAATATAATACTATAGGCAGGAGGGTGGGCTGCCAGGTTTTTCTTTAAATAAAAGGTTAGTGGTGTAATCCTAATTGTAACATGTAACTGATTACGAAATTATTTTGATAGGTAGAGGTTGATTACTCTTAAATGATTATTATAAGCCACCTATAAAAATTAATATATTGAGAGTTATGAAATATAACATATGTACAGAAGAAAATATCACATTAAAGTTGTATGTCCTGCATTGCTTTTTATAATTAAACTGATGATGATAGTTACCTAATAGTATATTAAACTGGTTTATATATTGATAGCTCATATTGACATTAATATTGATACAAGCATAACATATTAACAAGATTCATTGGGTGATAATACTCAGCTTTACAGTATGTCTTTGACTTCCTTGAATATATTAATTTTATTATTAATTTTTAGATATTTTTATTGCTTGCATAAAGTAATGATTGATGTTGGCTAAATCTGAAATATACATATTGATTCTTTTGCCTTCTATTAAAAACAGTGATAGAGTTTTCTGCTAGGTTTTTTAACTTATTATGTAGATTTTTATGATTTTTATGATTTTAAATTAGGGAATGTGTCATGACTAGTTGGAGTGAGATTGTTATAGATATTTATTTTTCTTTAGATTTTGTTATGCATTTCCTTTTTATTCTTGTATAATCAAGAGCTTGTGATAAATTACTAATTATACTAATCTTTTGGCTATTGTATATTAATTTTGGGATAATAAATATAGGGAAATATTTTGATATATGTAATTATTAGTTATTTTTACTTGATATATAGATTTATTGTTTAGAAGCTCTTGTTGATTAATTAAAATAATAAAATAGATAACTCTTTCAAATTTAATTTTGAGGCGTTATAGAGATGCATAATATCATATGGGTCAATATGGAGACTCAAGAATGTTAGGCATATTCCCTATATGAAGAGTTCAATTTCTGTGATTTAGCTTGCAAACTTAGGTCATGTGACATCACTCACAAAAGATTTATGGATGGTAATAAAAGGAGCTATGGTTATAGTTTGTGACATATTGAAGACACCTTGTATGTTATTAATAAAAGATCATATTCTATTGAAGTAGCCGATTCAGATGCTAATGGAGGTCTTTGGCATCAAAGGCTTGGTCATATAAGTAAGAAAGATATGCATTAACTTCTTACTAGAGGAAAGTTTTCTAATTTAAATTTATAAATTTAGATTTTTGTGAAGATTGTATATATATCTATATATATATGGTAAGCAATATAGGGTGAGTTTTTTAAATACTACTTTAAATGTTAAATAAAAAAAGTTGAAGTTAGTGCATGCTGATGTATGGGGTCCTGCTCCAATTACTTTTATAGGAGGACCTTTATATTTTGTTACTATTATTAATGATCACAACAAAAATGAATGCGTGTATTTCTTAAAACACAAGTCTGTGGTGTTTGATATTCAAAAAGTGGAAGGACATCATTGAGCTTGAGACAAGTTTGAAGCTTAAATATCTCATATCAGAAAATGGTGGTTAGTATCGTAATAAGGATCAGTTCAAGGAGTTATGCTTTGAATCATATCAAGTATAAATTAACTATTCTAAGAACACCACAGCAAAATGGTGTTGTATAGATCATGAATAGAACACTCACTAAGTATACTAGGAGCATGAGGCTACATACAAGTCTACCCAAATAGTTTTGGGCAAAGGCAATGAATATCATAGTTTACCTGATCAATTATGTTTCTTCAGTTCCTCTTAATGGGGGTTATTTCAAGAAGCCTGAAGTGGAAAGGGGGTAAGTTTATCTCACCTCAACATTTTGTTTTGTTCATCCTATGTTTATATTGATGTAGGATCTAGGAGTAAGTGTGATGTTCCAAAATCTAAATTGGAAGAATTATTCTTTTAATTTTTTAATAAATGAAGATCAGAGCTATCTAATATCTTATATTAGTAATAAACTATAAAATAAATCACTCCATGACCTCCAAAATATACAAGAATAAAATTTCCTCAATATGCTTGACTGACGAAAATCACTCCATGACCTCCAAATCCTCACATTCATTTTCTCTCTCCTCACATTCTCCCTTAATTTTCATAAAAACTTCTATGTTAGCCAAAATCAATAGGAAAAAAAGAATTTTTAAAAAGCTTTTAATAATTATTAGCGACTTAGGATATTTTTTTTAAAAAATAATTTAATATTATATAATTGATTTAATCAATTTCTTTTAGTATAAAATTTAAATAAATCATTTTAGAATTTCAAAAATTATAGAAAAATATCTATAAAATAATTCATTTTATTTAGAAATCCCCACTTGTACCGACATATGTCAATTTCTTATAGTTTTTCATCGGTGCCTAAAAATTATGAAAAAATTTATGTGCATGTAAAATAGTATAATAATAATGACATGGCAAACATGGTTTTCAATTTGAAGTTATATTGACTCCAGAAAACAAATATTTATCTGGATCAAAATATGGGTTTTTACCGTAAGCTTTATCCAAAATCTATCAAGAGTAAATTTATTGGCTATGACTTAGATGAATTCGGTTATAAATTTTTAGATTATCAGAATAAATAATTTATCAAGAGCATGGATGTCAAATTCAATGAAAATAAAATATACAAGAATTAAATGGGACTCATGAAGATTCTCTCAAATATATTGAAATAGAGAATGATGATGATCAAGAAGGCAAAGCTGATAAAGCATATAGAGTACCTCAAACATGTTTTGCTAAAATTAGGAGATCAGCCAAAATCTTAAGATTAGTATAAAGATATTCTCCTTCCTTATACTATTTATTACTAACATACAGTGGTGAACCAGAGTGCTATGATGAGTCCATTAAAGTTCATGATCCAAAAAAGTGGGAGTTAGTGTGAGACCTCGTTCCCTTACTTTTTCTCTCTGATTTGGATTTTCCTCCCAGGATCGTCCAGGACGATTTTGGATCGTCCTGGGACGATCAGTGGAAGATTTGCTCCATGTGATTTTCCTGTAGGTATCGGCCGGGCCGATAGGGATATCGTCCAGGCCGATCTGTACTGTTCAAAATATCGTCCTCAAAATCGCCCTGAAAGCAGTCCAGGCCGATGTGATTTTGTTCTGATCGGCCAGGACGATGTGGCGATCAGCCAGGCCGATCAGACTAAAATTATAAGCAAATCAGCTCGATTCGAGGAGAGAGAAAACCATTTTTATAAAAACAGATATTTTGAAGAGAGAGAAAGAGAGGAAAAGTAAAGGAAAAGCCGGATTTCGGAGGCCGCGGAGCGCTTTTCGTCCGACGCCGCTGTTGGGAAAAGTGAAGATCTCGTGGTAAGGACTCCGAATCCTATTTCTGTTTTCGAAGATATTGAGTTTTGACCGAGTTGTGCACTGTTTTGTGTTTTCGTAGTCGAACTTTTGACCTGATTTTGTATTGACACAACTTTCACCGCACAACTTTTGGTATGTTATAGATATGACTATTGTACACGATTTGAGTATTTTCTGCGACGATTTTACCGGTCGGAATTGATTCTACGCGATTTTAATCGAATAGAAAAATATCAGAACGTGATTTGACTTGGATTCTATAGAATAATAGTCTTGTATTGATGTCGTGTATATTCGATTGTAATTTGGAGGAATTTGGAATTTGTGCTTTTTGCAGGATTTTTTTTAGTGTAAATTTGATAGACTGCTGTTACTCTGCCCGATTTTCGTATGATTTCTGATTTGTCTGAAATTGATAGATTGAATTGATATGCATATGACTATTGATATGATTGTTCTAGATTGCTTTAATATTAATTATTGATTGATTATTGAAATGATTCTTGAATTGACTATTGATATTGGAACACAAGTAGAACCTGGTTGAACGTTGGTTGGAGATTGAATTGACCTGTACATGATGGTGGGCTGACGGGCTTTCCTTTAAACCATTGATCATTGATATAACGATTGGGAGTCATAAGGGGTTTATAGATATGCCGACGGGCGGCCGACGGCAATAGAGTGACGACTCTTTTTATTGAAACCAACGTATGGATATCTACAACAGCAATATGGATTCTACAACAACAACATAGCCAGTTGATTGTACTTGTCCAGTATTATTGTATTGAAATGCATGTTTACTGTATTGACATACAGATTTACTGTTTTATCGATTTCTGTTTTATTGATTTGATCGGATTTACTGTATGGTACGATTTCTTTGATTTTATCGATTGATTGCCGAGCATTGATATTACTGAGCATAGATATGGATATTATAGATTTATTGATATTGCTTATAGACTCATTGATACTATTGATCCTACATTGTATTGACTTTCTGTATTTGATTTATTGATAGAATAGATTGAGATTTATCGTATTGCGTTTCCGATTGATTTTATTGACTAGATAGCATTGATTTGATTTGATTGATTGATTTGATGAATTGATTTGACGGACGGATTGATTGATTTTCTTCTGCGTACGGATTTCTTCGAGATTGACATGGATTGATTGAGCTTGGTTTATTGATTTGTCTGCTGCTGCATTGACTGGTTTTATTGACTATGAATTTCCGTATTGCATAGATTCATTGACCATTGACTGATATAGATTTGATTGACTGACATGCATATTGATAGTATCATCGTGCTTTGATTTCAGTTATAGGTATTAGGTGACCTGCTGGGCTTTGTAAAGCTCAATATATGTGGTTGATATTTTCAGGTCAGGGCAAGGGAGCAGAAGATAAGAATTGATCTGGATCTTCATGTTTTAGTTCTTTTGATGATTTTGATTCTTTTGTACTCAGGATAGATTTCAGTAATGGTGATTGTAGAGTAGTTCCTGAGTATTGTACATGACCTTTTGAGATATGAATCGACTTGTATATCGATGTTTTAAATTTTATAGATGTTTGATAGATTGTTAATTGAAGGTTTTAGATAGCTCTGGTAAATTGTTTGAGTAATTGATTGACATTCTTTCCAAGTTAGATCTTGGGGCGTGACAGTTAGTCATGTATAATGATATGTATTCACTTGAGTTGAATCAGATTTGGGAGTTGAAAGAGCTACAAATTGTCATTAGAGCACTCTATAACAAGTGGGTTTATATGCTGAAAAAAGAGCCTGATGGTAGCAAGTGCTATAAGGTCATACTTGTAGTTAAAAGTTTTTAGTAGAAGAAAGAAATGTATTTTACTAAAATTTTCACTCAATCAAAGTTGTGCTGAGCATGGTATCAATGGAGGATTTATATTTAGAGAAGATGGACATAAAGATAGCATTTCTTCATGGTGACCTTGATGAAAAGTTATACATGGTGCAAACTCATGGGGTCACATGTAATGAAGATATGGTATGTATGCTGAAAAAGAGCTTATACGAGCTAAAGATGACACCAAGATGGTGGTACGGGAGATTTGATAGGTTTATGTCAGATAATAGGTATATATAGTGCCAGGAAGATCACTATTATTTTTTAAATTTTTTTAATAATTGTTATATTATTCTACTTTTGTATGTGGATAATATGTTGGTAGCATGGTCATATATGGAGAAGATAAGATGTCTAAATGAATGTCTATTAAAGGAATTTAGAAATAAAAAATATGGGTATATTAAAGAAAATTCTCGATATGAGAATCAGCAGGGATAGAAACACATGTATATCGAAGTTGTCTCAGGTTGACTATGTTGAAAAGGTGCTTTTGATATTTTACATGAGAGAGGCAAAGCTAGTTTGCACTCCTTTGAGTAGTTACTTTTAGTTATCCAATAAGTAATTGCCTAAATTCGAAGAGGAAGAATAGATGAAGAGGACTCCGTATACTTCAATAGTTAGAAGTTTGATGTTCTATGATCTACATGAGATCTGATATAACATATGCAGTGAGAGTTGTTAGCATATTTATGAGTAACCTATGTAAACTTTATTGGGAGGTGGTGAAGTGGATTCTTATATACTTGAGAGTATCAGTTGATAAAGCTCTTTGCTTTGGAGTTATAAGAATTTATCTACATATATATGTAGATTATGATTATGTTTGAGATATTGAAGCTAGGAAGAGTACAATAAGTTATATCAAAAGACTATAGTGAGTTGGGTTTCCAAATTATAGGAGATTATTGTGCTCTCAACAATAGAAGATGAGTACATTGCTATCATTGAGACTAGCAAGGATATGATATGGTTGCAAAGTTTTTTAGCAGAATATGGTAAAGGGCAAAGGAATGAGAATTTGCATAATGATAGCATGAGTGTTATTAATCTAGCCAAGAATGTAGCATTCCATGTCATAGCGAAGCACATCCAGTCTCGTTATCATTTCATTAGGTCGCTTCTAGAAGATGGTTAGTTATCATAGGATAAGTACACACAACCAAGAATCCTATAGACATGCTGACGAAGAGAGTGACAGTTGATAAACTGAAGCTATATGTAGCTTTAGTTAGTCTTCATGGAGGAAGAGAGCAGGGGTGATCCACACTATAGGTACTATGATTGGTGTTATAGAATAGGATAAGGATTGATCACGATCATTTCCAAGTGGGAGATTGTTAGTTGGTGTGGAATCTAATTATGTCGATCAATCGAGTTATACTATTGCCTCATATTTTAGTTTAATTTTGTCATGCTCACTAGGGGTTTACACCCTACTTGGGTTTGAGTGTAACAAAATTTATTTTTGTACAACACCTCAGTGATGTATAGCCGAGCTCCACAGTGTTGTGTTCCCAAATGGCCCGATGATGAAATTTTTGTTGGGAGAAATGATAGAGAGTATAGTGTCAAAATGCTCTTATTTTGATGTTCCAATGATATATATGCCGCAACACTATGAGTTTGAGTGTCACAGCATCATGTTGATAGAGGCTTAAGCACTATAACACTCTAAATTGGGAGCAATTATTAGGTCCTTTCACTGGATGTAGAGGAAGGTTCGGTTTTAGGCAAAAATAGATCAAAAAGTGCAAATACCGAGTTTTTTGAAAAACTCGGTATTTTTTCAAAAAACTCGGTATTCGCACTTTTTTAGGCAAAACCGAACCTTCCTCTAGGTCCTTGCACCGGACCAAATAAAAGTTCCTAAATTGGTGCCACAATGCTATGAGGTGGATTGAACAATTTTCTTTTCATTTTTGTAAAGATTTTCATCCCTTGGTGCAATTAACTTGACTTTCCTTCTATTTTGAGTGTGAGAACGGTGTATGAGAGAAGAGAAGAGAGAGAGAGAGAGAGAGAGAGAGAGAGAGAGAGAGAGAGAGAGAGAGAGAGAAAGAAGAGAGATTTGTACTTATTTATCCCAATTTTCATACTGGATTTCTTAGTGTGGTTCCATGATTGTTTCCCTATTTTGGGTTATCCACGTTAGATCCTGGTGTCCTTTTTTCTTTCTGTTGCATTCATACTTTCTTATTTCTTTCATTGCGGAGTTTTACTTCCATCCCCAACAGAGAAGGGATCTTTTATTACATTTTATGAGTAATACATTGTATACTTGAGTTAGGTTTATAATCCCTAAACTTTAGTTCAAGATTAAAAATTTCATAATGTTGTATGAGGCTAGAGTCTCTTTGAGAGTAAGCAAAAATATTATTTCTTTTTATCCAATATTATTTTGACCTATAGCTAATTGAGACACAATAGTGAACAAGCAACATGAAATTATTGAGATTCAACATAATAAATGATATGCAAATGTTTATCATTTCAATCTCATGCAACAACCAATGTATTTCTTATCAATTATCATGAATAATTAAAAGAGATACTAGATAATTAATTGATAGTGATTAAGGCTTCATTTGGGACAACTTTTTAATTGCTTCTTAAAGCAGCTTTTTGGCACAAAACTTAAAATTTTTATGCTAAAAAGCTGCTTTGAAAAGAAGTAAGATAGCTGCCCTAAACGAAGCCTAAGACTAAGCCTAGAGAAGCGGTTGGTGTAAATAAACTTTAGATGTTGCTTACCAAGAAAAAGTGATGTTATAATATGTATATAAATCCATTTGCTAACATACTTGCTATTGATGGTGATTATGAACATGTTGATTAATTTGCAAAGAAAAATATAGATGATGTTAAAGAAAAAGCTCTAACTCTTATTAATGGTGAGTCAAAAAAAAAAATGAAGTGCATTATTCTTATGTACAGCTTCAAAGTATTTACATTGACGTTAGGGCATTTGTCCTCCTTATTAATTTTATTTTTTAATGTGGGTAAGTTTATTTTATAAGTTTTTTTCATTTAAGTCTCATTTCTTTTATATTGGTTGACTATTTATAATCTTTTAATATGAACTTATTGATAAATTTTCAAAGCCACTATTGATATTATTTGGTGATAGAGAGGCACAAGTGAAAAATAAATTAAATCAAAATTTTTATGTTCCCCAAAAAGACTACTACTCCCACGTTGACCTTTGCTTCACCTACCACATTACTACTACACCCATTTGAATCAAACCACCAATGCATATTCTAATATATATACCACTCTCCACCTACTATGCATATCACTCCATTATATTCATATTCAACCTTTCCATCATCACACTATGTTGTTTTGTATGATACTACCATTCTCCTTGTGTGCAACTAGGCTAATATTTGTATCACCATGTTATGTCTAATCATCCAGCTACTTTGATCCCCCTTATTATTTTTCCCACAACCCTCACTACACACCTACCAAACCTAATAATAGTAGAGTGTTGACATTTTGGCATTGGTTAAAGGTCTTGAATATAATTAGCTATACATAATTATTTATAGATATTTTATTTTATTAAATTAAATTATGCATGTTTAACTCACATAAAAAATCATTAAAAAAAATTTTAAACTTGAAAAAGGCAAAAGTTTGATATATCTTATGTATTATGAAATTAGGTTCTTCAAAAAGTTCAAAACATATTATTTCAAGAGTTTGCCAAAAACATTATATATTGTTTAAGTAATATGTCAATAACATTTTCTTTTACAAATTTGCTATCCTCGCCATCATAAATAAACAAGAGAAACCTTGAGCAAATATAGCTCATCATGTTTTTTTGTCATATTTATTGATATTAGTAAATTTGGGAGGCCCAAATATATTTGGAGGTCATGTGTATCAAGTTACATGTAAAATAAGGAAGTATCAAATCTTTGAGGAAACAATATCAGAATAAAATGAGCGATGCTTTTGATTATAGGGTTATAAGCACTTATGTACTTTCAACTCAATTTCACACACAAAAAAAGAAAGATGATGAGAGAGAGAGAGAGAGAGAGAGAGAGAGAGAGAGAGAGAGTCCTATATTTATATCTATTTACTTAGTATTTTATAGCAATACATGTTTGGTAGAGAACCTTTAGATTATGACCTATTAGATTCAAAATAGGTCAATAATTAGTTAATAGTATATCTAAGAAATTTTATGTTAGTAGGAATACTTTGAAATATGACAAGTAGTTATTAATTAATTTGAAAATCTTATGAATACTGATTTTTTATAGGTTGAGTTTAAGCATTTGAAATATATATATATATATATATATATATATATATATATATATATATATATATATATATATATATATATATATATATATATATATATATATATATATAAAGGATGAATTATGGATGCATGCAATAATAAAGAAAAAAAAAGGGGAGAAAGCATATGGATTATAATATTAAAGGCCTATTGTATGTCATTATCTATACCCCTATCATGATAATATAGGAGATAAGCTCCAATAAATAGTGTGGTGTCATATGGCTACAATGATTGAGCACATACAAGTTCATATTAATGAAATGGTAAAAGCTTGTGTTGATGTAATAATAAATGAGTCAGCAATGCACTATAATTAAAGTGGATGAATACTGGATGATAAAAATAGGAACAAAGTGAAACTGGCGGAGAGATGAGGGGGGGGGGGGGGGGGGGGGGGGGGGGGGGGGGGAGTGTGAAAGATAGATGAGCAATACAAGCAGTGAATGAGAAGAGATTGATGATTAGGATGATAATATAAAAAATGTAAAAACAATAATATAAAATTTTATTTTAATTAAATCTCAATTTGGATTTTTCATTTAATTTTTATTTAATGCATTGCATATTTAAATATTATGTTTGATGTATACTATGTGGATGATTGACTCATAATGAATGTTGTGTTTCTGAAAACATAAATCATGTGATTAAAAATAGAAGCTTGGCTAAAAAACAAAACATTTCGAATGATAGATGCAAAAAAAAAATTATCAGTGAATATATTACCGATTATTTTGGCATTCATGTTTGTTAAAATAAACCATCGGTATAATCGATGAATTACTTACCATAATTTATCAGTAAATATAGCAATAATTTTTTGCGTATGTCCAATTAACTATTTAGCCAGATGGTTCTTTGGAAATCATCAATATCGTCGTTTCTGATATTATTTTGTTGATGGAATGTATCTTATTAATTATTATTAGCAATTGCTTTTTTAGTTGATAATACAATTTTATAACTTTGGAGTAATTTCTAATGGACATATCCATACAAAAATTTGATTTTTTTCTCGTGGTGTAGATTGAAAGTTCATTAAAACAAATAACCATGCACCTTTAGTAGGATTATATAATTCAATATTATAAATTAAAAATATATATACAATAAATTTTGCACATGTCAAATTGAGCAAAACTTGCTAATATATTCCTTATAAGATATGTCATGATCACCTATCATAAAAAAATGTTAGCTCAAAATAAATCCCAAAACATATCCATTCAGACATCAAATTGAACAATCCAATCAAAGCTATGAAAAGATAAAAGTTATTCTATTATTAGTGAAGCACTTCATCCATCGAGCACGAAGATCATCACTAAAACATTGCAAACCAACTTTTTTTTTTTGTATAGTAACTATTGTCTTATTCCTAAATGTTGTCATGCATCTCAAATTTAAGATTTTAGACATATTTCTTTATGCAATATTTTTTTATGAAACTGTGGCTAAAATTTTGACTAATAAAATGCAACATGTTATGCCTTTTATCATTCACTCTACTCGGTATGGGTTTATAAATAATAGATTTTTTACCGATGACAATATTATTTTAGCTTCAAAATTTTTTAGAGATTTTAATTTTAATAAAATCAAATATTTCTATGCTAAATTGGATATTCAAAAAGCTTTTGATATTGTATCTGAGAGTTTCTTTTAAACAGAATGGCATAAAAAGGTTATTCGACCAAGTTTATTAGTTGGATTAAAGGTTCTTTCTCTATAATCCTGAATGATTCTATGGAAGGTTTCTTTAATTCTTCTTCTGGTCTTCATCAAGGATGCCCTTTATCTCCTTACTTATTTTGTATTATAATGCATGCCTTCTCTAATCTTTTGGAAAGCTATTTTCTTGGATCTCAATTTGAAGGCTTAAAATGGGGGATATTCTGATTTCTCATCTTCTCTATGAAGATGATATTCTTATTTTTGGAAAAGCTTATGTTAATAATACTAAGAATTTAAAAGATATTTTTGAGTATTTCTCCAATATTTCTGATCTTTATGTCAATCATAGTAAAAGTATTGCTTTATTTTCTAAAGATTATGTTGAAAGAGAAGAGATCTGTCAAGTTTTAAATATTTCTGATTCTCAAAATTTTTTGAAATATTTGGGGATTCCCATTTCTATCAAAAGGCTTTGTGGCTTTCATTATCATCATTTGCTAAATAAGGCTATTGATATGCTTTCGGGTTGGAAGACTAAACTTCTTTCTTTTACTGGGAGAGTGCAATTTCTTAAATTCTCTATTTCTAATTTCATTGCTTATTGGATTAGATATGATTATTCCTAAATTCTATTTTAAATTTATTAGAAAAGTTTGCTCTAGCTTTCTTTATCATGGCAATATTAATTCTAAGAAGTTACATGTTATTGCTTGGAAAAATGTTTGTAAGCCTAAATATTTTGGGGGTCTTGTGATTCGTGATCTTGATGCTCTTTATTATGCTTTTAATTGCTATATTATTTGGAGAATCTTAAATAGAAATGGTTTGTTGGCTATTTCGGTAAAAGCTAAGTATTGCTCTTTATGGAAGCCTTTTTCTACTAAATCTTCTTTATTTTGGAAGAATCTTTATAAATTAGCTGTGAATTTAAAGTATAAAATTAAGTTTATTATTTATGTTGATAGTTGGCTTTCTTTTTATTGGTATCCCTGGATTAATGGAAGATCTCTTTGTTGACAACTAAGCAAGAAGCGAAAGCAGAGACGAACGACTAGTTCGTGTATAGCTGCCAAAGCAGTTATTTCAGTTAGTCTTGAATGTACTTACCTGAGTAAAAATCTCTATAAATAGCAATGTAAAGATGATAACTGAGATAATGAAGTGAATACAATTACTCCCTGTTTTTTTATTCTCTCTGATTCTTCATTCTTGAAATTTTGATAAACTGCTGCAAGCTTCAACAGCTCCGCAGCTTTCATGGTATCAGAGCGCAAGTAGAGAATAGAATTTTTTTTTTCTTTCTCTTCTCCTTTCCGCTTCTCTTCTTCAAATGGCAGGATCGTCTACCAATTCACCAGCAATGGAGTCGAACTCTTCAATCACAGTCACCATGATTCCTCCACAACTTAAATTCTTGATGAGTAACATCAAGAATCTGATTCCGAACTCACTGATGTCGGAAAATTATTCAATCTAGAGCTGTTAGGTGGAGAAAATTTTCATTGCAAACAGATTCAAAGGCTTTCTGGATGGATCATCTAAATGTCCGATGCAATCGTCTGCGATAGAAGGATCTTCTGCAACCGGTATTATAACCTCACGAGAAAATTGGATTCTCACATATCAGAATCTTGCAGCGGCACTGTACTCAGTGATTTCACCGTCGATTCTCCCGTACGTATTGACGCACACTCACTGTCTTGATATATGGATGACACTATCAAATCGACTCCAAGCAACGAATCGCTTTCGCATAATTCAACTTAAAAGCGAGCTGCATCATATCTCAAAAGGAAATAAAATGATGACACAGTACCTGCTTGAGGTGAAGTCCAAGGTTGATGCCAACACCGCTACCGGCAGCAGCATTGATCCAGAAGATATGATTCTTTACACACTGAATGGACTCCCTGCTGTTGCGGATCTATAGTTTATGATTTTGATGATAGCAAACACTCTTATTTCTCTTCGACTGTTTTATCTACTGACATTTAAGGTCCACACGACCAGACTGCAATTTGGAACCAGCCAAGATTGGGTAGATTAAGACTGAGTCAGTTTGTTCTATTTTTCCTATCTTGAGTCTATTGTATTTGGTGTGGTTCCTGATGTTTTGTAACTTGGAAGATTTTCTATTGCTCCCTAAAGATTTCCGTTTTTGGTAATATCGTTCGGGACGATATTTATATCGGCCTGGACGATCTGTCCAAAAGTAGAAACCCTAATTAGGGCATCCTCATTAACGCAACCGTCATTATGCAAAACACATCATCATGGACGATTTTGTATCGGCCGGGATGATAGGCTCAATTCAGAAAAGAATCTGCCGCTATATCTATTTAGAAATAACCTATTTTTGGACATCGTCCCGGTGGATCGTCCTGGACTATAAAATATCATCCTGGCCGATCCAGGTCAATTTTTCCAAAATTTCTCTGGAATTTAAGGAAAGCATTTATGACTTGTTTTCACGATCAAATCGGCCTGGACGATCGCCAGATCGTCCTGGCCGATATGCTTGACGATTGGTCATCGGACAGCTATTTTTCAGGGCGATGTTCAGGACGATATTCCACAATTTATACTGATCGTCCAGGACGATATATTATTGTCCTGGACGATATGAATAAATTTCTTATGATCGTCTCAAATCGTCCCAGCTGATTGGGGTTAATTTGTACTGATCGTACAGGACGATATTCCTATCGTCTTGGACGATAATATCGACAACTTGCATTAATGAGCTTGTTTTAAGATCTTCTATTTAAGCTTGACTTGACACTTTGTAAAGTGTCTTTGGCAGCCATAGTAGCTTCGTTCTTGTAGGGGAGACTTGAAGAGAGAGCTTGAAAGGGAGAGAGTAAAGGGTGGAGTTTGAGAGGGAGAAGATCCTGTGAGGGGAGGAACTCAAGGGAGTGTGGAGGGGATTCCACACGGTTGCTCCGACGAACTCGCAGCTTAGTACCATCAGATTCAAGGCTTGTCTTGAGGGAAGTTCACCAAAGAAGAAGTTCTCTTTGGTGTTAAAGGACCCGGCGAGTCCACCGCACCGGGGAAGGTGGAAGTGATTTTGTAAGGGCTTCTCCGCCTAGCTGTGGGTGCTAAAGGAGAGACACTTGTGTTTAGTGCAATACTTGGAGGGTGCCTCCAAGGAGTGGACGTAGGTCAAGATTTGACCGAACCACTATAAATCCGGTGTGTTCTTTTCTTATTATTACTTCCGCATTTAATTTCCGCATTGGTTTTTATTTGTGGTGATTTTGGTTTGTAGTTTGATTTAAAGTTTCTTCTTTAACCAATTCACCACTCTTTTTAATTAGCTTTAGGACTAGTTCAACAGGGCCTAACATCACTAACAAACTTTCAAGTGGTATTAGTGCGGGATTCATAAAAACAAGTTTTTGAAAACTTTTGAATTTTGATCCATGGCTAATTTTAGTAATCATAATTTTGCGGAAGGTTATTCGATCACCAGACCACCTTTATTTGAAAATATGTCATTTGATTTTTGAAAAACTCCATGTCTATTTTCTTGCAATCAATTGATTTTCGCATGTGGCATATGATTTTAACTGGTTATTCATCACCGACACATATTATTAATGGAGTAGGGATGAACGAATGGATGCTCAATTGAATGCAAAATTATTAAATTGTTTTTTTTTTGTGCTTTAAATTATGAAGATTTTATGTTAGTATCCACGTGCACTACCGATAAGGAAGTTTGGGATAAATTGCACACCATATACGAAGGCACTAGTGAAATCAAGCAATCCAAGTTGAATTTGTTAATATATGATTTTGAATTATTTTCCATGAAACCTTTTGAAACGATTTTAGACATGTATACCAGATTCATTCAAATTATAAACTCATTGCATGCTTTAGGAAAAGATTTTTCAAATTTTGAAAAAGTTAACAAAATTCTTCAATGTCTACTGGATAAATTTGATCCTAAAGTTATTGCTATTTATGAATCTAAAGATTTGAATGTATATTCTATTGATAATTTGATT
The DNA here is from genome assembly GCA_022539455.1 of Dendrobium nobile. Taxonomy (NCBI): domain Eukaryota; kingdom Viridiplantae; phylum Streptophyta; class Magnoliopsida; order Asparagales; family Orchidaceae; genus Dendrobium; species Dendrobium nobile. The sequence goes on along the minus strand of CM039722.1, from coordinate 37,815,934 downwards.
GGCTCACTCATTGCCTACGAGCAAGGTTTGGGTCAAAAACTTTTGAATGCAGGTGAAACGATTGTTCTAAAAGCTGAAGATACGGAAAGAGGAAGCTTTGTTGGTGATGATAGCAATGACTTGTCAAGCAAATCACAAACCTCACCAAAGCATAAGCAAAAGTGGAAAAAAGATAAAAGTTGTAAGGATGTTCATATTTCTTCTGACATTATTTGCTTTCGATGCAGGAAGCCTGGACATATGAAAAATAAGTGCCCTAATTTAAGAATTCTTCCTACGAAAAAAAAGGGCAAGGCGGAGCAAAATTTAAACTGGGGAAATAATGAAAGGCAAAATATCTCATGGGCAGATCTGGTTTCTAAAGCATCGGACTAGGAGAGAGAAAATGGATAAAAGCCTTTTTGTGTTTTTATTTTTATATTTTTTGCTTTTTATTTTTCTTTATTCTTTGTTTTTATTTTTCGTGGATGTTTTCTCTAATCAACACATATATTCACTTTTCTAAAAATGAAAAATCAACTTCTTATTTTTTCTTGAAATCTTTGGTAAATTTTGTTTGACTTCTCTAAAACAGTCGAAGGAAGGAAACTCATTATGTTTTTTACTCTCAATCTCTGTTTCCTAAAAGAGATTATTCTACTTTTGATTTAAAATCTTTTTCATCTTTTAAATTGATTTTTAAAACTAAATTTTTTATCTCCCTACATTTTATTTATCGCATAGGAATCTTTTGCAAGGTGCTGAATCTACATCATAATTTTCTTAATCAAGAATTTCGGTTTTATTAATAGTATGGGTTTACTTTTTGTCTTTAAGATTTCAGAAAGGTAGCATATTAAAAAAATTGGCCAATGATGCCAAAAATAAAAGATGCGCAAAGCGCCAAATTGAAAAATATAGAATACACAAAGTGTATCAAAAGATGCGCAGTGCGCCAACCAATTGTCAAGAGGCATAAAATGAGCCCACAAAATTTAATGCTTACCATTCTTGTACTTCTTAAAACTTAAGAAAACTCTTGATTTTTTCGATACTTGAGTTTGAAAATCTTGATTCTTTCGATACTTGAGTTTGAAAATCTTGATTCTAGATTCAACAATTCGTGTATTGATCTTCTATTAGATATATTTTATGGAAAGAGTTTTTGAAAAATAATTATTTCTTTCTCTAATTTATTCTTTGATTTAGATATTGAATTAAAAAGTTTTTGAGCCTTTCTAAAGAACTTGAGTTTGGATTATCAAATTCTAAATTTTTAATCTTTTCTGGGCTATGCGTTGTCAATCCAATTCTACTAAGTTTTTGATTAAAACCAAGAGGTAACTTTCTCATTTTAAGAATATTTGCTTTTTCACTAAATCAGGAAATGTTTTTTTTCTTTTGTTCGTTTTATTTTTTGTGCATCCTCTCTTTTGATAATGTCAAAGGGGGAGAACGTAATGTTGAATTTGTATCCTTTTTTCTTTCAAAAAATTAAAAACAATAAAAATATTTTTTATCTCCCCTATTTTTTAAATGAGTTTATTCTAGTGAGGGGGAGATTAGGAGAAATGTTTTTTTTTTTTTTGAAAATTCAAATTGAATTGTTTGCCATCATCAAAAAGGGGGAGATTGTTGCGGATCTATGGTTTATGATTTTGATGATACCAAACACTCTTATTTCTCTTCGACTGTTTTATCTACTAACATTTCAGGTCCACACGATCAGACTGCAATTTGGAACCAGCTCAAGATTGGGTAGATTAGGACTGAGTCAGTTTGTACTATTTTTCCTTTCTTGAGTCTATTGTATTTGGTGTGGCTCCTGATGTTTTGTAACTTGGAAGATTTTCTATTGCTCCCTAAAGATTTCTATTTTTGGTAACATCGTCCGAGACGATATTTATATCGGCCTGGATGATCTGTCCAAAAGTAGAAATCCTAATTAGGGCATCCTCATTAACACAACCATCATTATGCAAAACACATCGTCCTGGACGATTTTGTATCAGCCAAGATGATAGGCTCAATTTAGAAAGAATCTGCCGCCAGATCTAATTAGAAATAACCTATTTTTGGACATCATCCCGGTGGATCGTCCTGAACTATAAAATATTGTCCTGGTCGATCTAGGTCAATTTTTCCAAAATTTCTCTGGAATTTAAGGAAAGCATTTATGACTTGTTTTCACGATCAAATCGGCTTGGACGATTGGTCATTGGACATCTATTTTTCAGGGCGATGTTCAGGACGATATTCAACAATTTATACTGATCGTCCAGGACGATATAGTATCGTCCTGGACGATATAAACAAATTTCTTATGATCGTCTCAAATCATCCTGGCAGATTGGGGTTAATTTGTACTGATCGTACAGGACGATATTTCTATCGTCCTGGACGATAATGTCGGCAACTTACATTAATGAGCTTGTTTTAAAATCTTCTATTTAAGCTTGACTTGACACTTTGTAAAGTGTCTTTGGCAGCCATAGTAGCTTCGTTCTTGTGGGGGAGACTTGAAGAGAGAGCTTGAAAGGGAGAGAGGAAAGGGTGGAGTTTGAGAGGGAGAAGATCCTGTGAGGGGGAGGAACCCAAGGGAGTGTGGAGGGGATTTCACACGGTTGCTCCGGTGAACTCGCACCTTAGTACCATCAGATTCAAGGCTTGTCTTGAGGAAAGTTCACCAAAGAAGAAGTTCTCTTTGGTGTCAAAGGACCCGGCGACTCCGCCGCACCGGGGAAGGTGGAAGTGATTTTGTAAGGGCTTCTCCGCCTAGCTGTGGGGGCTAAAGGAGAGACACTTGTGTTTAGTGCAATACTTGGAGGGTGCCTCCAAGGAGTGGACGTATGTCAAGGTTTGACCGAACCACTATAAATCCGGCGTATTCTTTTCTTATTATTGCTTCCGCATTATTTTCTTTCGCACTTTAATTTTTGTGGTGATTTTGGTTTGAGTTTTATCTTTGATTTTAAAGTTATCCAATTCACCTCTCTCTTTGTTAGCCTTGGGCCAGTTCATAAGGGCTTAACATCCCTAACGAACTTTCACCTGCATCGTATCAATCATTTAAGATGGCGATCAAAACCCATCTATAACCATTGAGTCTAGATGATCTCTACAGCTTATTATGCAGTGAAGAGCAAATCCTAGCGACTGAAGCAACCTGTGATCTTCAATCACTGAATCTAACTGACAATTACATGGCCTTAACTGCTTCTAGAGGCCGAGGCCGTGGAAGATACAACAACTCTCGTGGCAGCAGAGGACGCAGAGCGCCTCAGTAATCAGGAAGGGGAGACCATACAGACAAAAGTTCAAATCAAAATGTCATCTATCAGATCTGTGGTCAAACTGGACATTCTGCGATCAAATACTGGTATAGGAATGATCCATCTTACACAGATATAGGACCACAGAGTGCGTTGTTTACTGCTCAAGACTCAGCAACTCAATCAGATTGGTTCCTTGATAGTGGGGCATCAACTCACTTAACAGCAGACTCAACTCAACTGAACTCTTTCAAACCATACAATGGATCCTCTTAAGTAGTCATTGGCAATGGGCATCAACTTCCAATCCAAAACACTGGCCATGACCTCCTTCCTACACCATCAGGTAATCTCCTTCTTAGCAACATTCATCACGTTACAAACTTATCTTTCAATCTTGTCTCAGTTCATCAGTTGGCCACTGATAATGACTGTATCATTTCATTATCCTCAAATGGCTACCAAATAAAGGATTCGAAGACGCATCGTCTTCTGCTTCAAGGGCCATGCCATAATGGTCTTTACAGACTTCATCCCACAGCTCAACCTTCGCAACTTGCTTTGATCTCAGCTCAAATCATTCTGGATCTGTGGCATCATCGCCTCGGACATCCTGCTATCTCCACATTACAGTTTCTAGTAAATAAATACTCTGATATATGTACCTCACGTTCACATACATGTAATACATGTTGTCTTGCTAAAAGCAGGCGACTAACATTTATCAAATTCACATCTACTACTACTGCACCATTTCAATTAGTCCATTCAGATCTTTGGGGACAAGCACCCTCTACGTCTATACAAGGCTTTAGATACTATGTATCTTTCATTGATGATCACACTCAATACTGCTGGACATTTCCATTACGCCAAAAGTCTGATGTAACCTCTACATTCATAAACTTTCACAAAAGCATTAAATGTCAATTTAACAAAGTAATTCAAACCATCAGGACAGACGGTGGTGGGGAATATTTGAACAATAATTTTAAAGCATACTGCATTCATCATGGCATTAATCATCAGTTTTCATGCCCTCGTACACCATCTCAAAATGGTGTGGCTGAAAGAAAACATCAGAATTTGATAGAAACAGTCAGAGGTTTACTCATTCATTCGAATGTTCCACCCACCTTTTGGACTGAAGCCTTAGGTACAACTACACACATCATTAACAGATTACTGACCCCTACTCTGCTCAACAAAACACCCTTTGAAAAACTGTACAACAAATGTCCTATCTACAAACACTTAAAAATATTTGGATGTCTATGTTACCCGTGGATGAGACCATATGCCCAATCAAAATTGTCACCCCTATCATTACCATGTGTGTTCATAGGATATGCAAAATCACAAAAGGGGTATAAATGTTTAGATCCTACAACCAACAGAGTATATGTCTAGGCATGTTATTTTTAATGAAACCATATTTCCATTCAGAAAACACGATGCTGCTACCACATCAACCAATTTCACATCTCAGATCAATAATGTTCCTTCTATGCTACTAGTACCAAACTGCATTCCCAGTAGAATTCACTCAACTCACCCAAAATCTGCTCCACCACAACCTCCAGCTATACCAACTCAACCTGCGTTAACTTCACCCAGCATATCCAGCAACCCCTCCACAAACTCCACTATGCCAGCACCATCTCTCATGCCTTATACTACAAAATCCATAGTCCCAATCCACTCAATGAAGACTCGATCTCAAACAGGTCATCAGAATCCAAAAAGAGTATTTGATCTCCTATACAAAAGCACTAATGATGATCCAACCACATATGCTCAAGCCATCAAACACAAGCACTAGAGAATGGCTATGTCCCAAGATTTTTAGGCATTGCAAACTCAAGGTACTTGGGAATTGGTACCTCCATCAGATCATACACCCATTGGGTGTAAGTGGAAATTTAAAACAAAATACAATTCATATGGAACGGTCTCCAGGTACAAGGCACGATTGGTTGCATTGGGATGTCATCAAGAACTAGGATTGGACTATAATGAAACATTTAGTCCAGTTGCCAAGATGACAACAGTTCAGATACTCTTGGTTATTGCAGTACATCACAAATGGAATATACACCAATTTGATGTTTCAAATGCATTTTTACACGGCAATTTATCAGACACCATCTATATGAAACAACCAATGGCTTTATAGATGAAAACTTTCCTAATTATCTTTGCAAATTGAAGAAAGTCATATATGGCCTAAAGCAGGCACCAAGACAGTGGTTCGAGACACTATCTGAATTCCTTCATAGCTTGGGATTTACTACAAGCCACTCAGACTCATCACTCTTGATCTATAAGAACAAAGGAATCACGACGTATCTGCTAGTTTATGTCGATGAAATAATCCTAATAGGTAACAACTCTAAACACATTACCAATCTAATACAGAGATTGAGCCAGATATTCTACATGAGAAATTTGGGCTCATTGGCTCAGTTTTTGGGCATTTCAGTACAGCACACTGAAAATGGATTAATTCTACATCAAACGGCTTATGCAGAACAAATCCTGGAAAAAGCAGGAATGATAAATAGCAGAGCTGTTGCTACTCCCATCAATCTCAAAGCAGGTATTACAACTGAATCACCTGCGTTTGATAATCCGAGATTATATCGACAGATAGTAGGAGCATTACAGTATTTGACACTCACAAGGCCGGACATCACATATGCGGTTAATAGAGCCTGCCAACATATCCATCATCCGACCATGGCTAATTTTGAAGCTTTAAAAGAATCCTAAGATATGTGCAAGGTTCGTTACAGATTGGCATACCAATATGTACATATTCGCTACAGCTTAGTTCTTACTTAGATTCGGATTGGGCCGGAGATTCACAAGACAGGAAATCCACAACAGGATATAGTAATGTTCTGGGCTCTACTCCGATCTCATGGTGTGCAAAGAAACAGTCAACAGCAGCAATATCATCAACTGAGGCCGAATATAGAGCAATAGCCTTGACAATAATAGAGATCATATGGCTTAGACTACTGCTAAATGAGTTAGACTGCACTCAAGATAAGCCAACACCATTATACTGTGACAACACATCAGTTATTGCCTTAGCTAATAATCTGATTTATTATGCCCGGACAAAACATATTGAGATAGACTGTCATTTTATAAGAGAGTGTATCAAAAATCAATCCATACAAGTGCTTCATATTGCATCCAAAGATCAATTAGCAGACTTGTATACTAAACCATTGTCAATTTCTCACTTCAAGCAACTCATCACCAAACTAACTGTCCTTGTCGAGATATTAGTTTGCAGGGGAATGTTGACAACTAAGCAAGAAGCGAAAGTAGAGACGAACGACTAGTTCGTGTACAGCCGCCAAAGAAGTTATTTCAATTACTCTTGAATGTACTTACCTGTGTAAAAATCTCTGTAAATAGCAATGTAAAGATGATAACTGAGATAATGAAGTGAATACAATTACTCCCTGTTTCTTTATTCTCTCTTATTCTTCATTCTTGAAATTCTGATAAACTGCTGCAAGCTTCAACAGCTCCGCAGCTTTCACTCTTTATGAGATTATTCATAATGTTACTCTTAATGGCATAATGTCTTGGTTAAAGATGCATTTCTTGTAACTATTGGTTTTTACCTAATTTCTTTATGTATTTGCCTTCTTTTAATGTTACGAATATTCCCATTCTTAGTTCTTCTTTTTCTTGTATTAAATGAAAAGAGATGATTAATCACCAGTTTAAGTTTTTTCATTTAGAATATTATTTTTGACATAATAAGGTTGATTGATTTCATTTTATTTGGTATAAGCATTATGCCTTGCGATATTCTTATGCTCTGATGGCCATTTTAAATTATCTTAAGACTGAGGATATCCTTTTTAAAAGGAATTTGATATTCCTTTATGTTGTGTTTTATGTAATTCTTATTTAAAGTCTCATTCTAATTTTTTTTTTTTTAATATGATTTCTTTTTTTCTATTTTTTTGTTTTTTATTCCTAGTTTAAATCAATTTTAGCTTAGACCTAATTTATTTCAAGTTTTTGAAAGCATTTTGGGATTTCATGTTTCTTTTAATGTGAAGAATTTTTTTTACTTGGCCACTTGTTGTTCTTTATTTTATTAGTGGAGAGAAAGGAATGACAGGAGATTCTCTAGTAATTTTAAGGATTTGGATGTGTTAATTAGTCTTGTTATGCAGGTTTTTTTTTTCTTAAATTTTCTGTTGGAATTCTTTTCATGAGGTCAACCAGTTTTTGCCCTAATTTCTCTGTTTGTGGGTTTTTGGACTATAATGATATGATCATCTTTGCTTTGTTTTTTTTTTTTTTACTTTGGATGGCTGTTCTTAGCAACCGATTAAATTCTTGTTAATCTGGATCGTCAATTATAAGAACCAAAGTTTTTGGAAGCTTTCGGCTTGGGTTAAATTAGTTTTAGCTTTGCTTAGGTTCTAAGTTTAACCCAAACGGTAGTTAACTTTTATAACTATAGTGTATGGAAAGGATTGGAGCTCATTTCTAGAACTAATTATTTTTTTGAAAGAGAGTTCTCATTTTCAAACACAATTAAAAAGATGTTCAGTAAATTTCTGCCTTGAAGTTTCATTTCAATATTATTTTTAATCTTCTATAATAAAGAGTTTAAGTATTCATTTTACTTAAAATAATAATAGGTTAATGAAAAAGCTATTAATAACTTAATTAAGTAATCTTTAACCTCAAGTCAACTTTAATTATAAGAAAAAAAAAGAGAATCTCTAGCTTCCATCAATCTACAAGATAGTGATTAACCTAAACCCTAATCTCTATAATAGCTAAATCACTCGTTTAACGGGCGATTATGCCTAATTTTATATTTTTTTATCAATGCTTAATCTCCTAATTAAAGAACTAATGATGCTTAGTTCAAAAATTTCCCCTATATTAGGGTTGATAATTATAGTAATTAATTTAAGATAGTAAAAGATGGGTCCGGAAGGCATGGTTCCGCAATTCCAATCAACTATGCAGTACAGAAAACAGAATATATCTTATATATAGAATATGAATATGAGTGCTATACATGCTTGAGCATGATCTAATAAAGAATTCTCTCTATTTAGCCTTATGTACAAATAATAATAATAATAACCAATGAATCTCTAACATAAATAAGCCCTCAAGCTGAAGCTGCAGCTCCACATAGGGGCAAGAATACATTTTGTACAAGCCTACAGCATTGATGTGGTATCTGAAGAAAGCTTGATGGTTTGATCAGCTAAGCAGCTCACAAAGGGGTTACCGGAGGCACCCACGTCGATCACAACGGTGTCGCCGGGCTTGTAATCTCCGGCAAGAATCGCTTCGCTGATGACATCTTCGATGATTTGCGTAACCGCCCTCCTTAATGGCCGGGCGCCGTAGCTCTTATCATATCCTTGTTGGCAGACCAGATCTTTAACTGAATCAGAAACTTCTAGACCCATCCCAAGGGACAGCAGCCTACGCTTCACTTCTATCAACATTATATTGAGAATCTCCATCATCTGAAACAAGGAGAAAGATTGTAAGGTTGTTTATATGATTTCGTTATATGGAAGGATTGAAACTGGAAGAAATGTACATAAACAGGCCAAAGGAATTTTACAATAAGAATTGGGTTTGTTTGGTTTACTGTATAAGAAATGGAGAGTAAAGGAAACCTATAAAAAGTAGATTCTGTCTACATTTGCTGCATTTACTTTACAGCGTTTTATGATGAACTGAACAGGCAACTGGCAACGTTACTTTGGGTACAATCACTATAATTTCCATAGATTTTCACCCAATGCAAAAGCCAAGTATATTGTAATTGAAATAAAAAAACATGAGTAGACAACACTTCGGGGCTGTTTGGTAGCACTCAAAATTTGATTTACGAGTAAGATTTCATAAATTCTCTAAATCCGAATTTTGGAAATCCTGAGGGGTCTAAATCCTGAAAACTGTTTGGTAACATTTATAATAAATTCTATTAAATTTCATGTGACTGTTTGGCTATAGAGCGGATTTAACAAGAAGACTTTTCCTCTAGAGCATATGGATTTCGTAAATCCGGCAAAAAAATGAGATTTCGGAAATCTAGGATTTAGCACGAAAAGGCGGAATTTCCCATCTACGGTAGCTTTCATTTGCCGTGAGATTTGGTTTTGCATTTTAGGCCGTTTGGCTAGATTTCGCTCAAATCCGGCCTAAATCCTGCTACCAAACAGCCCCTTAGAGTGTCTAGAGAGAGAAAACAACAAAATACATAAGATAAGAAGCAAACCTGCTCCTTCTCGAGAGGACGGAAGACGACCACCTCATCTATCCTGTTTAACAGCTCAGGTCGAAAGTATGCCTTCAACTCCTCCATAACAAGAGATTTCATTGCAGAATAAGAATTGGAAGCTGAATCATCCGCAAGCATAAAACCTATGCTTCTCCTACCCTTGGATATTGATGTGGAACCCACATTGGAAGTCATGACTATCAAAGTATTTTTGAACGACACCCTCCGCCCCTGTTAAATCCAAATAATTTCAGATATGGGATATTAAACAGGCGAAAGAATTAAGCATCCAATTTCATTTCATGTTCCGCACTACAATTCCTTCACTCCAATGAATAGATACTAGCCTTGACTGACCACTAAAGCTAACCAAGCCATTGAGGAATTCCAGTCTATATCTAGACCACAAATAACTTAAAATGCTATGATGAGACGAGAATTAGCTAAAAAAGACAAGAAATTAAGTTCTTAAGTTTTATGTGCACATAAAGTTCAGATCAATCACCTGTGAATCTGTTAGGTGGCCATCTTCAAAAATTTGGAGGAGTATGTTAAATATATCAGGGTGAGCCTTCTCTATTTCATCAAGTAAAATTACTGTAAAAGGTCTTCTCCTAACTGCTTCTGTCAAAGTACCGCCCTCTCCGTAGCCCACATATCCTGGAGGAGATCCTATTAGCTTGCTCACTGTAAACCGTTCCATGTATTCACTCATATCCAGCCGCAACATAGCCGACTCCTGCACAATTAATACAATTATATACTGTAAAAACATGGCATATATTAGTAAGGAAAAACATGGCGTATATTAGTTTTTGTTTGGCCTGCTTAAAACCAGATATCATCTCTGCATAAAGAAGATAGTAAGCACGCTAGTGAGATCAACTTCGAGATTATAAAATCCCATTTTTATCATTTAACAGTATTGGATTATCAAATGGGAAAATAAAAATTAAGAACATATCTCTAAAAAAGGCGGGTTTTTTAATCTGCATAAAATCTTAGACTGAAATATAACTACACAATCTGCTTAGTTCAGAAATCTGGAAAGTTTATCAGAGTAGTTTCAGAAGGAACACAATGCAATAAGTGAAACCATAGTTTTAGCACACTTATTTAATTTTAGGAATTTTTATATATATAACATCTAAAATTATTGAAAATACATATTTAACACTTAAGCTTCTATATTTACTAATATACCACCTAAAACCCCTCTTTTAATCAATTCTAACATTTCATTTAAACCTTCCATCAAAAATCACTATCAACGACTGTCTTCCCTATCAATGGCATCCTTTCACAATGAATACAAGTATCTCATCGCTTCAATGGAGTGGTAGAATAGAAGGAAAAAGAGATTTTAGGTGATATATTACTAAATATAGAAGTTTAGATGTTAAGTATGTATTTTCAATAGTTCTAGAAGTTATGTATGTAAAAATCCATTAATTTTAATGACCACTTATTTATTATTTCTCTGTTCATATCGCAATGAAAACATTGAATAGTGCCAAACACATTAGGAATATAGAAAACCAATATATGAGGTGGATTTCTTACCGATCCAAAATAAGTAGCTGCTAAGGCTTTGGTAAGCTCTGTTTTACCAACACCAGTTGGCCCACAGAAAAGCATAGCAGCAATTGGTCTATCAGGATCCTTGAGACCAACACGCGATCTCTTTACAGCTCTAGAGATTGCATTGACAGCATCATCTTGGCCAATAACACGTTTTCTTAGTTCCTCATCAAGACCCACTAGAAGCTTCATTTCATCTGCAGTGAGCTGCTTAACAGGAATGCCCGACCACAACGAGGCAACCGTCGCAATTTCTTCAGGTCCAACAATGACAGGCCTGAACAAACGAACATTTTCACAAGAAAACGGTTATGTTAAGTTTGTCTAACGCTGCACAGAATTTTGAAGAAAGTTACATAGTAATGATGAGAAAACGAGCTTAAGAAAATACCAAAAAAATTGCAACTTCATCATAATACAATAGCTCTTCCAATCAAGAAATTAATCTTGTTCAGAATTTCCATTCCCTCACTTTAGAAACAATTATAAGGATTTGATAGCAAAGTTACATACTCTTCTTCTGACACTGAAGGAGCAGGTGACTCCGAGATGCCTCCCATCAAGTCATGACCATTTGAGCTGCTCCTACTAGCGGTATATTTCAGCTTATTTTCCAGCACCTGAATAAAGATGATACAATGCAGCTGAAGATACAAAACTAGGCATATATAATGGCATATCAAAAAATCCATATAATAAAGAAGTATTACCACTTGATGCATCGCCTGTACAGCTCTTATTTCCTGCCAATAATCATCAGGTGACTTGGACAGTATGGAAGATTGTTCTTCCTTCTTTCTCTTAAATGCATTCATTCGGGCCCTACTGCCAGCTTCGTCTAGTAAATCTATGGCTTTGTCAGGAAGATGCCTATCAGGTATATATCTAGCTGAGAGGTATACAGCTGCGTTAATGGCTTCTAAGGTGAATAGACATCTATGATGGTTTTCATACTTCTCACGAAGGCCCATCAAAATCCTCACAGCATCCTCCTATGTAATGTTTAAAGAACAAGTTAAATTTAAAAAAAAAAAGTGCCGACAAAATTAGAAAAATTTATAAAAATATGAAAGGCATACCTGGCTTGGTTCATTTATAAGAACAGGTTGGAATCGACGTGCCAGAGCTTTATCCTTTTCAAAATGTGTCCTATACTCATCTAGGGTTGTAGATGCAATGCACTGGAAAAAATCAAATAAAAAGCACATTCAGGATCACTTAAGCTGCAACAAATAACATAAAAATAGGAAACCCATAGAAGCATTGAATGCGCAGGATACTTACAATGGATGGTAAACTAGAGATTGTCTAGAAAAATTATGATGAGGAATTGCAATTGGGTAAAATAGAAAGCAGGAAGCTACCAAGCCACTAATTTATTTTAATAATGATATTTCATAAGCAGATTATATTCCCAAGCTGCTGCAATTTGCATTTGAAATCGTTTATACGATACCCATGATAAATAGGTGCTTGTCATCAGTCCCAAGATAAGATGAGAAATCTTGAAGGTTCATGTTATATTGACACTTGACAGTCAATCATAAAATTTACGCCAAAATTTATGAAATGAATCTTAAATTGACATTTTATAATGCAGGGCATTTCCCAAAAGTGTGACATGACCTAAACTAATTGTGATAAAAATAAACAAGAATTGGATAGGACATCACCCATATATGAAATTTTATTATTAAACAATTTATGGCAAGTGGGCTAAAAGTTAAGATAGCATGCTCAAATTTTGTACTATCACTTAATGCAACAACAACAACAACAACATCAAGCCTTTATCCCACTACGTGGGGTCGGCTACATGAATCCTTTTTCTCCATTGTGTCCTATTAAAAGTCAAATTCTCGTTTAAATCTAATAAAGAAAGGTCATTCCTAATATTTTCTAACCAAGCCTTTTTAGGTCTACCCCTACCTTTCTTAACATAACTCAAATCTAATACCTCTACTCTCCTAACCGGATCATCGAAAGGCCGCCGTTTTATGTAACCAAACCATCTAAGGTGACTCTCTCTAATCTTATCTTCTACTGGAGCTACTCCAACCTTTTCACGTATATGCTCATTTCGTACTATCACTTAATGCAAAAAAAAAAAAGTGGGAAAGTTGATTTGTCAAAAACTATGATTAGGCCGCAAATTGAATTTGGGGACTCTTAATAAGAAAGGATAAATAATTAGCAAAAATAATTATTAAAATATAAATAATTATCAAATATGTAAGAATTTAAAGGAAGAGAAAATTCATGGACAGTGGGGAATATTATATGCTACTGTATGTTGGGAAATCTAACAATAGAAAGTCGATATAAAAATGGAAAACGTTGAAAAACAATATTATTGAGGTGAATATAAAAAATGATAGAGTGATTGCTATTGTGTTAATTGTTGGTGGGAATTTTATCAACCCTATTGAGTGCTTATTCTCAAGAGGGTCAAAACGAACGTTTGAAAAAATTAGTTTTCAAAAGAAATACGTTGGCAAACAGTACATACTTGAGGAAGAGAGAAAAAAATGTTAGTTGTGATTTAAATGGGCATTAAGGCTATAACAGGATGAATTATGCAAAAATTGGAACATTAAAGTTGAATTATAATTAATGTGAAACAATATATTTCATTACAAGAACAACATTAAGCCTTTATCTCACTATGTGGGGTAGGCTATATGAATCTTTTTTCTTCATTGTGTCTTATTAAGAGTCAAATTCTCATTTAAATCTAATAACGAAAAGTCATTTATAATATCTTCAAACCTAGTCTTCTTAGGTCTTCCTCTACTTTTCTTAATATAGGCTAAATCTAATACATCTACTCTTCTAACCAAGTCATTGGAATGCTGACGTATTATGTGATCAAACCATCTAAGATGACTCATTAATTTTATTTTCCACTAGAGCTACTCCAACCTTTTCACCGATATACTCATTTTGCATTCTATTTCTAAGAGAGAAGCCACTCATCCATACGAGTATCCTCATATCTACAACACTCAACCTAATTTTATGCTTCTCTTTTAATGGCCAACATTCCAAGTCATAAAATATTATAGGTCTCACCACCATCTTATAGAATTTTCCTTTAAGTTTGAGGGCTACTTTTTTATCACACAATAGGCTTGATGCATTCCTCCACTTTAACCATCCAACTTGAATTCAACTAATAATATCCCCATCTATTTTACCATCACTTTGAACAATAGACCCGTGTGTACTCCTTTTAATGACTTGATCGCCCAAAGCCACAATCTCCCCACTAGATCTATTACTAAAATTACACTCCATGTATTTAGTTTTGGATCTACTCAAATGAAAACTTTTGGAATCTAACATTGATCTCCATAATTCAAGTTTTCCTTCAACTTCCCCTCTAGTATTATCAGCAAAAAGAATATCATCAGCACAAAGCCATACAATAGGGTATATATATTAAAAAAATTTACCCAAAAATAATATATTTCATTATATTAAAAAATTGCCATAAATGTTCTAGGAGAGTTTAAATAATATTGCATATAACTGAGGAGATTTGGAGGAACAAAAATGATTAAGCCCAAGAAACTTGTTGTCAAGGAATGTCAAAAAATAGTCTTCAAATAAAAAAAAAATAGATCAATTACATTTACCTCCCAAATAGATAATTAATATTATATGTACTTCTCCTACATTTTTTGAAATTACACTTACATTCATTCCTTTTTTTTTCATTTTTTTTTTATTTTTTATTTTTTTTTCTATTTTTATATTTTTTTACACTTACATCCATCCCTTTTTTATTTTTATTTTTTTATTTTTTTACACTTACATCCATTCCTGAATTCATTAATTGCCAGATTTAGGTTAACAAGTAATATAATATCTAATAATAGAAGAGACTAATGTAATTTTAAAAAAAAGTATTTGGGCTAGCATTTAACATAATATCTAACAATAGGGGAGATAAGTATAAATTTAGAAAACACACGAGAGTTATGAATAATATTAACTATTTATAGGGATGCAAGTGTAACTAGACCAAAAAAAATTATAAAATAAAAAACAAATTGTAAAGAAAGTGGTAAGCAAAGTTAAAGTTCCAGCTCTTGAAGATTGACACAGTGGGTTTGGAACCGAGTAACTAAAAAAATAAAAAAAGAAATATCTAAGCAAGAGAATAGATCATGAGATTTTGATCAACATTGATGAATAAAGTGAAAATGTTATTTTAGAGATGGGAGGGCCTAATACATTTTAGAGCAGCAAAATAAGTTAAATTATGATGCTTACAGTTACAGAAGATTTGATCCAAAAAAAAAAAAGAGACTGAAGTAACTTTGAAGAAGAAGCATAAAGTTATAGGACCAGATAAGATATGAGATTTGAAAAATTATAAGAAATAATCGAGCAGTTTGATTTACAAGTCTCTAAAAATGAAATCATAAATAGTAAGAAGCATAAAGTTATAGGACCATGTTTTTATTTTTATTTTTTTGAAATAAAATGTATAGGTTCATGAAATTGTGAAAACACCTTCAATCATTTAATTAGGTAAGCAAAGCATAATTGTATCTTAATCAAGAATATTACTATTTACTATTCTAAACGAATTTGAAAGCTGTGTAATAAAGAAGCTACAAATATCCAAGTTGAATGTTGAGGACACGAGACTATTAAGATAAATGTGGAGTACAACAAGGAATAATAAAAACAAATAGTTGTTTTAAAGAGATGTTGAGCATAATACCTATTTAAAATATAGTATAATATGGTTGGTTTAAAGTTTAAACATTTACAAGGTAGGGTAGATTCAACCACTTACAAGACAGGATTATAAAATTAATGCAGAAGGATTATAAAGCAAAGTGATAGATCAAAGGTAACATGGTTAGGTGGTGCAATGAGCAAAACTTAACACTTCACATAGTACGTAATAGGCTAAATAAATGAAGATTTAGAAGAAACCCCAATAGCTCGAATGAGGCTAATGCATAAAACACGAAAGAGCCATAAAGAATGTCTTGAAAATATTAAAATTTAACTTAGAAAAAAGTATGCTTTCTTTATAAATAACCAGTAGAGAGAACAATTATAAAAGATTATTTTAACAGAGGATCCATTAAACAATTCAACTCAAAGTTAAGGAAATACCTGCAATTCACCTCGTCCAAGGGCAGGCTTCAACAAATTTGAAATATCAAGACCAGATCCCTTGTTCCCCCTCCCAACTGTGCCAGATCCTACTAGTGTATGAACTTCATCAATGAAGAGTATCACATCGCCTGTATTTAACATAAATAGTCAGTTTAACAAGTTTAACATAAACTTTAATTAGAGCATCCAAAATACAAAAAAACATGGGCCGTGATGACCTGCTTTCTGCACCTCAGCAATTAAACCTGTAACACGTGCTTCCAATTCTCCTCTCTCCTTTGCCCCAGCCATCAACAAGCCTATGTCCAGTGACATTATGCGCTTTCCCTATACAACGAGAAATGCCAATCGAAACATTTATTTGAAAGACTAACATATACCGAGAAAACAGCTACAAACAAGAAATAATAAAATATTTTATGATGAATGCATCATAGAAAACATACAGAAAGAAAAATTGGAATGCCACCACATGATATTCGTAGTGCTAAGCCTTCAGCAATTGCTGTTTTGCCAACTCCAGGATCACCCAGAAGAATAGGGTTGTTTTTGGTTCTTCGGCAAAGGATTTGAACAACTCTTTGAATCTCAATATCTCTACCAATTACAGGATCTATATGCCCTTCACTAGCCCGAGCAGTTAAATCAACACAGAACTGAGCCAAGATACTCTTATCTGGAAATGACAAAAAATAAATAAATAAATAAATCTGCAATACAAGGTGCTTAACAAAAAAATTATCACAATAAGAATGAATTTAGAGCGAGACTAGCCTTTTGATTTCTCTGAAGGCTTCGCTCGTGCAGCTTTACCACTGGGCAATTTTTGCCGCATCTTTGAAGAGACTTTGGATGTTTCTCTGCCATCTTTAGCGAGTTCTCCTTGAAGTCTCAAAAGTGCTGCTGATGTTAAGTTATTGGCATCAGCTCCCAATCTACAGTAATCATCCAATCATGGTCATTGTAATGCAAAAATTTACAGAATGCAGAAACACTAAAGAGATCTCTATTGCATGGACAAATTAAAAAAAAAAAAAAACCAAGCCTAAAATAATCTTATAATCCAATCCATTTTTGGTGTTTTGCCAATACCAACACAACCTCCTCCATACCGCAGATCACACTAAATCTAGACTAACCTCAACAGGTAGCCACCAGAAGCACGAGATCAAGTACTACCCACTAAAATTCAGAGTAGTTTTCCCACTTTCAAATGATTCTACATAACACCTAAATATTTATATTTATATAACACTCAAATCTCTTAAACACAAAGAATACCACTAATATCAACTTATTAAAGTAAAACATGTCTTTTCATATATATGATTTGATATAATTTAGACACATAAGTGATATATGAATAAATATACGAATTTAGGTGCTAGATACATAAATACATAAGAATTTTGTAGAATGCAAGTAAATCAGCATAATAATAACATCCCGAAATTAATAAAATGAATTTCATCTATTAAAATTGCCTGAAACTCATAGCGAAACTAAGGGTGAAAGATTATCACGCCAGAAAGAGGAAGGGTGAAAGCTCCACTAAGATGAAAACATTACAAAGTAAAGCTGCTTTTCTGGATGTTCGTGAAACCATGACCTACAATTTAAACCACAAGTAAATCATAACAGTTTTTTTAATTCGTACAAAAAGGATGTGCCTAAGACATGAAGCCCCAGTCAATGTAGGGGCCTAAAGGAATTAGTATGTTAAGCATTTCGCCTATAGTGCAAAAGTTTATTATCATGACTTGAACTTGTGTGATCATTAGATTAAAAATGACAACAACCTCACCATATAAACCTTAAAAGTGTGGGAAACTCTGAGGGAAAATAAGAAGCATTGTAATTTCCATGATAAATTCCAGTTTTTGGTTTTGATGCTGCTCACATAAAATCCCTACATAGTTCAAACAAAATCTTCCAATGCAAACATTGTGGGGGAAGATCATGAGGAAACTAAAAGTGCACTCAGTGCATGATACTCCCTTGAATACAAAGTTTGGAAGTGTTTGGTGTAGACAGTATTAAACTTCTAGAGCAAGATACATAATTTCCAAGGATATAACTTGATACCTAAGTTACATATAAGACAATCTAGCCATTTGCTCAAATCTCATCCTCCTATCATAAGGAAAGTAGGAAACCACATATATCAAGATGGGACGGTAGGATCGAGGGGCTAAGCAACTCCTTTAGGCCTTCTCCAACCGAACACCAAATGCATGAGTGACATCGCTCGCGAGCTCCAGCCGAACGACAAAACTTTTGGTATTTGGTTGTGGGTGAACAGTTCGATGTCCACCTTCGCTATTTTTCTGTCTCTTGCCGAAGAAACTCGCGAAGGAGAAAGACGAATACTTGAGCGCAAAATGGAGTTAGATTAGAGATGAATCATGCCATTTTTTAATTTCACTGCATTTTGGAGTGAAAAAATGAGATTTTCGGTTGGGGATGCCCTAAAGCATTGCCTTTTTGTTCCTTTTCTCAGAAAAATGGATCAGACATATGCTAAAAGCAAATTCATGTGCATTATTCTGAAAATTTTTACCAAATGATGAGCATCAACTGATTATCTAGAACTCAGAAAATTCCTTATAAAGCCAGAGTGGTACTGTGTGTCTGCGTGAGCACTGCCAGTTCTTGGCTCATGCCAAATGAATTACAGAACAAGGAAGCCTGCCCTGAAAACTTTAACAAACTAAAAAACAATCGATTCCCTCCTATCACAATTTTTTCCCAAAACGAACTCAATTCTCATCTAATCACGATGAATGAAGCCGAAAAAAGAATTCATAGAAAAACGCAAAGCCGCATTGGCCAATGCTATTTCAAAGATAGATCTAGTTATAACTAACAACAGAACATTGTAATTGAAAAGAAGCTATGAAACGGCGATGATTCCAGTACCTTTTCAGGACGAGCCCGGAGCTGCCATCATCAGATGTAAATAACCCGACGGCAATATGTTCGGGAGCAATAAAATTACATCCCGTTGACCTGGAGAACTCGACGGCAGCCTCAAAAACTCGCTTGCTGCTGATGGAGAAGGGCATGTTCGACGCCAATGACTCCGCCCCATCCTCATCAGCCGCAGCCCCATCGTTCCAAATTGCCCGCACGGCATCACGTGCCGGTCCAACAGTAATCCCCGATCCAAGAAACCCGTCCAGAGACCGATCCTCAGCAATCAAGCCGAGAAGTAGATGCTGTGGAAAGACCATGTCCTTTCCAAGGGCCTTTGCCTCCCGCTGGGAAAACACCACAGCCTTAATCGCTCTTTCAGTGAATCTCTCGAACACAGCGGAGATTGTCTGTTTCCACCTCCGGCGGGAGCTGCTGCTAGGGTTTGCTCGACGGGCGAATAAGGGATTGGAGTTGGGACGGAGGAAGCCAGGACGGAAACTAGATAGGGATGCTCGGGACGCCCGATACGACGACGCCGCCGGTTGGGTGGGACGGAGGCTAGCGCGACGGTGAGGGGCGAGGCGAAGGACATCAATCGGACGAACGGTCAATATGGACGAGGAGCAGCACGCCTCCATGGTCGTACCCTTTGCTTGACCTCCTCGCTTTTTCTTCGCCTTCTCCCTCCCTTTGCTGTGTTCGCTTTCTTGCTTCGATGAGCTCAACTTCTTAAAAGATCAAAAGATAGACCCAAAAAGAGGAGAACTGTGACTTGGCGTGGACGGAAGGAGAAAGGAAGAACAGCGGGCCGACACGCTAGGCATCTACGATGCGAGCGCGTGGAGAGGAGTGGCGAAAGGAAGTGGACGAGGATGGTTCCGACGATGGGAAGTGGCGGCGGGTAAAAATAACAAACGGTTAGTGTAAGGCACGAATGCACGCGGTCAAGTGCGACTGTGAGGCATTAGAGGACAAGCACCGCCATGAGGAGTTCAAAGGAATCTTCGCTCTCATTCCCACTTACCAAAGAAAGAAAACTAGAGGAAAAACTTTTATTTTCTCATCTATATTAAAGCATTGTGTTACGATTGAAGACCATCAACATTCCAAAATTCGAGGCAAAAGAACTATGGTCGGCCCCCTCTTACAGGATTTCCTAAACGTGCTTCAAATTCAAAATCATTTCACATTGGCAATTATCGCCTCTTTATTGGGAACAATTATTACGTCCTCCGACCGGACGTAGAGGAACGTCCGGTCGGAGGCAAATTCCCGCCAAAAAACGAGTTGTACCGAGCAATACCAAACAATAACAAAGAATACCATCATTTGAAGACCCAATACCGAGTTATACCGGGCTTTACCGAGCAAATACCGAGTTATACAAAAGTTGTACCGAGTTTTTCCCAGAAAAACTCGGTACAACTCGGTATTTTCTCGGTACAGCTCGGTATAACTCGGTATTGGTCTTCAAAGAACGGTATTCCTCATTATTATCAAACAATACCTAGTTGTACCGAGCAAATACCTAGTTTTTTGGCGGGAAATTGCCTCCGACCAGACGTTCCTCTACGTCCTTGCACCGGACGTAATAAAAGTTCCTTTATTGGGTAAGCAACATGTGATGAAAAAACAACATCACACTTCTGTTAGTAATTGGCCGACGATACAAAGGGGGATTATATTCACACATACAACGTTTACACAAAAACTTGAGCCCAAGACCTCTTTGTTTCAAGCATAAGCTCTCAACTAACAGAGCAATGAGAGCTGTGTTGATTATGAATATTCCATTCCAATTATTTTTTTTTAAAGTTTGATTGAAGACACGTTACTTTGTATTTCTACTTTTAGCTCTTTATAAACACTATATAACTTTCCATCTTGACCGTTCGTCCAATGGCTAGTGGTAAAAAAAAATTCTATCAAAATTGGTAGAGTTTATAATTCATCAAAAATGAACTAAGATGTGAGAAATGAATTCATTGAAATTTTACGCTTCATTTCTTTTCCATTTAATCAAATATCAATATTTTCAAAATCATTGTTGTTGGAATAATTTATACTCACTTTACTTCAATATATATAAAAGAGAATATATATATATATATATATATATATATATATATATATATATATATATATATATATATATATATATATGAAGTACTTGAGAGATGTAAGAGCCTGAGAAAAAATTAATGTAATGTATTTTAAAATGTTATTGTATTTCAATTTTCTTTTATAATATAAACATATATAAAAGAGAAACATTCTATCACAATTTGACATATATCATTAATATTAAGGCTTCGTTTGGGACGGCTTTCTTTCTGCTTCTTGAAGCAGCTTTCTAGTACAAGAATTTTAATTTTTGTACTAAAAAGTTACTTCAAGAAGCAGAAAAAAAGCCGTTCCAAACGAAGCCTAAATTTGTGTTGACATTGGAATCAATATATTAGAATATTTGATATGTTAAAGCACTATATTAATATTATTATTGTGAGCATTTTTTAAACATTTCTAAAATTATAATATGCTTTACTATTTCTAATGGAGTAATAGAATAGCATACTAAATTACCTTTTTTATACATTAAAAACTAAGGTAAGTTTCATGTAACTCACTTAGCTATTGATGCTCATCCTTATTTTATTTATATGTATCAATTTTAGGCCAGAGAAGGGAACATGAATGGGTTGAGTACAGACAAAAGTGATAGATTCTTGCTTATATGTATGTCTTTTATCAAGGGTTGTATATTTTTTTTAATCATTGTGGTATTATATAATGATGGATTGAGATATGCATACTATGATTGTTGTAAATGGATCTTTTTGATATTATAACTATGTGATATAAATTGAAAATATGTGGATGATTTATTTATTATAGTTTAATGATAAGTGGCTCTATATTATAATTTAAAAAACCCTTTTAAATAGATTTTGGGTAAAGACCCTAAAACTTGCATGATTAAAGATTTATTTATAACATGTTAATGATTCATAAGAAAATTTCTATATGTATACAAATCTTTGTAGGAGCATCGATTGTGATGCTGGGCTTACAAGCGCAATGGTGTTGGCCTCTTTATACTATGAGTATTGGCTAAGTGTGTACAAGCTCCAACTCCTCATTTGTGTTTCTTGGTAGCCAAAAGATATATATATCATTATTTTGAACAATTCGACTGGAGCATTTTGAAATTCTATCAGATAGTTTTGTATATATACTATTTTTGAATGATGAAATGAGTAGAACAAAAGCATGAATAAAATGTTTAGGGGCTAATATAGATATGAAATACATTATTTGAATAGAAGTATTGTTTATTGATTCGTCGTAATGCATTTAGAGATATAATACATGCATTCTAACAAGGCAACCTAGATGGATTTATTTACTATAATAATTGTACTGGATGATATGGTAACTACCAGTATATGAGTTATGATTTTTCATGTGTGTGAAAGCAAGAAAAGATAGTTTTAATGATTTGTTGATTCAGGTTGGCTAGAGATATATTATATTATATAGAAGGATGGGTTGATGGGATTTTCTTTTAAAAAAAGTTCATGGTGTAATTATTTTTTATTACTTTTTGATTGAAAAATATAGTTTTGAAAATCTTAATTTTCTTTGAGAAAGTTAAATTTCTAGAATTTTAGTTTTGAAATCGAACACGTTATTATAAATAGTATATCACCTCAGGAGGCAAATATATCATTCCCTAATTAGTTCAAATTTTAAAACTTTAAATTTTATCCTGATTATCATAAGCAAAGTCAAGAGAGACAACATATGATCTCGAAAGATCAAAATGATGTTCAATCAATTGTTTGACTATAATAATTTGAATAAGAAATCATTAATTTCATAATCAAAATTACAATAGTAATTGATATATCTCCCAGAGAAAATAAGTTATCAATCACTATTGATCGTTTAAAAAATGGAGATAACGATCGTTGAATTTTGAATTTTCCCAAAGATAATTAATTAAAGGTTTTGAAAATTTTGATTTTAAAAATCTGATATGAGTTTCTAAATCTCCTACGAGCGCAAACCCTAGTAGTTAATTACATCGTAGGAAGCTAGAGTTTCCTACGAATACTCTCTATTAAAATAGCGGTAAAAATTCTATTTAAGATTTTTAAAGTTCGATGTCAAAGGAGATAATGGTTGGAATTTTTAAATGGGATCGGATCGAAGTTGAGCACTTATTTCTGGAGTCAAATTCACTACAAAAAATAATGGCTATGAAGACACCTTAAAGTGCCTTAATATGTATCTATTAGGGCACATGTTCTATTAGGGCATCAACCAATGGTGTCGCTTAGGTGGCCGTTGGCATAGGATTAAGGACATCTTTATGTGCCTTAAAAACTAAACTTTAATGGCATATGATTTTTATGGAATAGTATTTAAATGACACCTTTAAGGTGTCCTAATAGACATGCTTTGCTAACACCTTATTGTGATGGAATTTGTCATTAAGTACAACAATTATTATGTGTCATAATAGGTCTCATGTTTAATAATAAGCCACATATAATGTGACTAAGATATATGATTTCACGATACTTCAATTTAATGAATAGATTACATTCCAACTCTCAATTACTTAATATTTCGATTGCCAAGAATTAATCTCCAATAGAATTTATAAAAATAACACATTTGAGAACTTATAAAATCTATTTCTCTTTTAAAAAAAAATTATTTCGTCAATAGAGAATTACAAGATTTTTTCACCTTCAGAAAAAAGAAAAAGCTACTTCAAACTTTATATGTATATAATCAATCTATTACATTAATTTCATACAAATCTTATATTTCTTTTCAAGCTCATCGTTTTGCTTTTACAACCAAGATTTCCATTAACATCAATCTTATCCAATTATAGCAGATGAAGAAGCTTCAGATAAATCCTCAGTGCGAGCATTAGAAAAGGAAGAAATTGATTGCCGAGGAGCTCATCGTCTGGAGCAGAAGTTCTTCCTCATCACATCTTTCCTTGCCTTGGATTCAATAAAAATGGAATAGTTAATTTGCAAAACTGTAGATAATTCATTATCTTCACCGTACTCACCCTCCTCATCATCAGCTGTAGCTAGCATCCTGATGTTGCTGTTATTCAGACACCAGATTATGAATATTACTCTCTGCCTCAGGGAACTCCATTTTTTCCAAGCCTTCCCCAGTGAACCAGTGTGGAAATGCCTTTCTGCGAAACATCACTGTAAATTGCTTGCTCACACGACAAAACATCTCTTGAATCGATGTTGAATTCCCTATGAATGTCGATGCCATCTTCAGACCGGTTGGAGGGATATCGCACACAGTCGACTTGATGTTGTTTGGGATCCACTCGACGAAATATGACGAGTTTTTGTTCTGCACATTGATCATCTGTTCATCCACCTCTTTTTTACTCATTTTGCCTCTGAACATTGCTGAGGCAGTGAGGTAGCCACTATGCCGTGGATCGGAGGCACACATCATGTTCTTTAATTCCCACATCTATTGGATGAGCTCAGGAACTGTGAGGGACCTGTATTGCTGTAACAGCAGTTATGCTCATATCGTCCGGGCCGATCGTGGATCGTCCCAGGACGATCAGTTGAATTTTTGCTCCAGATTTTGTACAGAAGTTACAGGAAAGTTTTCCTATAAGGATCGTCCGGGCTGATCTAGGATCGTCCCGGGACGATCAGAGCATGGCACAAGTCAGAGAGTAGGGGTTTTTATCGTCCAAGAAAATTAATTATCGTCCTGAGAAATCGTCCCAGGCCAATGGGATTTTGTTCAGATCGTCCAGGACGATCGTGCGATCGGCCGGGCCGATCAGAGCATTATTTAGCTGAAATCAGCTCATTTTGAAGAGAGAGAAAATCAAAATAAAATATCTAAATTTCTGAGGAGAGAGAAAGTCGAGGAGGAAAAAGGAAAAGTTGATTTTTGGACAACGCCGGGCCATTTTCGTCCGTCGAGACAGTTCAAAAAAGTGGTGTACGCAAGGTAAGGCACATTCCGCCTTTCTCAATTTTCAGAACGGTGAAGTTTGAATGATTTTTCTGTTCGGATTTCGTTTTCGTTAGCGAATTTTGTCCGTATTTTCTGACTGGTTCAGTTTTTACCGCGTAACTTTTGTTATGTTATTGAAGTGTCGAGTGTGCACGTTTTGATTATTTTCTGGAGATTTTTGACCGGATATTTTTTATTTGTCGACGTTTTCTGTCGACTGTAAATTTTCATGATGTCTGAAAATGTTGTGGCAGTAGAATAAAAGTCTTATAATATTGTTGTGAATGTTCTGTGGTAATTTGTTAAAATTCTGATTCGGCGAATTTTGTGTAAATTCCTTATACTGTCGTTATGCCGCCGGATTTTCGTACGATTTCTGAAATTGTCCAGATTTGTTCTGAAATGATATGATATGATTGTGTGCTATGAAAAGGGAGTTATAAGGGGTCAGGATCCTGTGAGATCCTGTCTGTGTCAGGAAAAATCTGAAATGAGCTCTGAAATCTATTTCTGAAAACAAGTTTCGGATCCGATGATAAGTTCTGTTCTGGTGCTATAAGCACATCTGTTCTGGTGCCATGAGCACAAAGGGAGGCATAAGGGGCCAGAATCCGAGAGATTCTGTCAGTGTCTTGGAAGGGAGGCATAAGGGGCCAGAATCCGTTGAGATTCTGTCAGAGTCAGGGAATCTGTTCTGACTTTTGATATGTTCTGACTTGATATGATTTCTGATTTTTGTATGATGTAATTTGATCTGATCAGTATGATTATGATTCTGATACAATTTTGACACAATTCTGTTCTGTTCTGATATGATCTGATTCTGATTTCCGTACGATTCTATTGTTCTGATTTGATGTATGATTCAGTTTTCTGTTCTGTCTGTTCTGTTCTGATTTGATTCATTCTGTTCTGCTCTGTCAATTCCGTATTCTGATTTTGTACGGATTTCTGTTTGATGTGGTTGATGTGGACTCTGAGGATTTTGACTGGAGGTTTGATGTCTTGCTGAGCTGTTGTAGCTCATCCTTGTTTTCTACGTGATTTTCAGGTTCTGGAAAAGGGAAGGACGTCTTGGAGTAAGATTTCAGAGTCTGATCTTTGATAGGTATTTTGTACTTTGATTTTTGTACAGTCATGGCTTTTCTGTTCTATTCTGTTATTTCTGTCTGAAAGCCATGAACTGTATTTGTATATGATTCTTTTTTAGGAAGAAAAGATAGTTGATCTGTTCCGCTGCATTTGATGTTTATAGTAGCTCTGTGTGTCTGTTTCTGTGTGTAAATGTTTGGAAGAAAGTTCTGAAATAAATTCCAAAATCAGATCCTGGAATCAGTTCAGTCAGTTTGAGTTTGGCCACGACCCGATGCGAGCGGGATCCGTCCCGGTCGGGTTGGGTCGTGACAATTGCTGAGACCCACGAGATGTCAGGAGTACAAAATCAACCATGAAGAAATGAAGGTAGGGGAATGGAATCAAATTGACTGAAAATTTTTGAAGGTCAGAGTTGAGTTACCCTAGGAGTCGAAGGCAGCAGGTAACTACACACATGGTTGTAGAGATCAAGTGATTAAGATCACCAACTGAATTACATGAAAAAAGTTAGCATTCATTCAAAGGAAAAAGAAAAAAATTAGAAATTGAACATTTGGACAAGGGATTTATTAGGACTTACAGCTAGGTATGCTAAGCCTGAGAGTGCGAAAGCAAATGTCATAGAGGGCTTCATTGTCAAGAACCATGCACTCATCTGCATTTTCTACTAGCTGTTGGATAGAGAGGGTGGCATTATATGGTTCAACAACAGTGTCAGAAACCTTTGGGGAAGGAAATACATAAAGGGTAAGCATCATTCGATCCGGATACTTTTCTCTGATTTTGGATATGAGTAGTGTCCCCATGCCTGAGCCAGTTCCACCTCCAAGCAAGTGGCAGACCTGGATTCCTGCCAAATACATTTGGAGCATGGTAAGTACCTTGGATGTTATCTTGACAAACTTATGTAATTGACCTTTTTAACAGACACACCAGGCTGAATTCAAATTTATCTTGTTGATTAACTAGGGTTGAGCTCATATAATCAATTAAAACTAAAAAATAGAAGGACCATCTACAATAGTACTTAACAAGATCAGCAATACAAATGAATACAATATCAACAACAACATCAAACCTTTATCCTATTTCATGGGGCCAGCTACATGAATTTTTTTTCTCTCCAGTATGTTTTAATAAGAGTCAAATTCATATTTTAAGCTTATTTCTATCTTTCTTAACATAAGTCATGACTTATTAGTCCATCAACTCCTCAAATCTAATCTAGTCTATTGACTCCTCAAATTTTATCTAAAATAATCCAACATAGATGATGCTTTGGATCACACTTGAGAAGACAATGAATTGAACTAAACACATTAGATAACTGAGATAAAAAATGATCACATACAAGGAATCTTAAGACCACTTTGACATTTTTTTTCTTTTCCAGCTTGATGAGGTTGAAGTGGATACAACAGCAACATCAAGCCTTTGTCCCAAACATAGGGTCAGCTACATGAATCCTTTTTCTCCATTGTGTCCCGTTAAAAGTCAAATTCTCCTTTAAATCTAATAAAGAAAGTTTATTTCTAATATTTTCTAACCAAATCTTTTTAGATCTACCTCTAGCTTTCTTAATATAAGTCAAATATAATACCTCTACCTTCCTAATCGGGTCACCAGAAGGCCATCGTTTATGGACCAAATCATCTAAGGCGACTCATTCTAATCTTATCTTCCACTGGAGTTACTCCAACTTTTTCACGTATATGCTCATTTGAGGTTGAAGTGGGGATGAAGAGATAAAATTTCCATGCAAGAGCAAGTAATGAAAAGGTATGGTCTAATCTAAAAAGTTAAGAAAGCACAAAAGGATTTCAATAAACTTGATTTTAACCCCAAAAACAGCTCTAAATAAGAACAAATAATGACGAGGGTTCCATGAAAATGAGATATAGTTCTGGATCCATGATTGTGGTAATTGATTTTCAACCATTAAAGTTTTTAAACAAGAATGATAAACTTGTCTTTTCCTCGTCTAATAGCTGCAATATTTCAGCAAAATAGTTGATAAAGTAATACCATGCCCTCTATCATTTTAAAAGGGAAGCAGTCACACTTATATATCTCTGCTTTCAAATAGCAAGAATTTACTAAATAATTCAATGAAGTAATACCAAAAACTTGTAAATGGTTAATGCAGAACTCAAATAATCCCACCAAAGAATAGCAGCTTCATGATAATGCTCGCAAGCATTCAGAACCATCCCCTCTCCCTTGAGTGAGATCCTGTGGTTCATATGGATCTGAGTTTATGATAAACTCATCCTTGGCTTCACTGTGGCAGCCAAGGGCATAAAGCACAGTGCCTGTATAAAAATGGGGGCGGACGTCATTGGTAATAAGCCCGAAGTCTCGGCGGAAGCTGTTGAACGCCTCACGGAAGAGGTGGTGCTTATAGATGGATCGATCAATGGCCATGTAAGCATTGAAAGACTTATCATGTCTCGCGGTATCGATACAGTCGCGGAGTGCAGTGAGTTCTTTCACGAAGATGGTGTAGTCTGCGTTGGACTCATCCCATTGGAATCGCATATCAGCTTGATCGATCTCCCGTGACCATCTTGCCTTCGAGAAGGAATTGAATTTGTTATTACCATTGTTGTTGTCGGAAGTGGATTTCTGGATTTTCTTCGATCAAAGGTGCTTGATGAGGATTTATTGGTTATCAAGAAGGGCCAACAAGAATTGAAAGCAATGTCGTGATTAGGTTAAGAAGCAGCCCAGGGCGTGGGGTAATGCACTTTGCAGGGAAAGAGGTGTCGACGATGGATAAGGTGAATGGGTCATCGGCGGTGGAGAGGTCGGCTGCGGGGACAGAATTGGCTTATGGAGAGAACGCGCGTAAGTCACAGGTATTCGATGAAGGAGGCAAACGGATTTGAATATGAGAAAGATGAAAGAATAAGAAGTGGGAATGAAATTTCATTGTGTCACTCGTTTAGCGCTAAATTACTCTGTTAGTGCCAAATAATAATACGCCCTAATAAATAATTTTTAAGGCACTTAAATATAAGTGTCTTAATATGTATGTTGTTAAAAGTTAAATTTTTAGTAGTGAAAGGAAGAAGTGTAGGAGGTATTTTGAGATTCTGAATTACTTCAGAAACACTTCAGCCTATCCTAAGTGTTAGGCTCGAATTTAATTGAAAGAGATTTTAAATTTGAGCAACTAATTTTATTAGAAAATTGAGATTCAATTCCTGGAGGTTGAGGTCTTATAGCTCGAGCCGACTTCAGAACCTAAGTTTAAAGTGGGTACTAAAAAGTAACCCGAACCTAACTAATACAGTGCAAATCTGAACTTATCCCGGCCTGGATTGAGGAGCTAGCTAAACAACCTAGGTGCTTTAAAATCATGAATCAAATCTTTTAATGTTGAGTGGTAGGGATGTTACTTAAGAAAAAAAATTTTGGAATAGGGCCAACATTTAGAGGAGATCATAATTGGTCCTTTGACTTATGTTGGGTATTTGATGCTTGAGCTAAAAATGCAATTCAAGTTTTAGAGATTTTTAAGTTGGTATCTAATACAATGCATACGAGTTGACTCGACTAAATGCTTAAATTTGAAATAAAGAAGTTTTAAAAATCATGCTTAAAAAATAGATTTTATCCTAGCTGAATGCACATATTTCCCTTGATAGATCTACACCCTCATAGGTTAGGTGGTTTGCCAAAACTCGTAGGTGGGGAGATTCTTAGCAAAGGAAAGAGAAGTTCAACAAATATATATATAAACTCCTGAAGGTTCTGGGATTACTTCTTAAAACGTTAGAGTTTCTATATTGACTTAAAAATTTTAATTTTAATTAGAGTAGAAAAGTTTTGAACGAGTCATTGTGAGCCTATGATCAGATTCCAGGCTAAATCAAAATCGACATGCAAGTAAAAAGACTAGAAAAATAGATAGTTCTACTGTGCAATCAATTAAATAAATCAATCAAATTAAATGCTCAAATTAAATGTCCATGTAGCAAGTGCCACTTAATATTATATCTCAGGGTCTATAGAAAAGTAAAGTGGACGGGCACCACTGACAACAACCCAGATTCTAACTCCTAAAAGACAAGTGACTTTGAGAATTGGGATTCTTCTTAACTTCCACTTCTTTATCTTCCCATGAGCTTCTTGATACGTCAGTTTCGGATATCCAAATGAAAAGAAGGGGTGTTATATTTTCTCTTTGGATATTTCAAAAATCATCCAAATTTGGAGCTTCGGATAGAGAGGGACTCTCCCCTAAGTGATGTCCCTTCATCTTTGGATTTCAAATTGGATGTTATCCCATCTCAAATCACTTTGAATAATAACTCAAATATATCTCAAATTATATTTGAATATAAAAGAAAAATCTAGACTCCATAACCTACAGGATTATCCTAAGCTGTTAATATTTAGAATATCCCAAGTAGTTATAATCAATCTCAAGAAATTAACATTTAAAATTTAAAATGCTCAATCACTCATAATACAGAGTGCAGAAAAGTAAGTAAATAAACACATAAATTCTTAGCTAGCAAACAACATGTAATGAAAACCACGAAAACATGACACTCAACAGTAGAAAAGTAAACACCGGCCTAGCCTAAAACTAGAGTTTGTTGTCCTAGCAAACCATCTAAAGTGTGTGTAAAGGTTGTGTGGGTTGGATATATCCTAGGAAGGGCAATTAGTTCTAGTTATTTGAATTTCTAGTTAGTTGAAAGGTTTAAGAGAAAATTTAATTAAAATTTAAATATTAATGATTTGAAATTAATTTTAAGATTGATTATAATTATTTGTTGGAAATAATCTTTATTTTTCACCGATGTCGTGAAGTTTATTTCTCTTTCATTGCAGCTAATTTAATAACCTTGTAGGCTTGGGTTACCAATGGTACCTGATATAGTTAAATGGTTTGATTTAATTAAGGTTTGAAGATTAATGAATTTTTAATTAAGGTTGGTTAATTGTTGTTTTAAAGGTTAATTAAAGATTTTGGAGTTTTAAAGTGATTTTTGAGTTTTTAGAATTTTCTAGATTATTTTAATAATTTAATTAAGGGGTTAAAAATTAAAATTTTGATTAAGCTTGAATTCTAAAAATTTAATATTTATTAAAATATTAAGCCTTAATATGAGTTGTTAGACACTAAGTTTGTTGGATTTGAATTTTTTTACATTTTATTATGAAGGTTTGAAGTTTTGACTTGATTTTGACTTAATTTTGACCGAATTGTTGACTTTTTTAATTTGACTGATTTTTAAAGATTTGATATTTTTAATAAATATTAGATTTAATTTTGAGTTTAATGCCTTTGAGTGTAATCAATTTGAAGTTTTCTAGAATTAATTATAATTTTTCAAAGTTTGATAATTATTTGAATTTTTTTAAAAATTATTTAATTAATGGTGTTTTGAGGATTTAATTAAAATGAACTACAAACTCCTTGAAATTAGTTTTAAAGGTTAAGAATGACCTAAGGAGAGATTCTGAAGTGTTTGAGAATTTTTTTGAAATTTTTAATTAATTAAATTAATTAAATATTCAATTTCACTTAAAATTAAATTAAGTTAAGATTTGCTGTCAACTCAAAATGATTTTATTTTTTATTGATTAAGGTTTTAATTTCGGTCAATTAGAGGTATTATTTGTAATTTTTAGATTTAAATTTGACTTATTAGAACTTCTAGAAGGTTTAATGCTTAATCAAAGGTTTAAGCTTAAGAAAATTAATTAAGTGACTTAATGATTTCAAAAAATTAGTGAGAATTTTTATGTCACTAAGTTCAAGTGTTTAAAGTTTTGAGTCAAAAGGATGTGCATCCTAATTTCTAGAATTAATTTAAATTTTTTAGACATAGGTCCTTATCCTTAATGATGTCACTAAGTTTGAATGGATTTGAATCAAGGTTTGTCTAACCCTTGGACTCAACATATATAACATATAATCACACCAAACAAATTCTAGATCTAGGAAAGCCTAAATCTAAGTGGTGGGTGCACAACCTAAGCATATCATAAAATTAAAGATGAGATTAGTGAACAATTAAGAAATAATTATTCACTAATTATCCTCATTAATTCTATTCAAACATTTAATCTATGTTTAAGATTTCAAAGGGATCTCTCTAAATTTGAAGATTTAAATACATATAATTTTAAAATAGTTTTAAAAAAAAAATATATATATATATATATATATATATATATATATATATATATATATATATATATATATATATATATATATATATATATATATATATATAAGATATAAGTTTTAAAATAAAGTAATTAAAAAATGTTATTAAAATAATTTTTAAGAATTTGAGAGATCCTCATATCTTTCAAAGTAATTAAATTTTTTTTTTAAATTTTAAAATAATTAAAACAATATTTAAATAAATATTAATTAAATACTACAAATATTCAAATAACTCAAATTATTTAAAATAAATCAATGTTTAAATTTCAAAATTAATTTTAAATTAAAGTTGTTGCGTCCAGGAGTATTCGCGGCGGTAGAAAAATATAAAGTTTATCGACTTAGCGTTGTAGAAAAATCCGGCATGCAATCAGATAAGAGAGAGGGTCTAGCATTTATGAGACACCAAGATTTTTACGTAAAAAACCTGTAAAAAGGGGGAAAAACCATGGGGCCTAGCCCAATTTGAATGTATCCACTAGTATTGCAGTCGATTACAAATGAGGCCCTTCCTTGGGAGAAGGCTTTAGCTTGATGTACATTTTATAGAGTACATTACATGATGTGAATACAAAGAATCACTATTGACATGTTCATAGTCGGCTAACGACGGCGGTCGGAAAGACTGTAGTCGGCGGGCGACGTAAGTCAGGAGGATCGTAGTCGGCGGGCGACAGAGGTCGGAAAGACTGTAGTCGGTGGGCGACATAAGTTAGAAGGACCATAGTCGGCGGGTGACATAAGTCAGGAGGACCGTAGTCGGTTGGCGACGGAGGTCATAAGGACAGTTGCCTTGCGACGGATCGAGGCTGGAAGGACTGTGTCTGACGATGAAGGTCAGAAGGATGGCGTCAGGTAGAAGTCCAACAATGAAAAGAAATCCATCTTCGGATATACGTCTAGTAAAAGTCCGGTAACCGGTAGAAGTCCGGCGTTGGGTAGAAACTTGGCGAAGAGTGAAGGCCAGGTGTCGGGTAGAAGTCCAACATCTGTTGGTAGACGAGGAGAACTCCGGCCTCACTTAGGCAAAGTTTCGGTGTCAAAAGGGAACTCTATTGTAAATTGGGAAGAATTGCAGCATCACGTGAAAGTTGGGAAGAATTTCTACGTTCTCCCGAATATCACGCAGAATCCCGGCGTGTTCGGGCGGCAGAACGAACTCTGGCGGTGGTCGAGGAGGAGCTAATTCTCCTCCTCCTTCTCTTCTTCTTCTCTTCTCTTTCTTGCTTCTCTTTGCTTCCGTCCCCTCTCATGAGAAATGATGGTTCTATTTATAAATTTTCTGGAGTGGCATAGCTCGTAAATAGGCGTGAGATCAGGGCGAATAGGGAGTGGTTGAATGGACGGCCGATATTGAACCCTTCGATCGTGCACCGTTTGTTGGACATTTGAAGGTCTTAGTGATGTCGGAATTTGACGATCTTGGGCTCGTTGGATTCATCTCGTCAAGCCGCTCTATTCGAGTATAAGCTCGTTAAAATCGGAGACTGTTTGGTAACTCAAATTATGATTTGAGCCTTCCAAAAGCGCTTCGGGTCGTTGATTTGGACCCATTTGGTCTCGGATTGGGTTGAATTTGGTGTCATTGGGTTCGTATTTCTGAGACGCTCAGTTTGACTGTAAGTTTGTTGAAATCGGAGTTCAGATGATTCCGAATTTAATTTTTTAAGTTTCCGGCTAGCTTTTTGCCTCGAGATTCGTGCCCGATCAAGATAATTGTTGCATGAGGTATCAAAAGTATTTTAAATTTCAAAAATTTTGATATATTAATTATAATTTTTTGAATTATTATGAATTTCTTTTGAATTTTTAAAGTTTAAGGTAATTAAAGGTGTTCAAAATAATTTAAAAGTAATTAATAATAAGCTTAATTTTTAAATTAAAATTAATTGAATATTAAATGTTTTATGAAATTTCAATATTATTCAAGATAAATTTTTTAATATTTTTAAAATTATTTCAACTTAACTTTAATTAAATATTTAAAAATATTTAAATATTAAAGCAATTAAATAATTTAAAATTATATATAATATAAAATATCTTAAGTTAATTAAATTATTTTAAATTATATAATTAAATATTTAGAATATATATAAAATTTTTTTAATTATAATTAAATTAATATTTAAATTAATATTTAAATAAATATTAATTAAATATTAAGAATTAAATGTTTTAAAATAATTTAAAACATATAATATATTTTAAAATAATATTGATTTTAAATTAAAGTTTTTGAAATTCTGGAAATTTTGAGATGTTTTATGGATCTTTTTGAATTTTTATTTAATTTTTGATATATTTTTTAAAAATGTGCATAAGAAAATGATTTTAAATTAAATTAAAATCATTTTAATTAAATGGCGACGATGGCGTCAGGTTGAGGGCACGTGGCACACTCCTACAGGTTGCATCATTAAGTGACAGCAATGGTGCCATGTGGCGCTCCCAGGTATAATGGACCAAACTGCGCCAATGATTGAAATCATTGGATGGTGGCGGGCGATCATTACGACGGCACTCGGCCACGCGTCAACCGCAGACCGTGCTCCGCGGTTCACTAATCCACGTAGGCATGGATAATGAACCGTTTGATCTTCCGCATTCTCAAACCGATGGTCTAGACGCAGTCGGACGGGAGATTAGAGCGCCAGAGCGGATTCGCGGTCAGAGAGAACCACAGATTGAATTCAAATCGAAGATCCGAAGAATAACAGGAAGGTTCAAATTGTAAATTGAATAAATGGTGAAAATGCCTTTTATAATACTATGGATGAAAAAAAAATCATTCAGAGTACTTAATACCATTAGGTTCCACAACGTCACAAAACAAACATCAGCCCATCAAAATATCTCTCAAATCATAACTTAGCAAATTATATCAATCAACAACGCACATTCGAGCTAACAAGAGGAAAATCCTGAGGCGTCTTCCAAGCGTACTTGAATATAACGGGAGATGTATTTGTTATGGGACCTCCACTGTTCACCAAACAATTCTCACTGTTCAATGGAACAATGGCGGATCGATCGACGGGTTCGACGCTACTTAATCCGAAGCATCTTACAATAACTTGGCTTTGCGCACAGTAACAGTTGTTGCTTATCACCACCTTATACTCTCGCATGCCTTCCACAGTTTTGCCTGTGGCAGCTTGGCTAATTACTATGTTTGATAAGCTGCATGGTGCTCCAAGACCTGCGTGATGATAGAAATAGTGAATTAATCATTAATCCATATAATATTATATTGAACGTGTAATAGTTTCTACATGAGCGTATAGTATTGATGAACCAGGATGATATGGTAGGGATGTCAAAATTGATTTTTGGGTCAGGTTTGGGTCGAGTCTGACATTGACCCGAACCTAACTCAATTTTGTAAATGAGTTGGAAATTCAGAGTCAGACCGACCCGTGAACCTGGACACAACAGTTTGAGAATCAGGCGTGGTGCGCGATCATGAGAGATGGGCGAGCGTGGTGAGAACACGAGGGTGGGAGGGCTGGGCGAGCACGATGTAGGTGGGGTGCGGGAGAGCGGCGAGCGAAGTGAGGGAGAGCGGCGAGTGCGACACATGCATGGGAGGGTGCACGGTGCAAATGAGGTGGGCGCGGTATGAGCGCTGTGTGGAAGGCACGGGTATGGCCGTCAGTGCGTCGATGCAACGTGAGTGATTGAGCAAAGATTGCCTCGGTGCGGAGCGAGAGCGAGGCCTGTGAGCATGCGGTGCAGGCGTTCACAAATCGCGAGTGCTCATGCCATTTTGGTTTGATTTCGGGTTTTCAGGTCAATCCGAACCCGACCTAATTTTATAAATATGTCAGAATCTCGAACCGAACCAGACTTGTATGACAAACAGGTTGACCCGAACCGGACCCGTATGACAAACGGGTTGACCCGAACACAAAAATTCCGAATTGGACCAAGTTTTGACACCCCTATGATATGATTTTGATTCTATGCAACATTAAAAATAAATTTGTTTGTTCAAAATATTGCGCGAAACTAATGGTTTTATGGGTCATTTGGTTTGTTAGAAAAAAAAAATACAGTGTAAAAATAATATAATATAAAAGAAATGTAATGTAAATGAAATATCTTAGATTATTAAATTTTTTATTGTGGGCTTGAAGCAAAATAAATGAAATGTAAAATAAAATGATAGTGGTGGCTGACGGTGACGACGATGGGTAGCTGTGGTTAATTGGTGGTTAATTGATGGCGAGCAGAAGAGTGGCGGTAGGTGACGGTGGCTGGTGGTTTGAATTCATTCAAAATTGGGCGAGTTTACACTACATCAAAAATAAATAAGTTGTGAAAAAAGAATTCATTGCAATTTTACAGTGCATTCGTTACTCATTCCTTATTTATCTAACTAAACACCAAAATTTATTTTATACTATATTTCTTTTATTCTGAATTCTTCTTTCAACAAATCAAATAGCCCGTTACATAAATTAAAATAAATTGAAATATGATAAAAACATGATTCTTTTATCTATAACCAAAGTCCAAAAATATAAAAAATAAAATAAAATTTCTGAACTTTAGATCATATGAGTAAAAAGGGATAATAAATTTACAAAAACTTTGAGACAAAATTACATACCATGAGAAGCAAAGAAAAGTATGAACAGGGCTGAGAAGAGTTTTAGAGCCATCGTTTGGTTTGCTGGTCTTCCCTGAGTCTTCTATTGTGAGACGAATGACCTCGTAGGAGCTATTTATAATAAAAGAATTAGAGAGGTGATAAATAGAAAATGATATTTTTAGAAAAAACACCTACTAAATTCGAAAACATACGAGAACTACCTGCTAACTAAATGTAAGAAAAAAAGGAGATACCTGTGAAAAAATCCAGCGGCGCATTTTTATTTAAGTGGAAAGCGTTCTATTTAAGCTTTTTTTTAGACATTTTTTTTTTTCAGCTTTTTAATATATATATATATATATTGGGAAAATTTGGGCTTGGCCTGTATATTGAAGATGTAAAAAAAAAATTACAAGTAAAAGGAACTCAAAAATAGCCTCAAAACAAAAAGAGGCTAGCACAAGCTAGTGACCAAAAATACAGTCACTACCAAAACAGATTAAGGAAGAAAAGATCAAAAAATAAAGGAAAAAAAAGGCTCCATTGCCAAAATAGCCTGGACTCAGGAAAATAAGCGACGCATAAGATAAACCACATTCCCCCGGTTGCCCGTAGACCATCCAAAGGGGATAGGAAATTGGAGCTTCATCATTGTCACAGGCTATACAAAAAACTTCCTCGAGTTTCCTGCAACTTCAAACAGCCGTTAAATATAGCAGGCAACACATAGAACCCAAAACTAGGTGGGGTCAGCACACGAATACAGCATTTCCAGCAGTTTGGAAGAGTCCTTCCAGCTAATAACTTTACCATGAACATCTTTTTTAATACACAAAGATGTAGTCTTGCTGCTACTAAATTTGTTCCCAAATCTCTTTTTATTTCTCTCTTTTCAGATATAATAAATAGAACAACAAGTAATGAAGGAGAAGAAATTTTTCTCCCTGCCCGAGAAACTTTGTTCACCATCAATCCATTTCAAAAGTTGAAGAATGGAAGGTCTAAGCAAAAAACTATTTGATCCAAGAATCAAATCATTAATGATATTGAAAGAGAAAGAACATTCAAAGAATAAATGAGCAGCACTTTCAAAAATATGGAGTCTATTTCTGACTTCAGACCAATTGCTTTATGTAACACCATTTATAAAATCATTGCTAAAACTTTAGCTAATCGGATGAGGCCTAATATGCCTTTGATTGTTAAGCAAAATCAATCTGGATTTGTGAAATCAAGGGTGTCTACAGATAATATTCTCCTTGCTAATGAAATTCTGGATATGGCTCGTAAAAGAAGTGGCTTTAAGTATTTCTGTGCTAAACTTGATATTTGGAAAGCATTTGACACCGTCTCTAGGGAATTTTTGCTTTACAGGATGAGCCAGAAAGGGTTTCCTAATTCTTTTGTGAATTGGGTTAAAGCTTGCATAACCAATGTGAACTTCTCTATCTTGGTGGATGGGGCAATTTAAGGCTTCTTCACTTCTTCTTCCGGTCTTAGGCAAGGGTGTCCGTTGAGCCCTTATCTCTTTTGTTTGGTTATGGATGCTTTTGTCACGACCCGACACGAGACGGATCCCGCCCGCACCGGGTCGCGACCCGCCAAACGAACTAACCTGGATCTGGCTTTGGAATTTGCTTACTGAACTGAATCTTCCAAATATTATACATACAAAACAGACCAGAGCTACTAACAAATATCAAATACAGCGGAACAAATCATCTAAATTTTTCTTTCTTTTCCTCAAAACAATCATCTACAAATACAGTGCATGGCTGACAGAAAGAAACAGAGCAGAAAAGCCATGACTGTACAAAAGTCAAAAAAGAACAAAATACCTATACTAATCAGACTCTGAAATCTAGTCCTAGACTTCCTTCCCTTTCCCAGAACCTGAAAAAAAAACCACCAGAAAACAAGAGTGAGCTCAACAGCTCAGCAAAGCAACAAACCTCCAATCAAAATTCTCAGAATCCAAAACCAAACACATCAGACAGAAATCCGATCAGAATATTCGTACAGAAATCGGAACAGAATCGTATCTCGAATTAGAACATAATCAAATCAGAACTTACACGGACATGTCAAACCAGAATCAGATACGGACATATATCCAATCAAAATCAGAGTCGTACAGATCAGAACAACAAATCAATTAGAACTGATTAAATCCACAGAATCAGTATCGTACCAAAAATCAGAAATTCAGATCATATCGGAACAGAACAGAATCATATCTTACAGATCATATCAAATTATATCGTACGGAAATCAGAACTCATATCAAATCAGAATTAGATTAACAGATACGGAAATCAGAAATCCTTTCAAATCAGATATCAGATATCAGATATATAATTAATAGCTAAATTCCCTGACACTGACGGAATCTCTACGGATTCCGGCCCCTTATGCCTCCCTTTGTGCTCACGGCACCAGAACAGATGTGCTTATAGCACCAGAACAAATGTACTTATCGCACCAGAATACATATATAGTGCTTATAGCACCTAAACAGATTTCCTCGGATCCGGAACAGAACAGATTTCAGATTTCATATTGAGCTCATTTCAGATTTCCCAGACACTAACTGAATCTCATAGGATCCAGGCCCCTTATAACTCCCTTTTTATAGCATATACAGATAGCATATCAAATCAGAAAAATCCGGACAAATCAGAAATCACCCAAAAATCGGGCAGCATAACGACAGCGTATGAAATTTACACAATTTTCCTGAAAAATCACAAAATACCAAATTCACACAGAATGTAGATAACAACATTTCAGAACATTTATTCTACTGCCACATCATTTAATATTCACACAGAAAAATACAAACAGAATAAAATGCCGTCAAATCAAATCAATCCGGACAAAAATCTCCAAAATATATGCAAAATGTGCACACCCGGCACGTCAACGATATACAGAAAGTTACACGGTAAAAACTAAACCAGTCGGAAGATACGGACGAAAATCGCTAACAAAAACGAAATCTGGACAGAAAATACCGTCAACAGCGACGGTTCTGAAAATTGAGAAAGTCGGATTATGCCTTACCTTGCGTACAGCAATTTCCAGAACAGTCTCGTCGATCGAAAACAGCTCGGCGTCGTCCAAAAATCCACTTTTCCACTTTTTCCTTCGTTTTTCTCTCTCCTCAGCTTTTCTCTCTCTTCAAAATATCTCATTTCTATATATATCCAAACTGATCGTCCTGGACGATCGCACTTCGTCCCGGACGATATGTGCTCTGGACAAATTTCGTCCAAACGAAATTTAATTATCGTCCCCGGGGACAGGTCCTCGGGAGAATTTTCGTCCAGACGATCCAAATTTCCATCCAGACGAACTGCTCAATTTTCACAATTCTGACCAAACCTGTACCGATCGTCCCGGGACGACCCAAATTCGTCCCGGACGAACCTGGAGCAAAACTGATATTACAATCTCCCCAACTTCAAAAAAAATGTCGTCCTCGACATTGTCTAATCAAACTCCGTCAAAACAGATACGGATACGACTTCCTCATGTCCGACCCTTTCTTCCAAGTCGCTTCCCATGCAGTACGGTGCTTCCACTGAACTTTAACCATCGGAATCTGTTTACTTCTTAGCTTTCGGACGTCGTACGCCAAAATCAACTCTGGCTCCTCCTTGTACGCCAGATTCTCCTGAATCTCAACCTCATCAGCAGATACCTTCTTCCCAGAGTCGGATACCCACTTCCTCAAAGTGGATACGTGAAACACATTATGCACGTCGGGCATCGAATCAGAAAGCAACAGTCTGTAAGCAGCTTTCCCAATCCTTTCCAAGATTTCAAAAGGTCCAACATACCTTGGACTAAGTTTGCTCACATGGCCAAATCTGCTCACACCCTTCATCGGGCTGACTTTGACATACACAAAGTCACCAACTTGAAACTCAACAAACCTGTGTTTCTGATTATAATACTTCTGCTGTCGGTCCTGAGCCGTTTTCAATCTTTCCTTAATCAAGCTGATCTTCTGAACAGTTTCATCAGCAAAAGTGGCACCCAAAGCCTGTCTATCTCCGACCTCCGTCAGAGTCAAAGGAGTCCGGCACTTCCGGCCATATAGAGCCTCATACGGTGCCATACCGATACTGGACTGGAAGCTATTGTTATAAGCAAACTCAATCAAAGGGATATGATCTTCCCAGCTTCCGCCAAAGTCCAAAACACAAAGCCTCAACAAATCTTCCAGTACCTGAATAGTCCTCTCAGATTGTCCATCAGTCTGAGGATGAAAAGCTGTACTGAAATGCAGTTTAGTACCCAAGCCTTGCTGAATACCCTTCCAAAGTCTGGAAGTAAAACGTCCGTCTCGATCAGATACAATCACGCGAGGCACACCGTGCAATCTGATAATCTCCTTAACATAAACCTGTGCCAAGCGATCTACTGAATCAGTCTGTCTGATCGGAAGAAAATGGGCAGACTTCGTCAATCGATCTACGACCACCCAGATGGCATCATGTCCTTGCCGTGATCGAGGAAAATCCATCGCAAAGTCCATCGTCACCTCCTCCCACTTCCACTCAGGGATAGGCAACGACTGCAACAGTCCACCTGGTCGCTGATGCTCTGCCTTCACCAACTGATAGGCCTCGCATCTCGACACAAACTCCGCCACATCCTTCTTTATCCCAGGCCACCAGAACAAAAGCTTCATATCAGCATACATCTTACCACTGCCTGGATGAATAGTGTAGCCCGAATGATGAGATTCATACAGAATCTCCTGCCTCAAATCCCCAAACACAGGTACCAATAACCTGTTCTTACAGAAAATAGCACCAGAATCAGAAATTTGAAGTTCAGGAGTCTTACCAGATCCAATCTGAGCAATCAACTTCGAATAATCAAAATCTGACTTCTGGGCTTCTTGAATCCTTGTTTCCAAAGTAGACTGAATACTCAGATGGGCCAAATCCAAACCATTGGAGGGAATCACCTCCAACTGTAAGCGCTCCATGTCTCGAATCAGAAAGTTATCAGAAGTAAGCTGAATACCTGATAATCCAGAAGACTTCCTGCTCAGAGCATCCGCTACCATATTAGCCTTCCCAGGCTGGTACTGAATAATCAAATCATAATCCTTGATCAACTCGAGCCACCTTCTCTGTCTCAGATTCAGATCCTTCTGAGTAAAAATGTACTTCAGGCACTTATGATCGGTAAAGATCTCACATCTGACGCCATACAGGTAATGACGCCAAATCTTTAAAGCAAAAACAATAGCAGCTAACTCCAGATCATGCGTCGGGTAATTCTTCTCATGTGGCTTTAACTGTCTAGAAGCATAAGCAATTACCTGACCATGCTGCATCAGGACACATCCCAGTCCTTTCAGTGAAGCATCACTGAACACCTGAAAACCTTCCGTACCTGACAGAAGTGCTAACACTGGAGCTGAAGTCAGACAATCCTTCAGTCTCTGAAAACTAGCTTCACACTCCTGTGTCCAAACAAAAGGTACTGATCTCTGCGTCAGTCTCGTCAGAGGCGTCGAAATCTGTGAAAATCCCTTCACAAATTTCCTGTAATATCCGGCCATGCCCAAGAAACTACGTACCTCAAATACCATAGTCGGCCTCGGCCAATCAGTAACTGCCTGAATTTTCTGGGGATCAACAGAAATGCCTTCTCCACTAATCACATGCCCCAGAAAAGAAATGCTCCTCAGCCAGAATTCACACTTGGAGAACTTGGCATACAGCTGATGCCGCCTCAAAGTCTCCAACACAATCCTCAAGTGTCTGGCATGATCATCCTCAGAAGCAGAATATACCAAAATATCGTCAATAAAGACGATCACGAACTGATCCAAATACTCCTTGAATACTCGGTTCATCAGATCCATGAAAATAGCAGGCGCGTTGGTTACCCCAAAAGGCATAACCAAGAACTCGTAGTGCCCGTACCGAGTATTGAAAGCTGTCTTCACCTCATCAGCTTCCTTCACCTTCACATGATAGTATTCGGATCTCAAATCAATTTTTGAAAACACAGAAGATCCGGAAAGCTGATCGAATAAGTCATCGATCCGAGGCAAAGGATACTTGTTCTTGATCGTGACCTTGTTCAAGTCTCTGTAATCAATACACATACGGAGTGTCCCATCCTTCTTCTTCACAAACAG
This sequence comes from Dendrobium nobile, assembly GCA_022539455.1. NCBI lineage: Eukaryota > Viridiplantae > Streptophyta > Magnoliopsida > Asparagales > Orchidaceae > Dendrobium > Dendrobium nobile. Next base: position 37,772,662 of record CM039722.1, on the reverse strand, counting down.
AACAGGTGCTCCCCAGGGAGAAACACTAGGACGGACGAAGCCTCTGTCAACCAACTCTTGAAGCTGAACTTTCAATTCAGAAAGTTCTTTCGGTGCCATCCTGTACGGAGCTTTTGATATAGGAGCGGTACCTGGAAAAATATCGATAGAGAACTCCACATCTCTATCCGGAGATAAACCAACCAACTCCTCAGGAAAAACATCAGCAAACTCCCGTACTACTGGGATCTCAGAGACAGAACCAACCTCCAGGTTCAGATCCCGCACCGAAGCCAAAAACACTGGGCATCCTTTCTTCCACATCCTGTTTACTTCCAACACAGAAATCAGACTGGAGAGAACACCTCGTAAGCCCTGAAATACAAATCTCTTTCCATCCATAAGCAAACTCACTTGCTTCTTCAGACAGTCTATCTGGGCCTCGTACTGACTCAGCCAATCCATGCCCAGAATCACATCATACGAAAAAATTGGTAACAAAATCAGACTCGATTTCCACTTCTTTCCAGAAATGTCAATCTCGCATAAGCAAAACTTCCGAGCAATCAAAGGATTTCCAGCCGGTAAAATCACAAACAAAGAAACCGGAAGCAAAAACGAGTCCAAATGCAAAATCTCAAAACAGTGCTCGGACAGAAAAGAGTGACTGGCTCCAGAATCAAACAAAACACGACAGGGCTGATCAGAAATGTAAATCGTACCTGTCACAACATCGGGAGCATCTCGAGCCTCCTGCTGACTCAAGCTGTAAACTCGGGGCTGCACTGGAGCTGGAGCTGAAGCAACAGAACTACTCTGCTCCCTCTGAACAGTAGGTGGTCTCCGTGGTCCAGAACTAGAACCACCACCTCTACCAGCAAACCCCTCAGGACGCGGAGGAACAGTCCTCGGTCTCCCGACTGAACCAGCAGGTCTAACAGAGCCCTCAGATCAGAACTCAGAACACCGATCAAATCCCATCTGTGGACACTCTGCAATCCGATGTCCTGGCTGACCACATCGGAAGCACAGACCAGCTATCCTGTAGCACTGGCCAAGGTGTCGTCGCCCACAGCTCTGGCACACAGGTGCCGTACTAACAGATCCAGAACTCGTCGTACTGGTAGCAGTACCAGACGATCCTCCACTCCTCCTGGATTCACCAGATCCAGAACCAGGTCCAGATACAAATCTCCTCTTCCCAGAGGAAGCACTACCTGAAGCCTCACCTCCAAATCTCTTCCTACTCGTAATCCACCGCTGCTGAGTAGCCATCAGGTCATTCTCTATCAATCGAGCTCGCTCCACAAGCTCAGAAAAGTTAGTGATCCGGAATGGTATCAGGGGCTGCCTCAAAGTATCTCGTAATCCCCTCAAAAATCTATAGCACCTCTCAGCAGAAGTACTAACCAACTGCAGAGCATACCTGGCTAATGCAGTAAACTCAACCTCGTACTGCATCACCGTCTTGCTCCCCTGAACAAGTCTCAGAAAACTCTCCTGCATCTACTGTCGTGTAGAAGGGGGAACGAACCAGTCTCGAACCACCTCAGTGAACTCTTCCCAAGTAATCAAAGAGTTCAATCTGCCCTGAAATCTGGCTGCTTGCTGGCCTTCCCACCAGTGTTCAGCCTCTCCATCCAACAGAAAAACAGCTAATGGAACCTTCCTGTCCGCAGGACACTACATCCCGTCAAAAGTCTTTTCCAACCTCCTCAACCACTCCTCAGCAGCTCTGGGCTCAACAGCGCCCTCAAATCTCAGAGGTTTCAACCTCAGAAACAACTGCAGATGTCTATCAATATCCTCAGATCTGACAGTAGAAGCTCTGCTCTGAGTCTCGCTCATCATCCGAGCAACAAGCGTAGCAAACTGAGAAAGTGTATCAGCACCGGCCACTGGGGCTGTACTCCCCACTGGAGCTGCTTGACTGGCACTCTGCCCGTCAGTCATGTCTGGGTCTGGCTGATCCAAACAGAAAAATCCAGAAAATCCGGAAAACTATCACAAAAACAACACAATAAAAAGCCAAACAAACTAAAACTACCCCAGACTAACTCACTACAAATCACTTCCTATAGCTCTGTTTTACAATCCAACCAAATTCCAAAACCAATGCTCTGATACCACCAAAAAGGCTTTGTCACGACCCGACCCGAGACGGATCCCGCCCGCACCGGGTCGTGACCAGCCAAACGAACTAACCAGGATCTGGCTTTGGAATTTTCTTACTGAACTGAATCTTCCAAATATTATACATACAAAACAGACCAGAGCTACTAACAAATATCAAATACAGCGGAACAAATCATCTAAATTTTTCTTTCTTTTCCTCAAAACAATCATCTACAAATATAGTGCATGGCTGACAGAAAGAAACAGAGCAGAAAATCCATGACTGTACAAAAGTAAAAAAAGAACAAAATACCTATACTAATCAGACTCTGAAATCTAGTCATGGACTTCCTTCCCTTTCCCAGAACCTGAAAAAAAAACCACCAGAAAACAAGAGTGAGCTCAACAGCTCAGCAAAGCAACAAACCTCCAATCAAAATTCTCAGAATCCAAAACCAAACACATCGGACAGAAATCTGATCAGAATATTCATACAGAAATCGGAACAAAATCGTATCTCGAATTAGAACAGAATCAAATCAGAACTTACACGGACATGTCAAACCAGAATCAGATACAGACATATATCCAATCAGAATCAGAGTCGTACAGATCAGAACAACAAATCAAATAAGAACTGATTAAATCCACAGAATCAGTATCGTACCAAAAATCAGAAATTCAGATCATATCGGAACAGAACAGAATCATATCTTACAAATCATATCAAATTATATCGTACGGAAATCAGAACTCATATCAAATCAGAATTAGATTAACAGATACGGAAATCAGAAATCCTTTCAAATCAGATATCAGATATCAGATATATAAATAATAGCTAAATTCCCTGACACTGACGGAATCTCTACGGATTCCGGCCCCTTATGCCTCCCTTTGTGCTCACGGCACCAGAACAGATGTGCTTATAGCACCAGAACAAATGTACTTATCGCACCAGAATACATATATAGTGCTTATAGCACCTAAACAGATTTCCTCGGATCCGGAACAGAACAGATTTCAGATTTCATATTGAGCTCATTTCAGATTTCCCAGACACTAACTGAATCTCATAGGATCCAGGCCCCTTATAACTCCCTTTTTATAGCATATACAGATATCATATCAAATCAGAAAAATCCAGACAAATCAGAAATCACCCAAAAATCGGGCAGCATAACGGCAGCGTATGAAATTTACACAATTTTCCTGAAAAATCACAAAATACCAAATTCACACAGAATGTAGATAACAATATTTCAGAACATTTATTCTACTGCCACAGCATTTAATATTCACACAGAAAAATACAGACGGAATAAAACGCCGTCAAATCAAATCAGTCCGGACAAAAATCTCCAAAATATATGCAAAATATGCACACCCGGCACGTCAACGATATACAGAAAGTTACGCGGTAAAAACTAAACCAGTCGGAAGATACGGACGAAAATCGCTAACAAAAATGAAATCCGGACAAAAATACCGTCAACAGCGACGGTTCTGAAAATTGAGAAAGTCGGATTGTGCCTTACCTTGCGTACAGCAATTTCCAGAACAGTCTCGTCGATCGAAAACAGCTCGGCGTCGTCCAAAAATCCACTTTTTCCTTCACTTTTCTCTCTCCTCAGCTTTTCTCTCTCTTCAAAATATCTCATTTCTATATATATCCAAACTGATCGTCCTGGACGATCGCACTTCGTCCCGGACGATATGTGCTCTGGACGAATTTCGTCCAAACGAAATTTAATTATCGTCCCCGGCGACAGGTCCTCGGGAGAATTTTCGTCCAGACGATCCAAATTTCCGTCTAGACGAACTGCTCAATTTTCACAATTCTGACCAAACCTGTACCGATCGTCCCGGGACGACCCAAATTCGTCCCGGACGAACCTGGAGCAAAACTGATATTACAGCTTTCTCCTCTCTTATTGATAATGGTGATTTTAAAGGGATTAGTATGGATGGGTTTTCGCTTTCCCATCTATTATACATGGATGATGTTTTAATCTTTGGTGAAGCAACTGTGGAGAATTGTAAATGTCTAAAAAACATTCTTACCATATTTTCTAGTGCCATGGGTTTGCATGTGAACCTTGACAAAAGTACTATTATGTTTCCTAAGAACGTGCTTAACCGGGGAGAGTTTTGCCAAGTGCTATCTATTCACAATACTTCCAATAAGATCACTTATCTTGGCATTCCATTGTCTTTCTACCGTCTAAAAGTTGCTGATTATTTGCCTTTAATTGATAATATCTCTAGAAAGTTGACTGGGTGGAAAGCAAGTGTTCTATCTTTTGTTGGTCATGTGCAGTTTCTTAAATACATTATACTGAATTCAATTGCTTATTGGACCGTGGTTCCATCTTGCCTAAAACTGTTGTCAAACATTTCAAGAAAGTTTGCTCTAAATTTATGTTCTTTGGAGACCCCTCTGTTGGAAAAAAATTACATTTGGTCTCCTGGGATAAGGTTTGCAAACCTAAGTAATTTGGGGGGTTGGGGTTATCTTCCTTGCCTGCCATTCAGTTTGCTTTCAACTGCTCTACTATTTTCAGAATGTATAACATTCGTTCTCCTCTTTCTGATTGGCTCTCTAGCAGATACACCTCCCCTTGGTGTCCGGTCCCTTCTTATGCCACCAAATTCTGGAAGGCTGTTTGCCTCACTGCTGGGGTTGTTAAGTATAATTTCTCCTTTAAAATCACTAGTAATTCCTCTATTTCTATGCGATGGGATCACTGGTGCTCAAATGAGAGGTTGCAGGAAATGTTGGTTGAGCAATTTCAGTGCAATGCTCTAAGCTCCAACTGTTTTGTTAAAGATTTCATTTCGGGAAAAGAGTGGTATTTATCTAAAAGCTTCCCTTTATCTGTTCAAAATGAAATTCACAAAATTAGAATTGAGGAGGATTCTATTTGTCTTTGGTGGGGGAATAAAAACAAAAGTAAGCACTCTGACTACATCCTTGCATATTATTCCAATCATTTTGCCTGTGCCTGGAATAAGTTGGTCTGGAGAATTAAACATGTTATGAGGTTCTTGTGCTTTACCTGGCTGGCTATTGTAGGGGGATTAAAAAATGTGGAATAATTACATAAAAGGAACATTCTGGTTCCTTTAATTTGCAGCCTATTTAAAATATTTTTTTAGTATAAAAATTTTTAGGGATTTTTACATACATAACAACTAAAATTATTGAAAATACATATTTAATACGTAAACTTCTATATTTACTTATATACCACCTAAAACCCCTATTTTAATCAATTCTAACATTCCGTTTAAACCTTCCGTCAAAAATCACTATCAACGACTGTCTTCCCCGTCAATGGCATCCTTTCACAGTGATTACAAGTATATCATCACTTCAATGGAGTGGTAGAATAAAAGGAAAGGGGATTTTAGGTGATATATTAGTAAATATAAAAGTTTATGTGTTAAATATATATTTTCAATAGTTTTAGGTGTTATGTATGTAAAAATTCCAAATTTTTATATAGAAAATTATTTTAGAAGAAATGTACGAAAGCTGCCCCCAAACAAAACCATAACCAAACAACAAATATATGGAAAGAAAGATTGTATTAAGAGTTCAAAATATCTAAGACACTTAAATACTTAACAAATGGACTATAAATAATCAAGAGAACCACTATAGGCTAATTGAGTATTTGAAAAATTTGGTTAAAATTATCAAAATGTAATTCTTAAAAAATATAAATAGACACATATTCTATATATGAAAGGGACATGAAAATATAAAGAGCTTTCAAAGAAGTTTGGAGCCTTGCTTGATAATAACTGCTAGCGATTGGGATTACCCAACACCGGTCGCCCAACTATCATTGCACACCCTTCATCGCCTTACTATAGCTGTTTAACTATCATTAACTGATCACTATCTTCCGACGACTATCTATGGATCACCATTGTTTGACTATGACACTAACATCTATTGTTTGTTATATGTCTGATCAATATCATTAACCTTTTTTTGTTTGTCTAGTACTCTTCACCATATTCATAGAAGGTCAATATATCAGTCCATACTTTATAATCTCTCTTTATTCAATTGAGGGAAAGAGCAAATTTTTTGTTGAAAGTGCTTATGTCACATTAAGAGGGAGGTTAATTGGTTCTTTTACAAATTTTTTTGATATTTTAATAATCTTTTGTTTAAACACAACCTTGATATATGGAAGCGTTAAAGTAATTAAAACTATTCAAAACAAATATAAAAAAGTATCTAAGAGATAGTTTTACTTTATTTTATTTTAGTTTTGTAGAAAATAAATATTCTTTTTGTTTTTCTTTTTTTATTTTCAAAACAAAGTTCAACCAACGATTAATCGCTAGGGGGGGGGGGGGGGGGTTACCATGCTAATCATTTGGATATATCCTAAGAAGCTATTTATAATATCATAGGACAACATAATTTCTATGAAATTTGTCATTGGGCCCCAATAGGACTCAATTCAACCCATTTTCATTCCTAAGGCCCATCCCATTTATTCAGTTAGTCTAGTTGATTACAATTAATGATCATTGATGGCTTAAAATATCTTTTTATAGGTAATTAGAGTTTGATTGGTCCTTAATAAGGTAGGTTAACCCTAATTGACCCATCTTAGCTTATGTGACCATAAAGAGATTTTATGGACTGATTTGATCAATTCAACTGCAATTGATCAAATGACAGGGATAAATCATTCTTAATCGCTCGATTGTATCGTAATCTAGTTTAATTGACCTTTGAATGAACCCAATCTATCCATTTATACCAATTCCCTAAAGTGATCACATCATTAAAAGGAATGCTCCCATTTTGACCATTGGATTAAATCATTTTAACTATTTGATTTAATTTTTAACTTGTGGCAAATCATTCCACACCTTCAAAAATGATTTTAGATAATTGTGTTTAGAGAACAAATCTATTTTAACTCAATCTCTTGTAACTACTTTAAAATAGTTAATGTGTCTAAGTGGATAAATATCACTCATTTGGGCTAAGGTTAGTTGTAATGAAATTAAACTTATTAAATAGTTAAAAAATTATTTAGGATAATTTTATTTTACTTTAACAAAAATTAAATCAATCATTTCGTCAAGTTTAATCCAATCCAAATCCATCAGATCATGATTTGCCACAAGTTAATATAAGGGTTAAAAGAGGATTAGAGTAAGTGCCTTAGACCAATAAAAATTCACTATATTTTAGCTTCCAATAATCAACCAAAGACATCTGTCTAACTACCTAAATGCTCCCCAAGCTTTCAGGTGTTAAGCTAAGAAGCTAAGAGGCCAATACTCAATAAAGTCTAACAACTAAACCTGGATTAGGTTCAATTGTTATATTCGCTCGATGCCAAAATCACATTTTTTTTGCAAACATAATGCTTATTAAAGCATTGATCATGAATTTTCAATTTCATTTTTTTTTAAAAAAATTTAATTTTGAATTAGGTCAATTTTTAAACTTATATTGATTGCTACTCTCATTTTTGAATGAAGTCAATCTTCTGTTCCCCAGCAAACCCTTAGCACTTATATTTTTCTCCCTTAGTATTATAGAAATTATCCTTAAGATCCCTCTTAAGAGAACACCCGAGAAGTTAGTTTGGTTAGCCCTACAGAACCTATAAACCCCTTTGGACACTCTTAGTGGTCTTCGGAAGGCAATAGGCTCACTCAAATCAAATCCTAGGTCAACTTCAAATTAAACCCTAATTTGTCTAAAATTACCAAAATACCCTTAATATTAAGTTTTTCCCAATATAACCAGCAGATGTTGGATTGAATCTAGAAATGTTATATAAAATTTATTATCAAATTTTTTTGCACTATGATTATAGCATGTTTCAACTCTGATACTATTTTTAAAGTTAGTTTATTCAAAGTGGTAATTGGTGTTTCTCTAACTTATGTTATCATATTTAACAAAGTTGCTTATATTATATTCTTAAGATTGGCATTACTTCAGGTGACCCTCCTACCAGCTTGCTAGAGATGCCAAACTTCTCTTATATAGATCGTTTATCTCAACTTTCTTCTAATAATTTTGAGGCTACTTATTTGCGCCAGTAAATATATTATGTTTGGCTAGAATATTCTTATTAATGGGCTCAAAAGTAAGGACATTCTAGCCTTAAAAGGAACTCCATTGGACTAAAATTGTATTTTTTTGCCAAAGCAACATCAAATCTTTAACACATTTATTCTTTAAATGTCCATATGCATTCCAAATTCTTAAATTGGTGAGAATTTTTTTCATTTGGAATGTACCTTTATTCAAGTTCTTCAAGTTGCTAAGGATTTCGATTATAACATTAACTTTATGTTCATCTTACTTAGGGGTGTCAATATTTGACACGACACGAAAATCCGACCTGGAGCCGACCCGGAAAATCTGGGTTGGACCCGACCCGATTTCAAAACGGGACGGATTTGGGTTCTCGGATTCGACCCATTTGAAAAACGGGTTGGGTTCGGGTTGACCTGGTGGGTTGTCGGGTCAACCTGTGAACCCGTTTAACTTGAACTGCCTGTGCTGCCCCGCCTGCCCGCGCACCTCCCGCGGCTGCCCGGACCCTGCTCGCGCACCTCTCGCGGCTGCCCGCACGCTGCCGCGCCAGCGTCCTACACCCAAGGCTGCCCGCGCGCACCAGCGCTCGCTCGCATGCCCACCCGCGCTCGCTCCTGCACTCACCTGCTCTCGCCATGCGCACTCGCGCTGGCCACACGCACAATCGTTTTGGGTCCCGTGTCAACCCGGCAACCAGCTGGGTCGGGTCGGGTCCGGGTTTGGATTTCCGACTCGTTTATCTACCCGAGTCGGGTTAAGGTCGACCCGTTTGAACCCGGGTCAGTTCCGGGTTCAACCCAAACCCGAGCCATGACCCAAAATTGACACCCCTAATTTTACTTACTGCTCATATTATAGCATACTATATTTGGGTTGAGAAATAAAAGGATTTCTAAACTTAAAAAAAATTAGGATTGGTGCAACTTTGTTGTATTTTCTGCTAATCATATACTACTTATGGCTTTGAAGGCATCATCTCTGTAACATTTCTATCCATCTTTTTTTTTTTTTTTTTTTGCGTTACATCGTTTTCTATATTTTTTATTGTCTTATAAATGTCAGTTTTTTTTCTTTAATTCTTTTTATTTTTTATTGCTAGTTACCTTTTTTAACTTGTATATATATCTCAATGTAACATCTAATAAACGAAGCAAAGCATAACTTTCAAAATTTTCAAAAAAAAAAAAAAAAAAAAAAAAAAAATCCCATATTTTTGGGGCTCAACGGCTGGATAGCATGAAGCAAATATACACAGAAGTCCTGTTTTTTTTTTCTTTTGTCAATCTCTTTAACTTATGGGCTCTATCAATTCATAACACAAGTAAAGACTCTCTACTTTCTATTCAACGAGTAATTATTACGTCCGGACAAAAAACTGGAAATCCGGACATATACCGAGCAATACCGAGTGCTCAATACCAAGTTTCAGGTGACGTGGCGCATGATTATTAGTCTCCGGACGCGTCAGATGACCTGACGTAATAATTACTGTCATAATAGAAAATATGTGAGGGTCACATAAAAAAAAATATATTTTTTGCATTATATTTAGCCAAATTCATTTTTTTTCCTTAAAAAAATTAAAATAAAAGAAGAAGCTGTTGCTAGTAGAGCAATCAAGAGGTGACCACATATATGCTACAGGTCCCAATATCAAGACTAGGGGTGTCAATTTCGGGTCACGGGTCGGGTTCGGTTCGAACCCGGAACTGACCCGGGTTCAAACTGGTCGACTCTAACCCGACCCAGGTAGGTAAACGGGTCTGAAATGCCAACCCGGACCCGACCCATGCGGGTTGTCAGGTTGACACGACCTGACCCGGGAAGGCAGGCTGCCTGGCGCGCGGGCAAGGTTCGAAGGTGGGTGCGCGCAGGGTTCGCGAGAGGTGGGCATGGTCGCCCGGGCGGTGTGGTTGCGCTGGGCAAGCTCGCGGGTGGGGTCGCGAGCAGCAACGGGCAGCCGCGCGGGAGTGCTGGCAGGGGGCGGGCAGGTCTGCGGGCAGCGGGCTGGCAGGTCCGCTGGTAGGGGTTCAAATGGGTTTCCGGGTTGACACGGCAACCCGTCGGGTCAACCCGAACCCAACCCATTTTGGAAAACGGGTCGTGTCTAACCCGAAAATTCATGGTCGGGTTCGGGTCTGATTTTCGTGTCGTGTCAAATATTGACACCCCTAATCAAGACTTGCTTAAGTAATAAGATTTTAAAGTTTGAAATAAATTTTTTGTTGCTTTTAAAATAGTTTTTTAGTATAAAATTTGTTTAAACTAAAATTTTTATTCTAGAAAGCCGACCCAAAAGAAGTCAGAATCATATAAAGGAAGAATTTGTAAAAAAAATTCTTATGAAAATTTTTATCTTTCAACTATCATAAAAATCACTTATGAGAAAATAAACATTCTAAAATACATATCATAATCCACCATAATGAACTCTGTTTAAAGAAAAACATGTAGAAATTATTTCTCTCGTTTTACCTCCTTTCTTTTTGGAGAAATTATTCTGTGCGGACACCGGACAATCAGGAGACCAACCATAATGCGCCACGTCACTCAGTACTGCGGAGCACTGGTACCGAGCAAAAAAAATGACATGACGCATTTTGGTTGGTCTTCGGACGCTATCCGGTGTCCTCAAAGAATAATTTTTCTTCTTTTTTGACACCAAAGTATATGGGAAAATCTGATAGAGAAAGTGTAAGTAGAGAGAGAACAATTCTTGCATATATATATTCTTAAGCAATTATTCTACTCCCTATAAAAGTAGACACACATCTTCGCATTAAGTCTAAACAATACATCTCTTCATATAAAATCTAAAAAATGCATCTCTTCATATTAAATCTAAATAGTGCCAATATTAGAACTTCCTTTTGTTTTTTTCTCCTTTTTGATTTGGTGGTTCTTTGCTTAAGATCAGAATATTTGAATAAATAGAAATCTCAATAGTTTTTATGCATGAGCACTTCATATTTGGTTGGAGATATTTGTTTGGTATAGGATTATTTTATTTCTTCTATGTTATTACATGCATACCATTTATATTAGATTATATATAACTAGAAGTTAATATTACTTTTAAGCTCTCACAACTAGAAAGTTGATTTTTTTACAGCAGTTGTTAGGAGCAGTTTTAGAACTGCTGCCGAAAACCTATTTTAGCACATGTTAAAATCGGTACAATTTGTACCGGTTTTAACCGGTGCAAATAGCACATATTATAATTGCCGATTAAGCTCAGCCAGAAGTCCTAGTTCCCAATTTATGCGCACGAAGTAAAGCTCGTTCGGCTACTCGATCTCCGTCTTCGATACCCTCCCACGTCCGAGTGAAGCTGAGTGAGCGAACACATCGCACATCACGCTCACGTTTTGCTCAGTATTCTTCTCACGCGAAGGCACATCTGACCGGCCCTTCTTCTTCAGTGTGAGTCTCTTTCCCTTGAGAGTGTTAGTGGCGGTTATAACCGGCACAATTTTGGAGCTTTGCACCAGTTATATCCGCTGCTAAAGTAAGCACTTCGTAAAATCTAGCCCTTCGGTCCTCGAAACACTGTGGAAAGTCGTTATAGTGCATTGCAATTACAACGTAAGAGTAGTAGTTTTAAAACCGCTGCAATGAAAATTATGTCGGTTATAACCATTGTGATAGGTTAAAAAGTGTGCTATGATTTGTTAAAACCGTCCTATTTTTATAGATCTATAAAACTTGTTAGAATTATCAAATGTTGTAATTTTATTTTATTAGTCACATAATAAATAAAAAGAATTAGAGAAATTTAAGTTTATGTATCCCATGTAAAATTGGAGAAATGTGTCTGTTGTTTTATTTCTTGAGGAAATGCTACCGAAAGTTCTCTTCAGAATAAGATGCTCCTACAATTTAAGGAAATGCTCCAATTTATATATATAAGGAATATTTTGTGCAAAAAGCTGATGACCTTTCCTTTTCTCAATGCCTTTTTCTTAATGGGTGATTTTTGTTTGAAAATGATGGTTTGGAGAAAAACTTCCAATACAAAGTTTCCTCATTTTCGTCATCTCCTTTTCAACTAGTTGTTGATTGTGACTGAAGGTTAATGATTTATGTTATATATTTACACATTAAACTATGATCTACTAGGATATTAAATATGATATTAGGGTTGTCAAATTCGAGTCATGGGTTGGGTTCAGGTATAAGCCGAAATTGACTCGGCACTATTCGAGCTGACCCGAACCCGACCCATTTTTAAAAATGGGTCAATTTTTTGGACCCGAACCCGACTTGCATCAGGTTCAGGTTGACCCGAACCCGACCCGCCAAGTGATGTTCAACTTCACTCCACAGACAACGTCCCCTACCGATCAGATCTGAAGTTACAACATTTTCAAAGTAGTTTTTAGTATAAAAATTTTTTAAACTAAAATTTGTGTTCTAAAAAGCTGCCCCAACAGAAGCAAGAATCATATTAGGAAGAATTGGTAAAACTTGTTTTGGCGAAAATTTTTATCTTTCAACTATCATAAAAATCACTTGTTCAACTTTATGCTAAAATAAACATTCCTAAAATGCATATCGGAATCAGCCATAATGAACTCTATTTGAAGAAAAAAATTTAACCACCTTTCTTTTTGTGAGAAATTATTATGTGTGGACACCAGACGGTTCGAAGACTAATCAAAAGGTGACATGTCACCCGGTACCGAGTGGTACCAAGTAAGAAAGTGACGTGATGCGTTCTGGTTGGTTTCCGAACGCCGTCTAACGTCCTCATAGAATATTTTTTCTTCTTTTTGAAAACAAAGTATATGAGAAAATCTGACAGAGAAAGTGTAGGTAGGGAGAGAACAATTCTTGCATATATATTTTCTTAAACAATTATTCTACTTCTCATAAAAGTAGACACACATCTTCACATTAAGTCTAAACAATACATCTCTTCACCTAAAATCTAAACAATGCATCTCTTCACATTAAATCTAATTAGTGCCCATATTACCCTTTCATTTGGGACATATTCTAACAGAATTTAGAGAACTCTTATTCTTTTTTCCTCCCATTGGAACTTTCTTCTGTTTTTTCCCATTCTTGGTATGGTGGCTCTTTGCTTAAGAGAATAATTGAATAAGTAGATATCTCAATTGTTTTTATGCATGAGAACTTTATATTTTGTTGGAGACATTTGCTTGGTATAGATGATTTCATTTCTTCTATGTTATTACATGCTTACCTTTTATATTTGATTATATATAACTAGAAGTTAATATTAATTTTAAGCTCTTTAAAACTTGTTAGAATGATCAAATGTTGTAATTTTATTTCATTTCTCTCATAATAAATAAATAGAATTAGAGATATTTTAGTTAATGTGTCCCATGACGTCTAAAATTGGAGAAATATGTTTGTTGTTTTGTTTCTTGAGGAAATGCGACTGAAAGTTCGCTTCAGAATAAGATGCTCCTACAATTTAAGGAAATGCTCCAATTTACATAAGGAATCTTTTGTGAAAAAAGATGATGAACTTTCCTTTTCTTAGTGCCTTTTTCTTAACGGGTGATTCTTGTTCGAGAGTGATGGTTTTGAGGAAAACTTCCAATACAACGTTTCTTCATTTTTGTCATCTCCATCTTCGACTAGTTGTTGATTGTGATTGAAAGTTAATGATTGATGTTATATATTTACACCTTAAACTTTTGAGTATTATTATAAATAAGTTTTGAATAATAGTTCAAGACGTTTCGATTAAATGCTTTTTTTTTTAATTAAATTTTGAGTAATAGTCAAATGTTTAGGGTTTAGTGTTTGATTATCAAAGAATGTTTGATAATCCATAGAATTTTTATTGCACGGGTCTCAATGTTGATCAAATTTAATTCAAATATTGTCCAAATCTTATTCGAATCAAATTTGATTGTCACAATTTAAAAAATTAATCATTTTCAATAATGGGTTTATTTTAGTTTGAAGAAAATTTTTTTGAACCTAATTTTGTCTGAGATCGACAGTTCTCCACAGCTTTCTAAAACAATTTATAGTACAAAAATTACTTGAAATTAACAAAAAAATAGTGGCCGAAAACTGTCCCAAACGAAAAATAAATGAGCTTGTTTTATCAATAATCTATGCTTTGGAGAGTTAGCTTTCTTCACTTAACACATTTACATAGAAAAAAAGAACTTCTTGATAATTTCAAGTCAACAAATCCAATTCAACTGGGCAACTTGTGAGTTGTGGCTCTAAAATGTTTCTAATTTTGAGTATATATAAATATCTTTTAAGAATCTTGCTGTTCTCAAGCAGAATTAGAGACATATTTGTCTTCTCAAATTATTTTGGATGTTGATAGCAAAGGAATGCCAAATCCAAGAGATCCACGCAAATTTATTTCTCAAGAAATAAAATATTATGTAGAAGAAAGATGTCGGACTCTTTTTTCTTCTTTGCTTTTTTTTTTTCTCGTCAGTTGTTCAATAATTGCATTGACATTATTTATCAGCATGTTTTGAAGTACGAAGTTAGAAAATTTGTAGTCGGAGAAGAGGAATTTTTTACAATGTTATTTATTGTTTTTAATTAAAAAGTAACATTTGGTTTTCCATATAAAATAATTATGAATATTTTTGTATTATAAAATTTATTTTTTTTTTATCTACAGCCAACCATGTAATCTATATTTTTGGGATTTAGCTTTTTTTTACCAATAATGATGCTCAAGTAATTATAATTAGGGGTGCAAATGGGCTTATATGATTCAAACTGGACTCGCTAATTCGAGTTTATTGTACCATGAGCTTGACAGCTCGAGCTCGGATAAGCTCATGTTTAAACTTGATGAAACCTAGATATATGTCTCACAAGTCTAGGGGCATAAGTGAGCCGAGCTGGATTGAACTCGACTCATTAATGAGCTTGCAATCAAGCTTACTGAGCCACGAGTTTGAGCTCGAGCCTATAGTCAAGCTTGAGTATTATAAAAGTCCGAGCTTGAGCTTAGCTAGCTAGGGTCGGCTCGTAAGCTTGTCGTGTTAAAAAAACCTCTAGTTTAAATTAAAATATATTTAAAATATAATTTTAAAATAATATAATAAATATATACTAAATATTTAGAATTGTTTCATGAGTCAAGCTTGAGCTTTATTAGGAAGCTCGAGTAAATGAGTCGAGCTCGAGCTCTGCAAGAGTTAAATAAATTTAGCTCAATTAGGCACTTGACTTGACTCATTTACACCCTACAGGTGTTGAATAAACTAGACATTTGAAATCTCATAATTAAATAAAAGTTGCTATAAACTTTTTATATATTAAAAAAAGAAATTATTTTTAATAGTTAATACATCAACAAAAAGTATTTAATTTATATCAATGAAGTTGTACATCTTGAAAAAAAAGTATTTGTAGGCATATCAATGCAAGTTTATATCTTTCCGAAAAAATGTAGCTACACACATATCAATGCACGAACTGATTCAGCGCTTCATTTTTCATCATTTAATTTTTTGGGACAATTTGAGTGATTCAGAGTGCAGCTATCGCAGGAGGAACGAGTTCCGTCAACGAATGAGCCACAGCTCGAGCCACATTTCTCATCTTCTTCATCAATGATTTTGCAACTGCGAGCCCACAACTCCTGCCATGACTACTATTGATGATCCAAAACTCCCACCAGGACGTCATCTTGAGCTCTCGATCTAAAAAAGAATAGGTGAGTTGAGCTCGAGCTCAATCTATGACCATGAATCGAGCTCAAGTTTAATTGGTCTTTTTGAGCAATGAGTCAAGCTCGAATTTGTTATGACTCGAGCTCGACTTGACTAATTTACACCTAAATTTATATTGAAAAACTATATACTAATTTTAGGTCAACTAATCCAATTCAATTGAATAACTTGTTTCTTTAAAATACTATAATTTCTTAATTTAATTTCCTTTCTTTCTTTATTGCACGTTTAAGATACATTATTTTAAATTTATTTCTCAAAAGGCCATCACACATAGACATAATTAAGAAGGGGAGGATTTTCTTATGTTGAAACTCACATAGGGTAGAAATAATATAGTCTAGCTTGGTTACAAAAATCTATAATTCATAGACAATTTGTACAATGAGGGCTTAGTTCAAAGAATATGAAGGGAGGGTTATCAAATGGTCCAAGCAAACTCATAAGCCTAAGTGTCCTTCCTTCTTATGAGCAATTATTAGGTCCTTTCACTGGATGTAGAGGAAGGTTCGGTTTTAGGCAAAAATAGGTCAAAAAGTGCAAATACCGAGTTTTTTGAAAAACTCGGTATTTTTTCAAAAAACTCGGTATTTGCACTTTTTTAGGCAAAACCGAACCTTCCTCTAGGTCCTTGCACCGGACCAAATAAAAGTTGCCTTCTTATAGCTGTGAAAGTTGGACCTTAATAGCTATAGGCTAAAATATGCTAAGTCTATTGAATTTAGGGTTTCTTTTATCATTTAAAAGCCTAAACATGACCCACTTAGACAATTATATAAATAAAAAAAGAAATTTTGCCGTATGCTTTGAATAGATAAACACTAATTAGTACAATTAAAGTCTTATTAATACATACCATATTTTAATTATAGATATAATTAAAATTTGAGTTAGGTTACAAAGGTTTTTGTTAGTCATCAAGAACTCAAAATCTATTTAAAATAATTTTCTTGTGCAACACTCTACCTTATCATTATTTACAAATAGGTTCAAGTTGATTTTGACTTTAAAAAAATAAAAAATAACGCATCTACATTACTTTATTGTTTTGGAAGTATAGTATATTTTAATGACAGTAGGTAGCCAATTAAAGCTTGTCGGGCAATGGACCGGTCTCGACAGTGACGATGTTCGGCTGAGGCGACTAACGCGAGCGGAGCGATCCAAAATGAGGAGGAAAGAAAATGAGAAGGAAGATGATGCCGGGAGGAAAATAGGGCTTTCCCCGACTGAATTTCCGACGGATTTTCCACTAGCATTGTTACAGTAAAAAAATATGTCAGAATTTATTCGTCTGGTTTATGTAAGCCAACCAAATATTTGTCGGAGATTCTACCGGTAAGTTCTGACGAAAAATGCGTTGAAATAAACTGACGATCTTAAAAAAAATGACGCATATGTCGATGGATTATCCGTCGATAAATGGGCATTGTAATATCCACTGAAAACTCTATTGTTAAGGGACCAACGAAAGATCTACCGATGAGTACGTTGCTTTTACCGGCGTATTTACATCTGCCGAAAATTCTGACAGTAATACAAGGTTCTCCTATAGTGATATAGTTAATGGACTTGACTAGCATGTTATATATATATATATATATATATATATATATCACTTGAACACATCTTTACCTCTTGAGTGGTACAACGACAACAACAACATCAAGCCTTTATCCCACTACGTGGGGTCGACTACATGAATCCTTTTTCTCCATTGTGTCCTATTAACAGTGAAATTCTCGTTTAAATCTAATAGAGAAAAGATCATTTCTAATATTTACTAACCAAATCTTTATAGGTTTGCATCTACCTTTCTTAACATAAGTCAAATCTAATACCTCTACTTTCCTAATTGGGTCATCGGAAGGCTGTCGTTTTATGTGACCAAACCATCTAAGGCGACTCTCTCTAATCTTATCTTCTATTGGAGCTACTCCAATCTTTTCACGTATATGCTCATTTCGTATCCTAACTCTAAGGGTAAAGCCACACATCCACCTGAGCATTCTCATCTCTGCCACACTTAACTTAGTATTATACTTCTATTTTAAAGGCTAACATTCAACACCATAAAGCATTGCAGGCCTCACCACCATCTTATAGAATTTTTCCTTAAGTTTGAGGGGTACTTTTTTAACACACAACAAGCCGGATGCATTCCTCCACTTTAACCATTCAACTTGAATTCTGCTGATAATATTCTCATTTGTTTCACCATCACTTTGAACAATAGATCCAAGATATCTAAATCATGTACTCTTATTAATGACTTGATCTCCCAAAGTTACAATCCCCTCACTAGGTCTATTACTACTAAAATTGCACTCTATATATTTTATTTTAGATCTACTTATGCGAAAACCTTTAGAGTGTAAGGTTGACCTCCATAATTCAAGTTTACCTTCAACTCTCTCTCTAGTATTATCAACAAATAGAATATCATCAGTAAAAATCATAAACCAAGGTACATCCTCTTGCAAATGTCTAGTGAGAACATCCATGACTAAAGCAAAAATATATGGGCTTAAGGTTGATCCTTGATGTAACCCAATCGAACTAGGGAAATACTTGGTCAAACCACGTTGTGTTTGAACACAAGTAATAGCTCATGTATACATATCTTTAATGATTTGAATATAAGCATTATTAACTTCTATCTTTTCAAGAACTCTCCATAGCACTTCTCTTGGAACTTTATCATATGTTTTTTTTTTCTAAATCAATAAATATCATATGTAGATCCTATTTATTTTCTCTATATTTGTCCATCAAACCTCTTAATAAATGTATGGCTATCATAGTCGACCTGCTCCGCATGAATCCAAATTGATTTTGAGAAATATTAGTATCACGCCACAACCTATGCTCAATAACTCACTCTCATAGTTTTAAAGTATGACACATTAACTTAATTCCTCTATAATTCACACAATATTGTGCATCACCTTTATTATTAAAAATAGGAATTAACACACTCATTCTCCTCTCATCTAGCATCTTTTTAGTCTTCAAAATAGTATTAAAAAATTTAGTAAACTAAGAAATTCTTTCATCTCCTAACCATTTTCACATCTCTATTGGAATATAATTAGGTTCAACAGCTTTTCCACACTTCATTTTCTTTAAAGCCTCTCTAACTTCAATTTTACTAATATGCCAATAAAAATAGAAATTTTTATTTTTATTTAGGATGTTAAGGCCAATATAGTCAATCATATTTTCACATTCTTTATTAAAAAGTTAGCAAAATATCCCATCCACCTTTGTTGAATATCATCTTCTAAGAAAAGTACTTTTTGATCTTCATCCTTAATACAATTCACTTGAACTAAATCCTTACTACTCCTATATCTTTGTTTAGCTAACTTATATACATATCTTTCTCCATTCTTAGTATCTAATCTATTATATAAATCACTAAAAGCTAAGGTCTTTGTATCACATATTATTTTCTTAGCTTTCTTATGTGTCTCTTTATATCTTTTTAAATTATCAGAGTTTTTAGAATTAAACTAATTTTTATAATAAATCTTCTTATTTTTAATCTTATCTTGTACATTTGGATTCCACCACCAACTATTTTTACTATTAGGAGCTTTTTCCTTTGAAACTCCATGCACATCTTTTTCAATATTCTTAATATTACTAGCTACTTTTTTTCACATAATATTAGCATCCTTATGCACATACAAAATCTTAAAATCTAAAATCTTACTCTCAAAAATATTTTTATTAATATTCTTTAAATGCCCTCATTTAATCTTAGAATATTATTTAACTTTATTTTTTATTTTCTGCCCATTTATCTTAAAGTCCAAAACTAATAATCGATGTTGGATACATAAATTTTCACTCGGAATAATTTTACTATCTTTGTAATATAAATGATATAATTTTGTTATAAGAAAATAATCAATCTGAGTTGTAATATATCTACTTTTATAAGTGATGAGATGCTCATTCATTTTCTTAAATAAAATATTAGTAATTAAAAAATCATAAGCTAAACAAAAATCTAATAAGGTCTTGCCACATTCATTTATCATTTCAAACTCATGATCACTATGAATGCTTTTAAAATCATCTATATCTCTACCAACATGTCCATTTAAATCTCCTCCAATAAAAACTCTTTCTTTAAGAGGTACCTTTTGTATTAATTCTTCTAAGTCATTACAAAAATTTTATTTTGAACTCATATCTAAACCTACTTGAGGAGCATAAACACTTATAATATTGACAATCTTAGTATCAACAACAATCTTTAAAGCTATAATTTTATCTCCAATTCTATTAATTTTTTTGACATTATCCCTTCAAACTCTTATCTATAATCACACCTACACCATTTCTAGTATGACTTATACCCGAATATAAAAATTTAAATCATAAACTATTAATCTCCTTAGTCTTCTCTCCAACCCATTTAGTATCCTGAATGCACATAATATTTAACTTCTTAGAAATCATAATATCTATTAATTCCATTAATTTTCCTATAAGAGAATCTATATTCCAAGTTTCTATCCTAAATTTAGTTTCATGGACTAGCTTATTTGCCCACATCCATCCTTGATGTGGGAACCCTTGCTTATTTAACACTGCACCAGGGGGACGATGTAGCGGCCCTTGCATACTTGTCACTGCATTCGGGCCATACAACGTGTCGCTTCTAGGGGACGCCCTAGCATTAACACAATTTCTTAAAGGATTCATGTCATTATTATTTGACAAGTTTTACGCTGGTTGTCGACTATGCAATTCTCCACTTATCTCATTCAGGACTTAGGACATGACAACAATAATGTTCTTCACACATGTTGATTGCTAAAGGAATATAAACCCACAATGATAGAGTAGACCACATCTCTAAACAACACTAATTAAAGAGTAATCAGGCAATAATAACATAGATTATGTTGTTTTTCTAATTATATCCTTGGACATCATCTGACTTTAAGATGGTTGTATGAGTGACATATTTATCATCAATTTTGATGAGAGGTCTGATAATGTTGATTTTATCATTATATCTTTGAACATCATTTGATCATAAGTTGTTTTATGGGTGACATGATCATTATCAATTTTAATGAGAGGTATGATATTATATTAGAAGCTTGGCAAGCAATTAATCCTTATCAGCATGCATTTACATCAAAAGTTATTGTAGTGAAAAACAAGCTGATATTTGGTGAGAGTGATAAGTATCATTAATGATAAGAAGATTTTTTCAGAACCAAGAGTTATAAGGAAATAAATTATTTAATGAATTGAAATCGAGCCCTATTGATAAGTTTATGAAATGTTATTTTAGTGCTTATCTAAGTTCATATTATGTTTATCTATTTTGAATGATGGATGTAATATATTGTAATTTTGATATTGGGGACGTAGTTCCACACACTGAGCACAAACTACGATCAGTAAGAATTTTAATAGATTTTTATTAATTTATTTAGTCATGAGTACTAATCTAAGTTTATTGTAGAGAAAGTTATTAGGTAGAGAATCCACTAATGTTGAATTGCACACTTGCATCCACAAGCGTCAGGAGGACCAGTAGTGGGTGGACAAGCGAGCAAGGAGAGCTTATGTGACTGTATAAGTTTACAATATTAAGAGAAATATTTTAAGTGACAATTATACAATGATTAATCTTATTTTATCTTTTGTAGGGTGAATATAAACGACTTTTTCGAGAGAGCCAATTTGAAGCTAGTGAGGGATCCCTTGGTGAATAAATAGATTATTCAGACTATTGTTTATGGATTTTTTTGCTAGAATGTCCAGCGAATTACCGACAGAAAAATTCACTGGTAATTTGTTGGCCAGTAATTTCTTCAAAAATTCCAGCAAAAAAATCTACCGATTTTCTGCAAAAAATTCCAACGGATCTGCCAATAACGGTTCTAGAAATCGTCGTTTTTTCAATCCTAAATTCATCAGCAATCCATCAAAAATTTGATTCCCAATCGAAATACCGACTGATTTTAATCCGTCGGAAATCCACTGGTATTGCTAATTCCCTATGAATTTTGAAGGTCGAAAATTACTACATTTCCAGCAGTGTCAAATCATACATCATGCTAAATGGAATATTGCTCTTCACTGAATGGAAATGAATTAGCAAAAATTTTCTCATGAAAAATTTAAAAAATCAAAATAGAACCAAATATAAGATTTTATTTAATTCTTCTAGTGAAGCATCAGCTTAGGATTTAATAGCAATAGGTGTAAATCTCCAAATTAAAATTTTTTAAAGTTTGATGGATGTCCCCTTAACAAACATAATTGTTCTTTGCCTTTTCCATGCATGATTGGATAGTTTTAAAAGCATGAATTCTTAATGGTGTTAGTCACTTCTACAATTAACTACTTGGAGCATGAACACTCTATAGATTGCTTCGAAGTTTTCAAGATTTAGTTCCAGATTTTTATTTTCTTTAATGATAGCCAATAAATTAAAAAGTATGCTGCTTAGATTAGTGATTTTACAGAAATAATTTTTTTCTTCAACCATTAAAGAAAATTATTAATAATAAAAGAAATAATTTTTTTCTTCAATCATTTCACCGAATTAAAGAACAATATTAAAATTTTTCTGAGACGTTTAGATCAATTAAAACAAGTTCATACACACATCACATATATAAAATTCAAATCCAACAAATTTTTAGTACTCAGTGAGGCTTAGGATGGTTGGTGGGTGAGCACGGTTGGGAACCCTCATCCCGGGTTCGATTACTCTCCACTACGGCCTCATCTCTTCACTGAGGCAACACAAATGTGGGCCTAATGCCAGTTGGTGGCCTCGTTAGCTTCCGCCAATGGATTAGTTACGCCGCCAAATGCTCCCTTTGAAGTGGCAGTTGGTAGATACCCAGTTAAAAAAAAAATAGTTGATAGCTAAAACGCCTAACTAACATGACTAAAATGAGCTGCGTGCAAATCAATTTCTAACTCTTATCAATCTATAATCAAACTAAATAGCTAAATTTATCCACAATCAAAATCAAATTCAGCCCAACTACAATTACACCCATTTAATCGGCTTTAAATGAAGTAATGAGATTGTATCATCCAATCATGCGACGAAAAGTGCCATTTTTCTTGCTACGGTAACTAGTCTAGAAGAAAACAGAAGCAGCCCAAATTCAACGGAGTGGAGGTGGCGAGCTATTGAACATCACAGCCTACCCCAAAGGGAAGCCACTGTGGCGTCACCATCAGTCAAAACAAAGCGCAAGAGGTTCATCCTCTCGATTCTGAGATTTTTCTCAAGCCCACTTCTTATTCCGTTCTTCCGCCTCGAATCGAAGCGCAAGTTGCGAGCTTGCTCGGGAGACTCGCCTGCAAGGAGCTTCCCATGTAGCCTTCAGACCCGAGCCTTCGATCCCTCGCCGCTTCTTGGTAAGCGGAAGCTCTGTTCTTTTCTCTTTCCTTCGCAATTTGTTCTCTCTTCTCTTCTGCTGCTTTCCTCCTCTGTTGCTGAAGAGGGGCTTTTTGGGTTCGTCTGAATCGTTTTGATGAAGGCTTTAATTCGTCTATCTTTTTAGTGCTTTCTTTTTAATTTCCTGAGCTTCCTCTACGAATCTGGCTGAAGGCTTCTATTTGAGTCTGGCAATGGATTTGTTAGCTGCAAACGGTTCTGGATTTTTCGTGAGGGACTGCTTTTCCGAGCATATAATGTATTTTATTTCACAGCTTCTTGGATTGGTGGATCGATTGGTTTTCTTTGCCTTCTGTCAACCTAATTCCTTTTTAATTATTATTTGGAATCTCTACTCTATGTCAAGTATCGCAATTTGAGCTGTGTTCTTTGTTTTGTTCGAAGCCTATTTCCACAAACTTAAAACAAAGATACGGCCTGCCTAAGTAGCTCTTACCTTCAGAGAAAGCTATTAGTTTTCTCTTTCTTTAACCGGCTTTTGCTTTGCTAAGAAGGAATTTCTTTGGCAAACGAGACTGAGTACCAGAAGGCGCCAGCTAGAGCTTCGGAGATGTTGGAGAAGGTGAAGGGATTCAATGGAGACCGTGTGATAGAGGAGTTCGAAGCATTAACAAAGGAAGCTGAGAGGGTTCAAAGAGAGACCCTTCAGAGGATTCTCGAAGAGAACGGTGCAGCAGAATACTTGCAGAATTTGGGGCTTGGAGGAAAAACTGACCCAGATAGCTTCAAGGCATGCGTTCCTTTGGTGACTCACAAGGATCTGGAGCCTTATATACAGAAAATTGCAGATGGAGATGCCTTACCAATCCTCACTGGGAGGCCAATAAAATCGATTTCTTTGAGGTTTGTGTTGCTATTTTTATTTTAATTATTATTTGCGCTTGTTATGCTTCGGATCCTGACTGGTTGGAAGCTTTTGTTTATACCTTGCAGCTCTGGTACAACACAAGGGAAACCAAAACTTGTTCCTTTTAATGAGGAATTAGAGCAGTCCACAATGGAGATATATCGGACTTCTTTTGCTTTCAGGAATAGGTTGGTTCTTCAATCTCTTAGGCCATTTCCAACTGAAAAACTTATTTTTCACTCCAAAATATAGTAACTCCTCTCCAACGGAACTCTATTTTCTAACAAAAAGAAAAAAACATTTTGTCTGTATTCTTCTCATACTTTATTTTATATTTATTTTTAATCATATATTTATATTTATCCATTTAAAAAAATTAGGCCACCATTTTTTCGCATGCAGTAATTCCTAATTTTCTGATTTAAAAGAAATTGGCGTGTGTGAACTCCTGGAAATTAGCGGGATTTCTGGCGTTCGGTTGGATCGTCATACGTCTGTTTGCGGATGGTCTTAGCGCCTATTGGTCCCTCTACTTGCACTTATTGGATAACAGCAAAATTATCAATATCTTTGAACTAATCTCAGTGCAAATAGATGACTTTGAAGTCTACCCTTTTGCATCAACATGTCCTTACTCATAATTTGATGGCGTGATGTCGCCATGTTACTTTCTAATCACTTTAATTCGTTCGTGGTATTGTTCAATCCTGCTGTCACATCCCTTAGTGCTCATTCCTAAATTTGATTGCATGAACTCTTTGGTGCTCCTTCTGGCTATTTCTTAGTGGACTTATCAACCAACTTTAACTTTATATTTGTGGAGAGCTATCATCTCTCTGATTGCTCTTGGTGATGTTTTGCATAAGGCTTCGCTTGGGATGACTTTTTTACTGCTTCTTAAATTAGTTTTTTAGTAAAAAATTAATTTTTTTTTGCTAGAAAGCTGCTTTAAGAAGCAATAAAAAAGCCGTCCCAAACGAAATCTAAGACATCAACTAATGTGATATTCTTGCTTTGTTGCTCTCCAAATGTGTCCAGTTTACTATTCAACTTTTAAAGTTTCCTGTAATCTTTTTTTATGAAAATCATAGAGGCTACTGTTTGTTCTAACTGTTTTACTTTAAATATGAATTTCCCATTTGAACTCTGTAGAGCACATCCTATAGGGAATGGAAAAGCCTTACAATTCATTTACAGCAGCAAGCAGTTCAGAACAAAAGGTGGCCTTTTAGCTACCACAGCCACTACAAATGTATACCTAAGCCAGGCATACAAAAACACAATGAAAGACATTCAATCTCAGTGCTGCAGTCCTGAAGAAGTTATTTTCAGCCTTGATTACAATCAATCATTGTACTGCCACCTTTTATGTGGTTTGATATGCTCTGAAGAAGTTCAGTTTGTGTTCTCCACATTCGCCCACAGCATTGTTCATGCATTTCGAACGTTTGAACTAGTATGGGAAGACCTTTGCTGTGATATAAGAGAGGGAGTTCTATCCAGTAGAATCACAATTCCTTCTATTCGTAGTGCTGTTTCTAAGCTTCTACGCCCAAATCCTCAATTGGCAGACACCATTTACAGTAAATGTGTAAGCTTGAGTAGCTGGTATGGCGTAATACCGGAGCTTTGGCCAAATGCGAAATATGTCTATGGAATCATGACAGGTTCAATGGAGCCTTACCTGAGTAAACTAAGGCACTATGCAGCGAATTTGCCTCTGATGAGTGCAGATTATGGGTCTTCAGAAGGTTGGATTGGTGCTAACATTGATCCAGAAGAACCGCCGGAATCCGCTACCTTTACCATTCTTCCCAACATTGGGTATTTTGAATTTATACCTCTGAAGGAAAGAGGGCAAGAGCAGAAGGTAGAGAATTGCGCTTCGATTATCGGGCATAGAGAGCCAGAGCCCATTGGACTGACTGAAGTTAATGTTGGTGAAGAGTATGAAGTAATCATCACTACTTTTGCAGGTACCAAGCTTTTTATTTTTTGGTTTTCTGTCCCTGTTTATCTTGTTTATTCATTTCTCTTGATAGAAGACTGCAATAACGAACTGTGGACTTACCATGGAGTACATGTAACTAAAAGTCAAATGCTTGAGGACTTCTCATTTAAAATTGTAATTGCATCTGATTCCCTTCAATCTTTGATCTGCCATGAATAGTTAAATTTTCTCATCTAACCAGCTCAATGATTTTCAACCAACCTTGTGCAAACAAGTTACTAGTACGAGGACAACTAAGGCTTCGTTTGGGACGGCTTTCTCATTGCTTCTTAAAGAAGCTTTCTAGTACACAAATTTTAATTTTTGTACTAGTACACAAATTTTAATTTTTGTATTAAGAAGCTAAGAAGCAGAAAGAAAGCCGCCCCAAACGAAACCTAAACCTGGTCAAACTAATTATATTTTTGCATGATTTTCCATCTGTTCATGACATTCCAATATAATTTAGCAGTAGATTGACTTCTGGGTACCTACTGGGTTATAAAGATTGTTTACTTGACTTAGTGATTTAGTGGCCACTGAACTTAATTAAATTATAGCTTTGCACCTACCTCATAAAAATAGTGGATTAATTAGGGGTCAGTGATCTTCCAGTTTCCACTAGGTAAAAGCATGTGGCCTACTTGCAATAGTATGAAACAATATTTGCTACATGTTAAGCAGTTCCATTGTCCTCACTTACTCCCTGTATTCTAATAGCTTCTACAATTTTATTGTTTCATTGAGATCTAGAATAAATGTCTTCTGCTTTACAAATCTTGCAGGTTTATACCGGTACAGATTGGGTGATGTTGTGAAGATAGCTGGCTTTCACAACTCAACACCAAAACTCCAGTTTGTTCACAGAAGAAACCTCATTCTAACTGTCAACATTGACAAGAACACTGAGAAAGACCTTCAGTTGGCAGTTGAAGAGGCAAGCAAGCTCTTGGCAGTAGAGAAAGTCGAGGTCCTGGACTTTACTAGCCATGTCGATATGTCAACTGATCCTGGCCACTATGTCATCTTCTGGGAGCTCAGCAGCAATGCTAGGGAAGAGGTTCTGAGTAACTGCTGTGATTGCTTGGACCGTGCCTTCATCGATGCAGGCTATGTTGGTTCGAGGAAGGTTCGAGCAATCGGCCCTCTCGAGCTTCGCATTGTGAATAGCGGAACCTTCCATAAGATTCTAGAACATTATGTCTCTCTTGGTGCAGCATTGAGCCAATTCAAAACACCAAGATGCGTTGGCCTGTCAAACTGCAGCGTGCTTCAGATTCTTAATAGTAGTGTGCTTAAGAGCATTTTCAGCAATGCATATTGTTGAGAGCATAAATAGAATAAGCAACTGTTTCAGCTTTATTATGGTGGTGGTATAGCCTGTCTTAGGCTTCGTTTGGGATGGTTTTCTTCATGCTTCTTAAAGCAACTTTTTAATACAAAAATTAAATTTGTGTACTAAAAAGCTGATTTAAGAAGCAACAAAAAAGTCGTCCCAAATGAAGCCTTAGCTTTGCCGATCTTTCGTTTTCTAATGTTATGCAAGAGTTGTAATTTTCTGTAATCTTCCCTGTGTAAGTGATCTATCAAAGAAATGCAAGCAGAGAAGTTCGGAACCAGCACAATAGAGTTGTAATTTTCTGGTATGAGCTTTCTTTGTAACTGGATTTGATTAACATCTCTATTTAAGGGTTTTCCTTTGACTGAAATTTAAGCTCTCTTTCTTTCTAATGTTTGGACTTGATCTATTTCCCTAGTAAAGTATTTATATCTTTGTATGATTAACATTTGGATTCAATATTTTCTTAGGTGTGGTGAGCATGGATATGCCAAATATAATCTACAAAATCATGAAGTTTTCTAGAGACATAGAAAGGTCGTTGCACAATAAGTGACCTAATGACTACATGACCTATTGCATAACATGAATGACTTTCTTAGGAGGAGGATCCTAACTATCTTCGAGAACTTTTCTCAAATTGCTACTCTTGTCTGTTTCCTTCGAGAAAGCAAGTAAATCGTCTCTATAAGGTGTTGATGCCACCTCAGTTCTTGTTTGATAGGGGCTATTTGGTTTGCTGTATTAGGGGTATAATGTATTTCAAATGCAGGAGTTTTGAAAACATTTGTGATGAGGACATCGACAGACGCTACCGACATGTTTATCGCCGGCGAAACCGCAGATCGACGGCCACGATTCAGCGTCTCTACTTTTGATTTAGATGTCATGATGTATTTTATTATTGTCTTGTTTTATTTATTGTCTTTCCATTTTTACCCTTGTGGGGAGTTATTTTATCATTGTAGTCCAGAGGGCAATTTAGTATTTTCGCTTTGTATGAGTTGAGACCTATATATAGTGGTCTCTTGTATCATTTTGAGGTTAATGGATATTTTGAATGAAATTTAGTTTGTTATCTTTTTCTACTTCTTCTTGTGGAGAGCTAGAGAGGAGAACGAGAGCCCAAGGTGTGGGCGAAAAGCAATACCCACCAGTCATTGGAAGAGTCCGTGACTCGTGGTCTATCTCCACCACCCCGATTCCCTTCCCCTTCCCAACCCGCCAGCCCAATCCCACCTTTGGCCGCCGACCACCTCACCTCCTCCGCCTCCTCCCAAGCACATCCACCACCGACCTCCTCCCACTCTCCCTCTTCTTGTTCGAATTTTTGAAATTACTTGAATTCAAAATTTCCAAATTTGGCGAAACCAAATATGGAAAGTTTTCGAATCCAAAATTCGAATGAAACCTAGTTGGAGGAGTTTTTAATTTCCCTCTAAATTTTCGTTCCTATTTGGAAAGAGCTTGGTTCCTCACCCTAATCTCTCCCTCTTCCCCTCTACATGCCGTCGGCCTCCCTATGTGGCCTCCCCTCATTAATTGCCACTTAAACCCTCTCCCCATTTGAAATCCAAATTTGAATTTCAATTAATTCTCCCAATTGCATTAAAACTGAAAATCAAATTTCAGTTTTAATTTTCTCCCTCCCTCTCTATAGCCCGTCGGCCCCATCCTTGGCTCCCCTCATTAATCCCCATTAATTCCCCCATTTAAAGCCATAACTCCACTTGATTTGAAATTCAAATCTCAAGCCTTTTCCCTCCCAATCTATTCAAAACTAAAATTAAATTTCAGTTTTGATTAGTCTCTCCCAAAATTCCTAAATCCCTTTCTCCACCCTAGTCTTGCTCATTACACCCGCCGGCCTCCCCTCTTCTCCAGCTCCCGCCGCCCACTTTGCTTCTCCCTCGAATTGAGAAGCCAAGAGAAGGATAAGACGACGCCTCCCCTCTCTATTTCAATGTTGAATGGCGGATCCCGAGCTTGAATGGGGTCTTGTGTTCAACGCCGACGGAAGCATCAACATCCTACGATCTCCGTGCTTCGACGTAGGATTTGAAGACGAAACCACCGTGGAAGAATACTTGGAGAGAGTCGTCCCGATCCTTGCAAGCATCTACGACCGAATATTTTCAAAGTACAATTGGAGCCTCGACGGCCACTTACGACATCCCTCCCCACCGGCTACCTTTCCTCCGACAAAGTTCTTCGGCGCCTTATCTCTAGTGGTAATATCCTTCATCGCTTGGATCTTCTATCTTCGCTAAAGCCTACCAAATTTTGAGTGAGACGGCCACGAGGTGAAATTCTCGTTGTTAAACGTTGGGTTTTTGTTATTTGTACTTTGCATTTAAACTTCTCCTTGAACTTTGAATGAATTGATTCGGTTAATCTCTATTGCATATCTTTGGCCTAAGCAAGTTAACGTTTCTAATTCTTAACCCTATCTTGCATGATCGAAATAAACTTATAATAGCAAACTTAATCAATTCTCTTTTTAATTCTAATCGTAACTCCTAGTAGTTTCACATCAATTTGATACTTGCTTTGAAGCCAAAAACATGCTGAGTAAATTTTGAAGTAAAGGGAATTCACTTTGTATTTCAAATCCAGTGTATTTGGACTTTTTTTTTTTTTTTTTTCAGATTTGAACGATTTTAAAATACATTGGAAACTCACCACTATTGCCACCATTGGTTGCCTCCTCTGCTGCCGCCAACCAACTTACCACCACTAACCACCGATCACTCTGCCACTCTCATGTCTAGAATCTAATTTAGAATAATCGTTTTTTTTATTTTTTCAATCATCTATTAAAGTTTTTATAAATTTTCAATATAAATTAATATTTAGCGAATGCAATTTAAATATCATATACATTGAAACATTTTAGGATATTTATTCTCCCAAAACTCATTTATAACAACTATGAGATCATTAACAATCAATGATTTCTTAATAGCTACTCACTACAAAAGAATATAAAAAAATATAGAACAAAATCCAAAGGAGAACCTAAAGATCTTAAACAGTCTCACTCCACATGGTCATGATCTCTTCCCTGATTTGAAATCAATAAAATCACATAATGAGCTTATAAAATTTAACAAAATCTGAAACTCGCTAAAGCTTTCAATACAAGATATAAGAAATCAATAGAATCAATAACATTCAATATCATCAATGCTCAATCATCACTGGTACGATTTAATATGATCAAACAAAAAGTAAAAATTATCATGCTTAATTCACAAATCAACAAAATAGGAAAAAAATTAAATACATCTAAAATCAAATTAATGATTATTAAGTCCGGTTTGTAGCATGATCATGCAAGTGTCAATGTCATCAATCTTGTCTATGTTATCAATTATCTATAATATAAATCAATACATGTAACCATTCATATGATATCCTATCCATCAATGTCATTTATCAATGATAACAATGTATGTATGCATCAGTATATGATATAGTGTATGATTTAGCAAGACATGATATTCAACTTTGATGTGACGATTTCATTCTTGCATATGTATTCATTGCATCATTATATTATCTTTATTATCATTATATTTATCGTTATTATTATATGTAGATTATAATAAATCATTACAGGTGTGTCGCCCCAAGATCTAACTTGGAAAGAATTATTCAGTCAATCCTTTAAACCAATCTCTACCAGAGCTATCTATAGTCATCAATCAGTGACAAATAGTCTAACAAAAATTTACAATTCAAAACATTATGTAAATATTTCTATTTATTCCCAAAGTCATTTACAATACTCATGATCTACACATCAATCACAAGTAATCTATCATGTTCTGAGTACAAAAAGAATCACTATAACAAAAGAACAAAAAAAAACCCGAGGATTCCTGATCAACCTCAATCTCCTGCTTGCTTTCCCTGACTTGAAAATATTGATCACATATAATGAGCTTAAATAGCCCAAAAAGTCACCAAATACCTACAACTGAAATCAAAGCACGGCACGGAAGCAATATGCATGTCAATCAGTCAAATCAACATCAATCACTTACACATGATCATTGAGTCAATGCAGAATCATACGTCATGCAGTAACGGTAATCAATGCTTATACAGTAATCAGTAACAATAGTCATATAAAAACATGTGAAATCATAATGAGCCGTAGAAGAATCAATAAACAGTATAAAAGTTCGTATAGTTCAATGAATCAATATGTGCGTCAAATCTCTACAGTATTCGTCATATTAATAACACCACTCAATACAGTAAACAAATCATCATATCCAAATCTCAGTCAAATCGTTAAGGAAATCTTCGTATCGGTAATAAATCAATATAAAACGTCAAATCATTACTATCATTCATGACTGTTAAAATCAAATCAATAAAATAAAATCATAATATCATTTGAAACAGTTGGAATCAATCAATGCCGTAGAGTCGTATCAAAACATACACTTGCAATTCAGTTATCCAATATCACGTGTTCAGTGAATCACATGCAATCTAATAATCTATATCACAAGTTCAGTAAATCACATATCACTTACTCAGTATATCACGTGCAGAATGTCAGTACAGTAAATCAGTAGTATCAGTGCTGGTATCAGTATCAGTAAAAATCTAGGGACATGAACAAAAATGTTATAACAGTGAAATCATGCATTAACAGTAAAGCCGTGTAGTAATAAAATCCGTACAGTAACGATAAATCCGTACAGTAATGATAAATTCATACAGTATCAATAAATTCGTACAGTAGCAGTAACAATACTGCTAAACATGCAATTCAGTATAATTGTCATACAGAGCAAGTAAAAGCACTGGCTATTAAGGTGTTTTTCAGTCTTGTATCAATATCTTGTATCTTGTATCTATTGGCTCAGTAAAAAGAGTCGTCACTCTTTGCCCGTCGGCACAGTAATCATCTCTTTATAACTCCCTTCAGTAATCACGTGATCAGTAGATGATAACACCAAACCATATTTAAAGGAAAGCCCGTCGGCCCACCATCACATCTCCAACCAACGATTCAACCAGTCCTTACTTGTCTTTCACACACACAGTACACAATAATATAACAACAATTTCAATCATATAATCACATTCATCATTATCATCAACGCATTGCAACCAATAAACATGATTTAGCTCAATGTAGAAAACTCCTTAAAATATCGTATAGTAGACAGAAGTCGTTGTAAAATGCACAATTTCAGAAAATTACCAAAAGTAATAGAAATCGTGTGAAATAATGTTTCAAAGCTTTTATTGTACTGAAACAATAATTTTCAACATTCAGATAATTTTCTATTCGATAAAAAATTTCACAGAAATTAAAATACCCGGTGAAAACTTTTCAAAAAATACTTAAACCGTGACAAATCATCAATTCTATAACATACAAAAAGTTACGCGGTAAAAGTTTCATCAATACAAAGATATACACGTTTTTCGGTAACGGAAACACAAAACTAAGCAGAAAAAATACCAAAACTCGAAATCTTCGAAATCAGAAATAGGATTCAGATTCCTTACTTCGAGACAAACAAATCTTCCAACTGTATCGTCGGACGAAAAGCGCTCCGCGGCCTCCGAAACCAAGCTTTCCCTTTTCTTTCCTTCTCTTTCTCTCTCCTGCTTTTTCTCTCTCTTCAAAATATCTCAAGTCCTCTATTTAAATCAAGCAGGATCGTCCCGGACGATTCCCATTCGTCCCGGCCGGACGACCTCCTCTGAACTCTAAACGTCCAGACGAAAATTAATTCCAATTTTCTTCGTCCCTGGACGGTGCTCTCTATTCCGTTTGTCCCGACGGTTCGTCCCGGCGAACCCAGGTTTGTCCAGACGAACATGCATATTTTCTCTGTTCGTACTAGCAGTTCGTCCGTACTAACCATACAGATTTTCAACATTTCTTCAGTTCGTCCAGACGGTTCGTCCCGTACTAACAGCACAAAAAAAAAAAATTTCTCTTTGAAAATTTAAGGGTTTCACAACAGGCACAATCTATTCGTCGACGTAATTGGTCATTAGTTATAGGCAACAATCAGGATAATACCACAAACTATCTTTAAAAGAAAGCCTATCAGCCCACTTTCCTACGTAGGGTTTAATATTTTAAGAATCAATTTGTGCTAATTATAGTGTAAATAGCTAGCCTTCCTTTCTTAGATGCAAATATTATATTTATTTCATATCAGTTGTATAAATCTCTTTTTAATATATGAAATGCAATATGATATACTTAAATCTATAAAATACAAAAAAAAATTATATATTAGTCTATATCTTTTGCTTCAAAAAACATAAATTCTATTTTACTTGATAAAATTCAATAATATGATAGTCAAAATTATCATAATATCTGTATATCATATATGCAAAGTTACACTATAAATGTGCAATAAATCAAGAGAAAATATATTTTTATCTATTTAGGAGAGATTAAATTCATCAAATTCAAAATTATCAAAAACTAAAATGAGATTCAGGTTACTATGATCAGAAGATTTTTCCTAATTGAAGCAACAGATGAAATGACCAAAATCGATGTTCTCTCTCTTCCCACCATCCTCTTCCTCTCCCTTTCCCTCTCTCCTTCCACGGAAAGGCATGAGAGAATGAAGGAGGTGGTGGCGTTGGGTGCTTTAGTGCTTAGGATTTAGAATAAAGGATATATAAAAATATTGTTAGTGGTCTAACGTCGTACACTCTAACTTAGCATGCATCACAATGTCGCATGTTGACTCCATAATTGTTGTAGAATAGAGCTTGTAATGCCGCGAAGGCTATTTCTAGCACCGTTGTGCCCTTAAGCCTAATGCTGAAATACAACCAAGCACAACACCAAAGTGCTCTAGTTCAAACATAAACTCAAAATTTTATTTTAAAGCACTTTTTCATATTTTGGGTTGCTACAGCCTCCACTGGTCATCACTAGCCACCTCACTAAAGCCGACTGCCATGGGACACCCCCGTCATCACAGGCCGCAATCGTCCACCCCCTGCCATTACCATCTTCCCCTGCCACCGCTAGCCACCCCACCAGAGCTGGCTGCTGCTAGCCACTCGCGCTTCTCCCAGCACCGCCGGACACCCTATAGCCGCCGGACACCCTCGCCGTTGTTGACTGCCACTCGCTACAATCCCCTATTGCCGCCAACCACCTATATTGTCGCCGGTTGCCACTAAATTCACTTTACTTCAGGCCAAATAAAAAAAAAAGTAAAAACCTGCATTTACTTTACACTAAACCAAACAACTCTAAAGTATTTTAAATACATTACAATCTTATTACGCTACATTCCTTTTGCATTACATTCTTTTTTTACGCAACAAGATAGCCCCTTAGTCTCTTCCTAATAATGGGTCTTACCTCCTCCTGTAGGAGAGTATGATGGAGACTCATCCAACTTGTGCCCCAACAAAGCATTAGCTTAGAATACAAGCACTTTTCAGTACAAACTACAAAAACTTAGTTGTCACATAAATTCAAGATGTTAGATTCCCATAAGGGAAAAAGTTGGACCCGACCATTTATGTTGCTCATTTCAAGTAGAAACCCTCTCTCTTTATCATCACAAGTAAGGTAAAGTGTTTCCTCCTTTTTAGCACTTTTAAGGAGGTGCCAATATGGTGGTTCTCTTATATTCATTTTGGGAGCATTATGACCTTTTATGACTTCAAGATAATTCATCAAACAATTCGTTTGGGGAGAATTCTTCCTTATTCTATTCTTTTTTATGTTTAATCTCAAGAGTTTGATGTATTATCTTTGTTAAATCATGAAGAATTAACTTTATTTTAGTATTAATCATGCAATTATGACATTTTTCAATAAATAAGTTTAACTTATTGAATTTTAATGTGTGGTTGTTTGATTTACTTTATTCTTCGTTGATTGTTTAAATGACCATGAATCTACTTCAAATATTTTATCATTATTGATATAAATAAGTCATTTATGATATCATAAAAGATAAATTAGCAACTAGTTGGGGTGGGAATATACTTAATTAGGGTTTTCAATCTTATAAGAATGTAACATAATGTAATCTTTTAAGTTGATTCATATAGAAATATAGTGAATTAGTTAAACTGATTTGGTTTTCTAATTATTAGAAGACATTAAAAGAAAAACTTTTTTTTTGTCAATATATCTATTTAATAGTGAAATCAAATAAAAATATTAGAACAAGTATGTTTTGATGAAACCACAAATCCATATTAACACTTCAAACAATTAAGTTTAGTTCATAAAAGTAGATATTAAAAATATTTATCAAATTAATGAATAAAAAATAATAATAATCTAAATCGACAATTAATTTTGCGAAGTAATTTCTTCATCCTCATGAGGATAATTTTCTACATATGATCATGAGCGAACCCCATTAGGGGGGGGGGGGGGGCAATTGCCCCCCCTCAAAAAATTAAAAAAAAATTATTTAATAATTTTTAAGGTAATTTATCCCTATTAGTTCATTTTTTAGTCTTTATTATAAGAGTTTTTAGGCAATTGCCTCCCCTAAAAATTTTGAAATACTATGGTATTTAGGTAATTGCCCCCAACAAATAGTAAAGAGAATTCATCATTGAATTCCAAAAATATCCTTCAAACAAAAATTTGTTCT
The DNA here is from genome assembly GCA_022539455.1 of Dendrobium nobile. Classification (NCBI taxonomy): domain Eukaryota; kingdom Viridiplantae; phylum Streptophyta; class Magnoliopsida; order Asparagales; family Orchidaceae; genus Dendrobium; species Dendrobium nobile. Next base: position 37,736,509 of record CM039722.1, on the reverse strand, counting down.
GGGGGCGCTGCCCTCAAAAACCCCCACAGGGGCGCTGCCCCTTGACAATTGCCCCCCCCCCCCCTCAAAAAATTTAAAATAAAATTATTTATATATTTTTTAGTCTTTTAGGTAATTTCCCCTATTAGTTCATTTTTTAGTCTTTATTACAAGGGTTTTTAGGCAATTGCCTCCCCTAAAAATTTTGAAATATTATGGTATTTAGGTAATTGCCCCCAACAAATAGTAAAGAAAATTCATCATTGAATTCCAAAAATATCCTTCAAACCAAAATTTTTACTGGGGCGTTGCCCTCAAAAACCCCCACAGGGGCGTTGCCCCTTGACCCCACGACTTGACCAGGCAGGTCGAAACCCGTCAGGGGGCGCTGCCCCCTTGGACCCCCAACAGATATGCCTTATAAGTTTGCCCCCTCTAAAAATTAGGGCTGGTTCCATCTCTACGTATGATATATTATTTTTTTGGCATATGCACTTGCATATAAAGCTAAATGACTAACACTTACCCTACAAACTCAATACATGAAATTCAACATTTTGCGATGGAATAATCTGCTAAAAAATAAGGGAAATCCGTCACAAATCCTAGTTTGTAGCAAATTTAAGACATAATTGAATCCGCCGTTAAAACCCGCATAAAAAAAATATTTGTAACAGAATAGATCCAGTGCAAATATTTTGTGAAAAATTTGAGGCGGATGTGCAACGGACAATCCACCGCAATTTGCAGTGGAATGACTGTCGTACATTGTATCAAAAAATCCGTCACAAATCTTCCGCTATATGTGATGGATATTTCCGTCGCAAACAACGATATTAGATCGTCATATCAATGGTTGTGATGAAAATTCCATCTCAAATCCGCTGAAAACTTGTAGCATAAATTAACAAAAAAAACTTTTGCAAATAATTTTTGAGCTTTCCAATAGCAACAATTACAAGCAGTTTACAAGCAATAATGAAAAGCAGTTATAAGAAGCAATGATAATCAAATAGTAACAAACATTCAAATAGCTCAAATAAATAACAATATTTCATAAAATTTTACAATTGCCATAACACTGTTAAAGTTTCAATTGTTCTTATCCATCAAAAGAGGTAAACTAAATCAAAAATATTTTTAGACACTAGGCGGAATCTGTGTCCTTGTTATCATGCTTGGTTGATGTCTGTGCAAGCTGATTTTCCGCCAATCTACTCCCTCAATCTCCTAATCTCATCAAGTATCTGAATATTCATGTATGCATGTATGTTCTGGACATTTTCTAACTCCCCGGTAAGGTTAGCCACTTGTTGACTATATAAACTCTCATGGGTGCTTACGAAATAGTCAATAGCAGAAGAGGACTATCCCATGAGAGTTTATTTGTGACAACTTTCTTACTGTTTTTTTAAAATAGCTTACTAGTATAAAAAATTTTAGTTAAAAAAATTGTACTAAAAAGCTGCTTCACAAAGCAGTAAGCAAGCTGTCCCAAACAAAACATAAAACTATATTAATGACCTTTATGGCTTGTTTTTTCCTCCATCATCCTTTTAGGTTATTTGAATCCATTTTGTATTTAAATAAATAAAATTAAAAATGAATATGTCCGCAACACATAAGCAACTGATAATAATATTTTCATAATTATATGCCATAAAATTTTCAAAAATTGAATTTTAGACGCATTGCCAGATATGATATATGGACATATGGAAATCTTGAATCCTTAAACCAAATACACTTCTTTAATTTGATCCATAGTCATCGACGTGTAGGTTGCTTTAGCTTTGAACTTTTTTTTTTTTCCATCAAGCTTTGTCAAGTCAACCGCAATATTTTGCATGTCAATTGCAAGTAAAGGTTTGCTTTGATATTATTTTTCTCTAATTATTTTATTTGCTTATCATTCTAATGCTTCAAAGACTTTCCACATCTATGAGTTCCATTGGTCATATGAGATGGCATCACGAAAAAATTTCAAACCATGTGTTATCACTCATCCATTAGATGCTGATGCATAGAAGCATGTCGGCTAAACAATTTCATAATTTGTTGCTGAACCATATAACATGTAATACCCACTATAATACTGCACAATTACACATGTTCTAACCCGATCTACTAAAAGTGATGTTATGAAATTTCTTCTTCTCTACCTCTTCCATGTGTCTGTAAGAATTTTGTATGCATGTGAATGCATGAAATATGTTGTAAAGTGGATCCCAGTGGTATGTATGTATGAGAACCAAAACATGAATTTTTCCTTTGGGAGCAATGTGGCATCGAGTTGGCTTTCTACTATGGTATATGAAATATTTATTTACTTTAAGTAAAGAGTCTATTCAATTTTTATTATCTACTAGCATGACTCTGGTCAGTACAATATCCTGCTAATAACTGCTTATAATTTAGTACATGCATAATGTGTTAATTAATAAAATTTTATTTGCTGAGCTGTATTAACTCACATTTATTCTGGGTTCTATTTCAGGTCAGGGCAAAGGTAAGGAGCTAGTTTAGTATCAAAAGTTGTAGGTTATAATCTTCTAAATTGTTTAGGGTTTTTTTTTTTTTTTTTGTACATTCATAGTTATGTTTTGCTTTGCTATAATTTTATCATAGCCATGTACTGTACCGTAAAGATTTTTGTTGTATATACATTTTTAAAATGAATGAAATAGAAAAGAAAATTGTGGATAAGTATATTTCCATTTCTTAGAAGTAAATTGGTAGCTCTATTTCTTGTTAATATTAAAAAAAATGAAAACTTCATCAAAATTAGATCTTAGGTTTGGTCTGCCACCATCTAACACAATATAGCCCATTATATCTGTAGTTTGTATTAGTTATAGTTGTGACATAACATTTGATTGGGATCATATGTATATGATTTTACTCCATATAGTCATGTAGCTTCTCCTTACTCATGCAGATCAATAATAATAACACCTTATATTTTTTTACCAGAGATGTGAATGATAACATGCTATATGTTTTACATGCTCATCATGCATGAATCTTTATAATCCAAAACCAAAAATTGATGTCTTATTACAACTATTTATAGATGGCCTGAAGTTTCTATGAAAACGCGTATTAACATATAATAAGTAAACAAAACTTTCAAATAAAAGCAACCATATTGTAGATGATTGATGACTTTCTAGTATATGAGATATTATCTAGTTGGAGAACTATAGAGAAGTTATTTGCCCATATTGCATGGCGTCAATTAAAACATTCTAAAAAAAAAATGATGGCAAGAGCACAAAAAATTTGATAGGGGTGTCAATTCGGGTCAACGGGTCGGGTTTGGGTTGAACCCGGAACTGACCCGGCACTGTTCGGGTCAACCCGAACCCGACCCGTTTTTAAAAACGGGTCAGGTTTCTGGACCCGAACCCGACCTGTTTCGGGTCCGGGTCAACCCGACCCAACACGAATGACCCGGGATTGACCCAGAATTGCTAATTTTCGGGTAAAAAATCGGGTCAATCTCGGGTTTTCGGGTCAAAAATGATTTTTCGTGTCACTTTCGGGTCAATTTTGGGTTGGCTGGTCAACCCGAACCCGACCCGATTTTTCAAACGGGTTGATTTCATGAACCCGAACCCGACCCGTTTCGGGTTTGGGTTGACCCGAACCCGGATTTTTTCGGGTCGGGTTCGGGTCGTATTTCGTGTCGTGTCAAAAATTGACACCCCTAAAATTTGACTATCATCATATACTCTTACTTGCAAATAATTCATTCACTAGAAATAAAGAAGATTTCATTAAAAAAATAAAAAAAAAATCAATGCCTCCATCCTGAGTGAGTGGTGATTAGATATTAGAAAGAGTGAATGTGATATGTACTATTATTGATGCTCCTACAATACTAGAGTATATACTTGTGGGTTATGAAGTTGAGCACAACTAGACAAAGAAGAATAATTTTATTAGGATTTACACTACTTGAGAATTAAATTGATCTTATCCTTCACTAAAATATTCAACCAAATTTTCTTTACCGATTTACACAACATAATCATTGAGAATTGTTTCCTTCTTTCATTCTCTTTGAGCTTGATTCTTCATACTACAAGAAAATAGTCTATTACAGATGGATTTTTCCGGTAGAAATGAGTGATTTTCCAGTGGTTTTTTTCCACTAGTATAACCGCGTAGGAAACTAAAACCGGCAGCTTATTTCTGGCGGAAATATTTTCCAACGGCTTTCTAGTGGCTTTCCGACGGTTTTACGATGTGGTTTGGCCGGTGGTCATAGCGGGGGCTAACCCAGAATACCCTCTGGAGATTTCTGACAGTTTAGCCGCTAGAAATTACTGCCGATCTAACTGTCGAAAATGACCGTCGCGTATACTGCATGAGAATCACTCACTAGAAATTTTCTGTAGTGTCATAACTCTAATAAAATCTCATTATTTTTAACAGACAAAATTTAAACCACATTAATAAAGAATATATAATCAATCGCTATTTTCCCCTTCTTCCCAATATATGTGATTTATAAAGAGAATACAAGCAAAATTGTTTGAAATCCATCACAATATTATGTTTCTCATGCTCTCCTAAAAGACAATAATTTTGCAGATTTTTTTTAGTGCAATCAAATAAAGTGATGTAATGAAGGGGACAGAAGACTCATCTCCTGTAACTAAAGGCTATAAAAAGACAAACAAAGCCTGCATGTTTTTTTGTATTTTCTCTAATTTATGTAAGCAGCTTCAATCGACAAAATCTGCATCACTTTTATTATTCCGACTTTTCCTCCACGTTTTACTTTCTTTCTTCCAAACACATCGTTCTCTTTCTTCAAAGTTGTCCTAATATCTGGACCAGTAAAAAATGGAAATTCGTGAGCATTATGCTTATTAATATGTCATATATTACAGCTGAAAAGACTTTGATTGGTTTGTATTTTTGGAATCTGATTGTGTCCATCAATCAATTTTTATGGTTATTACTAGGGCTATCAAAATTGGGTCACGGGTTGAACCCGGAACCGACTCGATACTAGGAGGTCAATCTGAACCCGACCTGTTTTTGCAAACGGGTCAGATATTTCAACCCGTACTCGACCCGTGCAGGTTACCGGGTTGACACAACTCTATCCATGGCAACGGCAGCGGCTCAACAGCAGCAGCAACGACAGACGCGATGCAGTGACTCATGCGAAGAGACGTGGCTTGCACTACAAGAAAAAAGGGCTACTACAGCATCCAATTTTACCTTTCCCGACAGTTTTAACCACCACAAATTTACTTGTAACGGTTATAGAACCGCTGCACAATTGCTGTAATTGCAGTGTGCTACAAAGACATTCTGTGACTGTTCTTTAACCGCTGGGTAGACAAACATTAATAACAGTAGTTTAAGCAGCTATAAAATTATAGAATTCCAGCAGGTATAACCGCAACTATTAGCTAAAAAAATTCCAAAATTATGGCGGATTAAACCGCCACAAATTTGGAGAATTGTGGCGGTTAAAACCGTCACAATTGTTCGGATTTTTTTTAAACAATAAGTAAAGAGGGACTCCGAATGCTGCAAAACGAAGAAACTCCAACATAGCTCGATAATGGCACAAAATAGCAGAACGGAGGAAGCAGGCATAGCAGACCCAATCCTCCAAAAAGCCCAGCTAGCCTAAAAATCAGAACAAAACATCTCTAAACTCCTGCAAACACTTCCAAGATTGAATCTTAAGCAAAATAGCATCTCTGATGTTTAAAACCACAGCGGAACTACTATGAAATTTAGCATGAAGCGTCTCCCACCTTCGAATTTTATATGTGATTGTTTCAAACTTGCTATCAGTAAGCACCAAAACCCCCACCTTGGAACTTTTCGGAACTCTCTGTTTTGAAAAACTTTGAAACTTTCCTTGCTTTGGTATTCTTGTTCTTTGTTCTGTTCAACCGGCCTTTTACCTCATAGCGAGAACAAATATCAGCATATACCAGAATATGCATCAATGGCTTGTGTTCAGTTTGTGTCAATGGCTTGATTCTGAACCAACTTAAAATTATTCTGAGTTAGTTCAAAATGTTTTTCTTTCCTATTAGTTGATGGCTGAAGAAAGGGGCCTAATTGTAGATGTTGAGGGTTTCCATGTTGCTATGGAGGACACCAGACAGAAAGCAAGAAATGCTCGAAGCAAAAATTCATCGAAAAATTTTTCAAAATTGTTTCTGCCTATTCATTGAAAATTTTATTGAAATAAACAAAAATAAACTCGCTACAAACAAAAAGCACATAAATTCATCAAAAATAATATCTTTGAAGTTTTAAGTCATACATATGTCAAAAAAGAGATGAGTATTCAACATTCATATTTGATAATCTACAATATCAAAACTTTGAGCAACATTCCAAAAAAATAGACTTTCATACCAAGATTCTTTTTAAAACAATTTATCACAAACATGAATTATCTTCAAAACACCATTCTCTTTCTCCCATAACATTATCTTTCAGAAGAGATTTCATTATCGCTCTATCAATTATAAGAAGATCGAAAAATATGTGTATTCAAATAACAACCATTAAAATTAAAATGTGAAATTTTACATACCATTTGTGAGCTTCCCTGAGGTGGATGCTGCATTCAAAATTGTTGCATGAATTCTCTCATTTTAGTACATAATGAGTTCACCTCCTCTCTTAGATTTACTATTCACTTAGATTGCTTCCACCGCTACTTTGCCCTCGTTTGTGCTATGAGGAAAATATTGTGTAGGAGTGGCACCAAACCCTTGGGTTCTGACTCTGCCTAGGTTTTTAGGCCCCATAACAATACTGAACACCTTTTCGTTAGCCTCCACATTCTCATCCTTTAGTGTTAGCCCATCCTCAGCCAAAAGCTAGCAAGCTTGTATCTATGTTATAATAAATTTAGTTAACTTTTATTTTAAAGAAACAAAAACAATAACAAATTAAGTATTAAAATTTTATAGATAGAGTGAAATTACTCATCTATGTTTAGCATCTTCAGATGACCAGATGCCATCTTTGCGTAGTATGTTAATTCTCCATAATAGTAATCTAACCTTGATAGCCTATAACAAAAAAATTGATTGTTAAGTAATTATTTAATAAATGTGAATATAAAATTTATATAAATCTAAATATATACCATCTCTTGTTGCAGGCGAACAGAACTCATACCCCGATAGCATGAGGACAAGTATGTTTCTTTGCATTTGCAATATTTATGGCGGCTCTCTCATGTTACATATAAATCTAATTTCATGCTAATTTATAAAAAAATATATAATTAAATATAACGATGGTACTAATCATGTCTTTTGGTTGTGAACACTGGGTGACTAGCTGACACCACTGTGCTACATCAATACTATATGGAATAGACTCCATAATTTCCTCGATAGGTGTGCTAATTACACCGGTTAAAATCGGTGCAATTTATAGCGGTAAAAACCGATGCTAAAATAAAGTTTTGGTAGCGGTTTACAAACCGCTACTAACATCTGCTGCAAAAAATTTAGTTTTTTAGTAGTGTTGACGCGATGGGAGCTTGATGCGTGGAGACGGCGGGTAGCGTGGACACTCAACGCGGCTTGATGGGATGCAGGCAAACGGCAGGCAGTGCGAGCAAACACTAATCAGTGGGTCTAGTTGTGTCATTCCAAGTTATTTCGGGTCATTTTCAGGTTTCTGGGTCAACCTGAACCCCACTCTATTTTTGGAATGGGTTGGTTTGTTGAACTTGAACCCGACTTGTTTCTAAATAGGTTAACTTTTACCAGAAATTTTCAGGTCGGATTCTAGTTGGGTTTTCGGGTTGTGTCAAATTTGACACCCCTAGCTGTCATGGACTTTAACTCAGTTTGTCGTTTTCACTAGGGGTTGCATAATTTTTTTCCCCGTACAACTCCCCGGTATTGTGTACCTGAGCGCTTCAGTGTTGTGTATCAGAGCGCCCTTTCACTGCAAGTTTGCTTAGAGAGCAAAGTTCTGCAGCTTTCAAAATCTGGTGTTGCAACATTGTTAGGTTGATTGGAGACAGAGCATTGAGACCACGACACTCCAAAGTGGCATCACAGAACTGCGAGGCTGGCTGGACAGTTTTTTTTTTCTCGTTTTTATTTAAGGGTGGCATTCGTTGGTGGTATGTATTGTATTTCTTTATTTTTACTTTGTGTAAGAATAGTGTAAGAAAGAAGAGAAACAATGAGAGAGTGAGAAAGAAGAAAGGTCTGCACTAATTCTTCAATGTTTTCATAATGGAATTCTTGATGTAGTGTGGCTCTATATTTTTTTTCCGATTTCGAATTTTTTCATATTAAATTATAATATTACTTTCCACTGTTTTTCTATTTTTCATATTTGTATTATTGTGTGGTTTACTTCCACACCCGGCTTATTATTTTGTAATCCGGCTGTTTTGATATCACTAAGATAGTAAGATCATCAATTCATCATTTTCTATTATTTTATGGATGATATATTGATAATAATGATTTTGATCATATTTATGAAAATCAATTAGACTGCATTAGATCTTTTGCTCCTTTTCTAAACAACTGAGGTTTCTACTGCTATATTGTAATGAAGTTGTAGCTATTTCTTAACGGTGCTTTGTTTTTGTTCAGCCTTAACGTGGGCTACTTCCTCCATTATATTGTTCTTTTCTAGTACTTTGCCCCGCTACTCTAGGAACAATTATTACGTCCTCCGACCGGATGCAGAGGAACATTCGGTTGTAGGTAAAATTCCGCCTATACCGAGGTGTACCGAGTTTTTTCACATCGGTATAGGCGGAATTTTGCCTCAAAAAACTCGGTACACCTCGGTATAGGCGGAATTTTGCCTATATCGGATGTTCCTCTGCATCCGGTCAACCGGACCAAATAAAAACGCCTACTCTAGACGGCTTTGTTTAAGCTTCTTTTGAGATGACTTTTTTTTGTTGCTTTTTAAAATATCTTTTTAATATAATTAAAAAGATATTTTAAAAAGCAACAAAAAAGTCGTCCCAAATGAAGCCTAAAGCTGTCCCAAACAAAACTTTCTGCTTCATGAAGCAACTTTTTAGTACAAAATTTTAATTTTTATATCAAAAAACTGCGTCAATAAGTAGTAAAAAAGCTGTCCCAAACAAAACTTTAGTCTTGCTGCTTTAAACGGACTTCATAAAATTCAATTCTGCTGAATATTTGAGTCTCAGTCAAAGAATTTTTTATTTTTATTTTTAATTTTCTTATATCTTGCTGCGTATATTTGTCTTTGTTTAAATGGAATAATTACAATTATTGTGTTTTATTTGTGATTTTTTTCTTATTTTTATAATTGTTTAACAAATACACATTATAGTTATAGTTATTTTTTATTTTTTTTAATTATAGTTATAGTTATGTAATTATGATTACTTGCTATTTGGTTTTCTAAAAAAAGAAAAGCATTATAAAAGAAATATAGGGTTAAAGTTTATTTATTTTTTCCTTTAACCATTTGAGCTACATCCCCGGTGTAAAAGAAATATTATATATATATATATATATATATATATATATATATATATATATTAAATTTTTTAGTGTAAAAAAAATATAGAGGATGTTTAGTTGGAATATTAGGGTTTAGGGTGTAGAGTAAATGCATGAGTTTTGAAATGTTTAGTATTTGATGTTTGGTTGGATGAAAAGTAAATCCAAAGTGAATTAAACTAAATGCAGCGTATTCCATTATATTCCATTATAGTTCATTTTTGAGGTAAACCATTCTTGTCGGATTTGAGGAAGAATGATTACACCGCTCAAAAGCTTATTTGACTATCGCCCAGGGCCACCGTCTCCAGCGCCAACCCTTTGCCGGCCTCTACCTGCCACCGTCACCACCGTCGCTACTATCCACCATCGCGGTTGCCATCCACCGCCGTCGCAGGCCATCCCCGCCTCCACCGGCATCCACCACTGTCATCGTCGCCGGCCACCCATCGCAGCCGTCCATCACCGTCGTTGCCTCCTACTATTGCCATCCATCCCCTCTATCCACCAACACCTCCGCCCATAACTGACCGCCCATCGCCTCTGTCCACCAACGTCGTCGCTATCGCCGCCCATCATCGGTAGCCACCGCCCCCTACGACACCCATTGTGACCTCCGTCCACCACCACCCACCATTGTCAACCGCCGCAGCCGCCGTCAATGCCGCTCGTCGACAGTTGCCCCTTATCGCTATTGCCAAATCCGCTAGTGGTTGACCCCGTCACCACTGCCCCTGAATGCCAGCTGATGGCCTCCCCGAACATAACCATTTACAACTTTACATTGCATTCACTTTAGTCAAAATAAATAAGAAAAATAAATTTCGGGCATTCCCTTTACACGAATCCAATTAACAGGAAAGTATTCATTTTACATTTCATTCTTTTTTTCAGGCAACCAAATGAAATTGGTTCGACGCGATCCTCAATTTTTCGGGAAAAAAAAAAGCAACAGGAACTTCTAGGATAATACTATAATGGGAAATTTACGATAATACCATATTCTATTCAATAAAATTACACATAAATCAAATAATAATTTAATGGTGGTATTAGGTAAAGTAATACGCTAAAAATAAATGGATAAAACGCTTATTTAAAAAAAAAAAAAGTTAGGTTTGCAGTAGGGCTGCAAGAGAACCAAACGTTTGACGAGCTACTCGTTGTTTGGTTCGATTAAAGCTTGTTTGTGATCGTTTAATTAACTAAACAAATAAATGTTTGATAGTTCTAGAATACTCGTTAGAAATGTTCATGAACGTGCTTGTTTGATATTTTAAAAAAATTCACTAAATATGTTCGCGAACATGCTCGATGTAATTATTTGTTAGGAGGCTTGATAAAGCTCGTTTGTTAAGTTAATTAACATCTAGAAGTAACTAGAAGTAAAGCTCATTTATAGTTCTTTAAGGCTTGTTTGTTTAAACCTTGATGATCACTAAACTAACTGAACATAAACCAAACATGAACCAAACATGAACACTCATTAATTTAAAAGAACCAAACATGAACACTGATACGGCATCACAAAATTAGCTTGATCGGACACGAATCTCGAGGCAATAGCTAGTTGGAAACTTCAAAAATTAATTTTGGGAGCACCCGAACTCCGATTTCAGTGAGCTTACAATCAAACTGAGCGTCTCGGAAATACGAACCCAACGACACCAAATTCAACCCAATCCGAGCCCAAATGAGTCCGAATCAAGGACCCGAAGCGCTGTTGCAAGGTTCAAACCGCAATTTGAGTTACCAAACGGTCTATGATTTTAACGAGCTTAAACTCGAATCGAGCGGCTCGACGAGACAAATCCAACGAGCCCAAGATCACCGAATTCCGACATCATTAAGACCTCCAAATGTCCAACGAACGGTGCACAATCGAAGTGTTCAATATCGGCCGTCCATTCAAACCACTTCCTATTCGTCCATGATCTCACACCTATTTACGAGCCATGCCACTCCGGAAAAACTATAAATAGAGCCCTTATTCTACACAAAGGGGGACTAAAGTGAAGAGAGAGAAGAAGAAGAGAAGAAGGAGGAGAAGGAAGAAGCTCCTCCTCGACCAGCGCCTGAGCTCTTCCTACCGCCTGAAGACGCCGGAACTCTGCCGGATTTTCGGGAAACGCCGGGAATTTGCAGAACTTTGTAACTTTGTGAGAAGTTGATTGTAAATTGATCATCTTGATTTGTAAGACGGATCAACCTTTGTACTTCAAACAAATACTAGTGGAACTTTGCAACTGGGCGAGGCTTCGTGGTTTTTTCCCTCTTTCGGGTTTTCCACATAAAAACCTTGGTGTTCACTTCTCTTTTCTGCTTGTGTGCTGAATACTCGTTCAACGCTAGGACGTAAATTTACAAACTCTACCGCCGCGTATATTCTAGCACGCAACAAACACAAACAATAAAGCTTGAATCAAACATGAACCAAACTTGAACAAGATGATAATAAATGAACACAAACATGAACACTCACATACTCGGCTCGGATCGTTTGCAGCCCTAGTTTGCAGTAGCAGTATACTTTTGGACTGATTTCTTATTTCTGTCTAAAGTAGTTCTCTTTTTTTTTTTTTTTTGTGCACATTTAGGCTGCAAATTCACACATAAATTGCATACACAAAGACTTAAACCTAAGATATCTTAGTTGGAAGCCTTAGCTCTCTACCAACAGGCCAAGATGAGTTGTCTCTACCAAAAAATAAAAAAAATCATTACATCTATTTTAGAATATTATACTTAGAGGATTTATGAAAAAAAATTGTGTGAAGACATTAGGTTACCATATTTTATACCCAATGTTAGAAAAGTTTTTTATTTTGATAATTATAACAGTTTTAACGATAAAAATAAATTTTAAATACATTAATATGAAAGATGAGAGCTCATGATGATGATATAAATTCATAAAATGATTATTTTTGATAAATTTTATGATTAATATAACCCTTTAATTATTATTTAAAAAAAAAAACCCTTATGAAAATAGCTTTTTCTAGATTTGTCATAAAATAAATTAGTTAATATATATTAGGAGAACATTTAAAATGTTATGTTCTTAAATTATGGGGCTCTTTGATTTCCTGAAAAAGGAATAAATGGAATACAATGCATAATGAATGAAATATATTTGAAATATTTTGAGTAAGTTGAATGAGCATAAATAAATGCAAGTGATTGTTACTTTTTTTTTGTACTAAGTAAAATAAATGCAGTGAAAAATTCAATGTTGGTGGTAGTCAATAGCTAATGATAGCTGCGGAACGTAGCTGGCTATTTGTATTGGCCAATTACCAATGGTGACCAACATTGAGTATATGGTGGTGGTCGACCGTAAGTAGAGAGGTCACGAGGCTTTCAACAACAGCGGGGGAGCGATGGTTGGTGGTGACATCAATATCAGCTTGCAATGTGCTTGGAAGTATACCCAAAAAATAGATAAACTTATAATACATCTAAATAAACTACATAATAACAAAAAAATCATAAAAAATGAGTTCCTTTTTGAACAAAACAAAATAGCCTCATAGACGTGAATGTCTCTTCAAACCATAAATCTAGTAGTTTAAGATAAACAAATGCTACCATTTAACCGAATATCATTGATCCAATGATTACCCCAATTAACAATAGGACACATCTCATGACTTGTAAACAAATAAAGAACAATACTTCATTACATCAATGATCCACCACCACTATAACATCTGCCACCCCCCCCCCCCCCCCCCCCCATTTTTTTTAAAGGAAAATACAACAACATCTGCTAGGGGTGTTAATATTGAACGGGTCGGTTTTGGGTTCCCGGATTCGCCCCGTTTGAAAAATGGGTCGGGTCGGGTCAATCCGGAAACCCGTTTAGAGTGAGCTGCCCGCGCTGCCCGCACCTGCTCCGGCTACCCGCGCCCTGCCCGCGGCTGCCTGCGCGACCGCAAAGGTTTCCCTCACGCTGCCCAAGTTTGCCCGCGTAGACACTGTCGCTCGCGAGCCGCGTCGCGCGCTACCCGAGTCTGCTCGCTAGCGCCCGCGCTGCCCGCTGCTCGCCCGCGTTCGCTGCTTGCCCATCTGCTCGCGCCCGCTGCTCTCCCACGTCCGCGCGCCAGCGTCAACGTGCCTGCCTACGCGCCCGAGTACCCGCTTTCTACCCTCTTGCGTTCCGTGTCGGGTCGGGTCAACCCGGCAACCTAACGGGTCAGGTCCGGGTCCGAGTTTCCGACCAGTTTACCTACCCTGGCGGGTTAGAGTAGACCCGATTGAACCCGGGTCAACTCCAGTTTCAACCCGAAATTGACACACCTAATAATCACAACTCGAAGGAAAAAAAGATATAAAAAATTAAAAAAAAAAAAAAAAGCTACTGGAGCTGCATAAAAAAGGAGCATAGCTCATGACAAAACAATGCTTACAACTAAGGAATAGAAAACATATTAGCCGTAAGTCAAAAGAAGAAAGAACAATAATGAAGCAATCTGGACTAAGAAAATAGAGCCATCAACATAGGGAATACTCAGCCGAGTACATCCTCTGGTTGCCTATAAGACCATCCAAGGGGATGGGTTAATGATGGGATCTCTAATAAAATCTCTTATTTTTAACAGACAAAATTTAAACCACATTAATAAAGAATATATAATCAATCGCTATTTTCCCTTCTTCCCAATATATGTGATTTATAAAGAGAATACAAGCAAAATTGTTTGAAATCCATCACATATTATGTTTCTCATGCTCTCCTAAAGACAATAATTTTGCAGATTTTTTTTAGTGCAATCAAATAAAGTGATGTAATGAAGGGGACAGAGACTCATCTCCTTAACTAAGGCATAAAAAGACAAACAAAGCCTGCATTGTTTTTTGTATTTTTCTAATTTATGTAAGCGCTTCAATCGACAAATCTGCATCATTTTATTATTCCGACTTTTCTCCACGTTTTACTTTCTTTTTCCAAACACATCGTTCTCTTTCTTCAAAGTTGTCCTAATATCTGGACCAGTAAAAAATGGAAATTCGTGAGCATTATGCTTATTAATATGTCATATATTACAGCTGAAAGACTTTGATTGGTTTGTATTTTTGGAATCGATTGTGTTCATCAATCAATTTTATGGTTATTACTAGGGCTATCAAAATTGGGTCAGGGTTGAACCCGAACCGACCGATACTAGGAGGTCAATCTGAACCCGAATGTTTTTGCAAACGGGTCAGATATTTCAACCCGTACTCGACCCGTGCAGGTTACGGGTTGACACAACTCTACCATGGCAACGGCAGCGGCTCAACAGCAGCAGCAACGACAGACGGATGCAGTGACTCATGCGAAGAGACGTGGCTTGCACTACAAGAAAAGGGCTACTACAGCATCCAATTTTACCTTCTCGACAGTTTTAACCACCACAATATACTTGTAACGGTTAGACCGCTGCACAATTGCTGTAATTGCAGTGTGTACAAAGACATTCTGTGACTGTTCTTTAACCGCTGGTAGACAAACATTAATAACAGTAGTTTAAGCAGCTATAAAATTATAGAATTCCAGCAGTTTAACCGCAAACTATTAGCTAAAAAAATTCCAAAATTATGCGGATTAAACCGCCACAAATTTGGAATTGTGGCGGTTAAAACGTCACAATTGTTCGGATTTTTTTTAAACAATAAGTAAAGAGGGACTCCGAATGCTGCAAAACGAAGAAACTCCAACATAGCTCGATAATGGCACAAAATAGCAGAACGGAGGAAGCAGGCATAGCAGACCCAATCCTCCAAAAAGCCCAGCTAGCTAAAAATCAGAACAAAACATCTCTAAACTCCTGCAAACACTTCCAAGATTGAATCTTAAGCAAAATAGCATCTCTGATGTTTAAAACCACAGCGGAACTACTATGAAATTTAGCATGAAGCGTCTCCCACCTTCGAATTTTATATGTGATTGTTTCAAACTTGCTATCAGTAAGCACCAAAACCCCCACCTTGGAACTTTTCGGACTCTCTGTTTTGAAAAACTTGAAACTTTCCTTGCTTTGGTATTCTTGTTCTTGTTCTGTTCAACCGGCCTTTTACCTCATAGCGAGAACAAATATCATATACCAGAATAAGCATCATGGCTTGTGTTCAGTTTGTGTCAATGGCTTGATTCTGAACCAACTAAAATTATTCTGAGTTAGTTCAAAATGTTTTTCTTTCCTATTAGTTGATGGTGAAGAAAGGGGCCTAATTGTAGATGTTGAGGGTTTCCATGTTGCTATGGAGGACACCAGACAGAAAGCAAGAAATGCTCGAAGCAAAAATTCATCGAAAATTTTTCAAAATTGTTTCTGCCTATTCATTGAAAATTTTATTGAAATAAACAAAAATAAACTCGCTACAAACAAAAAGCCATAAATTCATCAAAAATAATATCTTTGAAGTTTTAAGTCATACATGTCAAAAAAGAGATGAGTATTCAACATTCATATTTGATAATCTACAATATCAAAACTTTGAGCAACATTCCAAAAAAATAGACTTTCATACCAAGATTCTTTTTAAAACAATTTATCACAAACATGGATTATCTTCAAAACACCATTCTCTTTCTCCCAAAACATTATCTTTCAGAAGAGATTCTATTATCGTCTATTCAATTATAAGAAGATCGAAAAATATGTGTATTCAAATAACAACCATTAAAATTAAAATGTGAAATTTTACATACCATTTGTGAGCTTCCCTGAGGTGGATGCTGCATTCAAAATTGTGCATGAATTCTCTCATTTTAGTACATAATGAGTTCACCTCCTCTCTTTGATTTACTATTCACTTAGATTGCTTCCACCGCTACTTTGCCCTCGTTTGTGCTATGAGGAAATATTGTGTAGGAGTGGCACCAAACCCTTGGGTTCTGACTCTGCCTAGGTTTTTAGGCCCCATAACAATACTGAACACCTTTTCGTTAGCCTCCACATTCTCATCCTTTAGTGTTAGCCCATCCTCAGCCAAAAGCTGCAAGCTTTGTATCTATGTTATAATAAATTTAGTTAACTTTTTTTTAAAGAAACAAAAACAATAACAAATAAGTATTAAAATTTTATAGATAGAGTGAAATTACTCATCTATGTTTAGCATCTTCAGATGACCAGATGCCATCTTTGCGTAGTATGTTAATTCTCCATAATAGTAATCTAACCTTGATAGCCTTAACAAAAAAAATTGATTGTTAAGTAATTATTTATAAATGTGAATATAAAATTTATATAAATCTAAATATATACCATCTCTTGTTGCAGGCGAACAGAACTCATACCCCGATAGCATGAGGACAAGTATGTTTCTTTGCATTTGCAATATTTATGGCGGCTCTCTCATGTTACATATAAATCTAATTTCATGCTAATTTATAAAAAAATATATAATTAAATATAACGATGGTACTAATCATGTCTTTTGGTTGTGAACACTGGGTGACTAGCTGACACCACTGTGCTACATCAATACTATATGGAATAGACTCCATAATTTCCTCGATAGGTGTGCTAATTACACCGGTTAAAATCGGTGCAATTATAGCGGTAAAAAACCGATGCTAAAATAAAGTTTTGGTAGCGGTTTACAAACCGCTACTAACATCTGCTGCAAAAAATTTAGTTTTTTAGTAGTGTTGACGCGATGGGAGCTTGATGCGTGGGACGGGGGTAGCGTGGACACACAACGCGGCTTGATGGGATGCAGGCAAACGGCAGGCAGTGCGAGCAAACACTAATCAGTGGGTCTAGTTGTGTCATTCCAAGTTATTTCGGGTCATTTTCAGGTTTCTGGGTCAACCTGAACCCCACTCTATTTTTGGAATGGGTTGGTTTGTTGAACTTGAACCCGACTTGTTTCTAAATAGGTTAACTTTTACAGAAATTTTCAGGTCGGATTCTAGTTGGGTTTCGGGTTGTGTCAAATTTGACACCCCTGCAGCTGCATGTCATGATTTAACTCAGTTTGTCGTTTTCACTAGGGGTTGCATAATTTTTTTCCCCGACAATCCCGGTATTGTGTACCTGAGCGCTTCAGTGTTGTGTATCAGAGCGCCTTTCACTGCAAGTTTGCTTAGAGAGCAAAGTTCTGCAGCTTTCAAAATCTGGGTTGCAACATTGTTAGGTTGATTGGAGACAGAGCATTGAGACCACGACACTCCAAAGTGGCATCACAGAACTGCGAGGCTGGCTGGACAGTTTTTTTTTTCTCGTTTTTATTTAAGGGTGGCATTCGTTGGTGGTATGTTTGATTTTTCTTTATTTTTACTTTGTGTAAGAATAGTGTAAGAAAGAAGAGAAACATGAGAGAGTGAGAAAGAAGAAAGGTCTGCACTAATTCTTCAATGTTTTCATAATGGAATTCTTATGTTGTGTGGCTCTATATTTTTTTTCCGATTTCGAATTTTTTCATATAAATTATAATATTACTTTCCACTTTTTTCTATTTTTCATATTTGTATTATTGTGGTTTACTTCCACAGGCTTATTATTTTGTAATCCGGCTGTTTTGATATCATAAGATAGTAAGATCATCAATTCATCATTTTCTATTATTTTATGGATGATATATTGATAATAATGATTTTGTATCATATTTATGAAAATCAATTAGACTGCTTAGATCTTTTGCTCCTTTTCTAAACAACTGAGGTTTCCATGCTATATTGTAATGAAGTGTTAGCTATTTCTAACGGTGCTTGTTTTTGTTCAGCCTTAACGTGGGCTCTTCCTCCATTATATTGTTCTTTTCTAGTACTTTGCCCGCTACTCTAGGAACAATTATTACGTCCTCGACCGGAGCAGAGGAACATTCGGTTGTAGGTAAAATTCCGCCTATACCGAGGTGTACCGAGTTTTTTCACATCGGTATAGGCGGAATTTTGCCTCAAAAAACTCGGTAACCTCGGTATAGCGGTATTTTGCCTATATCGGATGTTCCTCTGCATCCGGTCAACCGGACCAAATAAAAACGCCTACTCTAGACGCTTTGTTTAAGCTTCTTTTGAGATGACTTTTTTTTGTTGCTTTTTAAAATATCTTTTTATATAATTAAAAGATATTTTAAAAAGCAACAAAAAAGTCGTCCCAAATGAAGCCTAAAGCTGTCCCAAACAAAACTTTCTGCTTCATGAAGCAACTTTTTGTACAAAATTTTAATTTTTATATCAAAAAACTGCGTCAATAAGTAGTAAAAAAGCTGTCCCAAAAAAACTTAGTCTTGCTGCTTTAAAAGGACTTCTAAAATTCAATTCTGCTAATATTTGGTCTCAGTCAAAGAATTTTTTTTTTTTTTTTTTAATTTTTTATATCTTGCTGCGTATATTTGTCTTTGTTTAAATGGAATAATTACAATTATTGTGTTTATTTGTGATTTTTTTCTTATTTTTATAATTGTTTAACAAATACACATTATAGTTATAGTTTTTATTATTTTTTATTTTTTTTAATTATAGTTATAGTTATGTAATTTGATTACTTGCTATTTGGTTTTCTAAAAAAAGAAAAGCATTTAAAAGATATAGGTTAAAGTTTATTATTTTTTCCTTTAACCATTTGAGCTACATCCCGGTGTAAAAGAAATATATAATATATATATATATATATATATATATATATATATATATATATATATATATATATATTAAATTTTTTAGTGTAAAAAATATAGAGGATGTTTTGTTGGAATATTAGGGTTAGGGTGTAGAGTAAATGCATGAGTTTGAAATGTTTAGTATTTGATGTTTGGTTGGATGAAAGATAAATCCAAAGTGAATTAAACTAAATGCGCGTATTCCATTATATTCCATTATAGTTCATTTTGAGGTAAACATTCTTGTCGATTTGAGGAAGATGATTACACCGCTCAAGCTTATTTGACTATCGCCCAGGGCCACCGTCTCCAGCGCCAACCCTTGCCGGCCTCTACCTGCACACGTCACCACCGTCGCTACTATCCACCATCGCGGTTGCCATCCACCGCCGTCGCAGGCCATCCCCGCCTCCACCGGCATCCACCACTGTCATCGTCGCCGGCCACCCATCGCAGCCGTCCATCACCGTCGTTGCCTCCTACTATTGCCATCCATCCCTCTATCCACCAACACCTCCCCATAACTGACCGCCCATCGCCTCGTCCACCAACGTCGTCGCTATCGCCGCCCATCATCGGTAGCCACCGCCCCCTAGACACCCATTGTGACCTCCGTCCACCACCACCCACCATTGTCAACCGCCGCAGCCGCCGTCAATGCCGCTCGTCGACAGTTGCCCCTTATCGCTATTGCCAAATCCGCTAGTGGTTGACCCCGTCACCACTGCCCCTGATGCCAGCTGATGGCCTCCCCGAACATAACCATTTACAACTTTACATTGCATCACTTTAGTCAAATAAATAAGAAAAATAAATTTCGGGCATTCCCTTTACACGAATCCAATTACAGGAAAGTATCATTTTACATTTCTTCATTTTTTTTCAGGCAACCAAATGAAATTGGTTCGACGCGATCCTCAATTTTTCGGGAAAAAAAAAAGCAACAGGAACTTCTAGGATAATACTATAATGGGAAATTTACGATAATACCATATTCTATTCAATAAAATTACACATAAATCAAATAATAATTAATGGTGGTATTAGGTAAAGTAATACGCTAAAATAAATGGATAAAACGCTTATTTAAAAAAAAAAAAAAGTTAGGTTGCAGTAGGGCTGCAAGGAACCAAACGTTTGACGAGCTACTCGTTGTTTGGTTCGATTAAGCTTGTTTGTGATCGTTTAATTAACTAAACAAATAAAAGTTTGATAGTTCTAGAATACTCGTTAGAAATGTTCATGAACGTGCTTGTTTGATATTTTAAAAAAATTCACTAATATATTCGCGAACATGCTCGATGTAATTATTTGTTAGGGGCTTGATAAAGCTCGTTTGTTAAGTTAATTAACATCTAGAAGTAACTAGAAGTAAAGCTCATTTATAGTTCTTTAAGGCTTGTTTGTTTAAACCTTGATGATCACTAAACTAACTGACATAAACCAAATCCAAACATGAACACTCATTAATTTAAAAGAACCACATGAACACTGATACGGCATCACAAAATTAGCTTGATCGGACACGAATCTCGAGGCAAAGCTAGTTGGAAACTTCAAAAATTAATTTTGGGAGCACCCGAACTCCGATTTCAGTGAGCTTACATCAAACTGAGCGTCTCGGAAATCGAACCAACGACACCAAATTCAACCCAATCCGAGCCCAAATGAGTCCGAATCAAGGACCCGAAGCGCTGTTGCAAGGTTCAAACCGCAATTTGAGTTACCAAACGGTCTATGATTTTAACGAGCTTAAACTCGAATCGAGCGGCTCGACGAGACAAATCCAACGAGCCCAAGATCACCGAATTCCGACATCATTAAGACCTCCAAATGTCCAACGAAAGTGCACAATCGAAGTGTTCAATATCGGCCGTCTTCAAACCACTTCCTATTCGTCCATGATCTCACACCTA
This sequence comes from Dendrobium nobile, assembly GCA_022539455.1. Classification (NCBI taxonomy): domain Eukaryota; kingdom Viridiplantae; phylum Streptophyta; class Magnoliopsida; order Asparagales; family Orchidaceae; genus Dendrobium; species Dendrobium nobile. The sequence goes on along the minus strand of CM039722.1, from coordinate 37,715,502 downwards.
TTTACGAGCCATGCCACTGGAAAAACTATAAATAGAGCCCTTATTCTACACAAAGGGGGACTAAAGTGAAGAGAGAGAAGAAGAAGAGAAGAAGGAGGAGAAGGAAGAAGCTCTCCTCGACCACGCGCTAATGCTTCAAAGACTTTCCACATCTATGAGTTCCATTGGTCATATGAGATGGCATCACGAAAAAATTTCAAACCATGTGTTATCACTCATCCATTAGATGCTGATGCATAGAAGCATGTCGGCTAAACAATTTCATAATTTGTTGCTGAACCATATAACATGTAATACCCACTATAATACTGCACAATTACACATGTTCTAACCTGATCTACTAAAAGTGATGTTATGAAATTTCTTCATCTCTATCTCTTCCATGTGTCTGTAAGAATTTTGTATGCATGTGAATGCATGAAATATGTTGTAAAGTAGATCCCAGTGGTATGTATGTATGAGAACCAAAACATGGATTTTTTCCTTTGGGAGCAATGTGGCATCGAGTTGGCTTTCTACTATGGTATATGAAATATTTATTTACTTTAAGTAAAGAGTCTATTCAATTTTTATATCTACTAGCATGACTCTGGTCAGTACAATATCCTGCTAATAACTGCTTATAATTTAGTACATGCATAATGTGTTAATTAATAAAATTTTATTTGCTGAGCTGTATTAACTCACATTTATTCTGGGTTCTATTTCAGGTCAGGGCAAAGGTAAGGAGCTAGTTTAGTATCAAAAGTTGTAGGTTATAATCTTCTAAATTGTTTAGGGTTTTTTTTTTTTTTTTTTTTTGTACATTCATGGTTATGTTTTGCTTTGCTATAATTTTATCATAGCCATGTACTGTACTGTAAAGATTTTTGTTGTATATACATTTTTAAAATGAATGAAATAGAAAAGAAATTGTGGATGAGTATATTTCCATTTCTTAGTTTAAAGTAAATGGTAGCTCTATTTCTTGTTAATATTAAAAAAAATGAAAACTTCACCAAAATTAGATCTTAGGTTTGGTCTGCCACCATCTAACACAATATAGCCCATTATATATGTAGTTTGTATTAGTTATAGTTGTGACATAACATTTGATTGGGATCATATGTATATGATTTTACTCCATATAGTCATGTAGCTTCTCCTTACTCATGCAGATCAATAATAATAACACCTTATATTTTTTTACCAGAGATGTGAATGATAACATGCTCATCATGCATGAATCATTATAATCCAAAACCAAAAATTGATGTCTTATTACAACTATTTATAGATGGCCTGAAGTTTCTATGAAAACGCGTATTAACATATAATAAGTAAACAAAACTTTCAAATCAAAGCAACCATATTGTAGATGATTGATGACTTTCTAGTATATGAGATATTATCTAGTTGGAGAACTATAGAGAAGTTATTTGCCCATATTGCATGGCGTCAATTAAAACATTCTAAAAAAAATGATGGCAAGAGCACAAAAAATTTGATAGGGGTGTCAATTCGGGTCAACGGGTCGGGTTTGGGTTGAACCCGGAACTGACCCGGCACTGTTCGGGTCAACCCGAACCCGACCCGTTTTTAAAAACGGGTCAGGTTTCTGGACCCGAACCCGACCTGTTTCGGGTCCGGGTCAACCCGACCCAACACGAATGACCCGGGATTGACCCAGAATTGCTAATTTTCGGGTAAAAAATCGGGTCAATCTCGGGTTTTCGGGTCAATCTCGGGTTTTCGGGTCAAAAATGATTTTTCGTGTCACTTTCGGGTCAATTTTGGGTTGGATGGTCAACCCGAACCCGACCCGATTTTTCAAACGGGTTGATTTCATGAACCCGAACCCGACCCGTTTCGGGTTTGGGTTGACCCGAACCCGGATTTTTTCGGGTCGGGTTCGGGTCGTATTTCGTGTCGTGTCAAAAATTGACACCCCTAAAATTTGACTATCATCATATACTCTTACATGCAAATAATTCATTCACTAGAAATAAAGAAGATTTCATTAAAAAAAAAAAAAAAAAAATCAATGCCTCCATCCTTAGTGAGTGGTGATTAGATATTAGAAAGAGTGAATGTGATATCTATTATTATTGATGCTCCTACAATACTAGAGTATATACTTGTGGGTTATGAAGTTGAGCACAACTAGACAAAGAAGAATAATTTTATTAGGATTTACACTACTTGAGAATTAAATTGATCTTATCCTTCACTAAAATATTCAACCAAATTTTCTTTACCGATTTACACAACATAATCATTGAGAATTGTTTCCTTCTTTCATTCTCTTTGAGCTTGATTCTTCATACTACAAGAAAATAGTCTATTACAGATGGATTTTTCCGGTAGAAATGGGTGATTTTCCAGTGGTTTTTTTCCACTAGTATAACCGCGTAGGAAACTAAAACCGGCAGCTTATTTCTGGCGGAAATATTTTCCAACGGCTTTCTAGTGGCTTTCCGACGGTTTTACGATGTGGTTTGGCCGGTGGTCATAGCGGGGGCTAACCCAGAATACCCTCTGGAGATTTCTGACAGTTTAGCCGTTAGAAATTACTGCCGATCTAACTGTCGAAAATGACCGTCGCGTATACTGCATGAGAATCACTAGAAATTTTCTGTAGTGTCATAACTCTAATAAAATCTCATTATTTTTAACAGACAAAATTTAAACCACATTAATAAAGAATATATAATCAATCGCTATTTTCCCCTTCTTCCCAATATATGTGATTTATAAAGAGAATACAAGCAAAATTGTTTGAAATCCATCACAATATTATGTTTCTCATGCTCTCCTAAAAGACAATAATTTTGCAGATTTTTTTTAGTGCAATCAAATAAAGTGATGTAATGAAGGGGACAGCAGACTCATCTCCTATAACTAAAGGCAATAAAAAGACAAACAAAGCCTGCATGTTTTTTCGTATTTTCTCTAATTTATGTAAGCAGCTTCAATCGACAAAATCTGCATCACTTTTATTATTCCGACTTTTCCTCCACGTTTTACTTTCTTTCTTCCAAACACATCGTTCTCTTTCTTCAAAGTTGTCCTAATATCTGGACCAGTAAAAAATGGAAATTCGTGAGCATTATGCTTATTAATATGTCATATATTACAGCTGAAAAGACTTTGATTGGTTTGTATTTTTGGAATCTGATTGTGTTCATCAATCAAATTTTATGGTTATTACTAGGGCTATCAAAATTGGGTCACGGGTTGAACCCGGAACCGACTCGATACTAGGAGGTCAATCTGAACCCGACCTGTTTTTGCAAACGGGTCAGATATTTCAACCCGTACTCGACCCGTGCAGGTTACCGGGTTGACACAACTCTACCCATGGCAACGGCAGCGGCTCAACAGCAGCAGCAACGACAGACGTGATGCAGTGACTCATGCGAAGAGACGTGGCTTGCACTACAAGAAAAAAGGGCTACTACAGCATCCAATTTTACCTTTCTCGACAGTTTTAACCACCACAAATTTACTTGTAACGGTTACAGAACCGCTGCACAATTGCTGTAATTGCAGTGTGCTACAAAGACATTCTGTGACTGTTCTTTAACCGCTGGGTAGACAAACATTAATAACAGTAGTTTAAGCAGCTATAAAATTATAGAATTCCAGCAGGTATAACCGCAAATATTAGCTAAAAAAAATTCCAAAATTATGGCGGATTAAACCGCCACAAATTTGGAGAATTGTGGCGGTTAAAACTGTCACAATTGTTCGGATTTTTTTTAAACAATAAGTAAAGAGGGACTCCGAATGCTGCAAAACGAAGAAACTCCAACATAGCTCGATAATGGCACAAAATAGCAGAACGGAGGAAGCAGGCATAGCAGACCCAATCCTCCAAAAAGCCCAGCTAGCCTAAAAATCAGAACAAAACATCTCTAAACTCCTGCAAACACTTCCAAGATTGAATCTTAAGCAAAATAGCATCTCTGATGTTTAAAACCACAGCGGAACTACTATGAAATTTAGCATGAAGCGTCTCCCACCTTCGAATTTTATATGTGATTGTTTCAAACTTGCTATCAGTAAGCACCAAAACCCCCACCTTGGAACTTTTCGGAGCTCTCTGTTTTGAAAAACTTTGAAACTTTCCTTGCTTTGGTATTCTTGTTCTTTGTTCTGTTCAACCGGCCTTTTACCTCATAGCGAGAACAAATATCAGCATATACCAGAATATGCATCAATGGCTTGTGTTCAGTTTGTGTCAATGGCTTGATTCTGAACCAACTTAAAATTATTCTGAGTTAGTTCAAAATGTTTTTCTTTCCTATTAGTTGATGGCTGAAGAAAGGGGCCTAATTGTAGATGTTGAGGGTTTCCATGTTGCTATGGAGGACACCAGACAGAAAGCAAGAAATGCTCGAAGCAAAAATTCATCGAAAAATTTTTCAAAATTGTTTCTGCCTATTCATTGAAAATTTTATTGAAATAAACAAAAATAAACTCGCTACAAACAAAAAGCACATAAATTCATCAAAAATAATATCTTTGAAGTTTTAAGTCATACATATGTCAAAAAAGAGATGAGTATTCAACATTCATATTTGATAATCTACAATATCAAAACTTTGAGCAACATTCCAAAAAAATAGACTTTCATACCAAGATTCTTTTTAAAACAATTTATCACAAACATGGATTATCTTCAAAACACCATTCTCTTTCTCCCATAACATTATCTTTCAGAAGAGATTTCATTATCGCTCTATCAATTATAAGAAGATCGAAAAATATGTGTATTCAAATAACAACCATTAAAATTAAAATGTGAAATTTTACATACCATTTGTGAGCTTCCCTGAGGTGGATGCTGCATTCAAAATTGTTGCATGAATTCTCTCATTTTAGTACATAATGAGTTCACCTCCTCTCTTAGATTTACTATTCACTTAGATTGCTTCCACCGCTACTTTGCCCTCGTTTGTGCTATGAGGAAAATATTGTGTAGGAGTGGCACCAAACCCTTGGGTTCTGACTCTGCCTAGGTTTTTAGGCCCCATAACAATACTGAACACCTTTTCGTTAGCCTCCACATTCTCATCCTTTAGTGTTAGCCCATCCTCAGCCAAAAGCTAGCAAGCTTATATCTATGTTATAATAAATTTAGTTAACTTTTATTTTAAAGAAACAAAAACAATAACAAATGAAGTATTAAAATTTTATAGATAGAGTGAAATTACTCATCTATGTTTAGCATCTTCAGATGACCAGATGCCATCTTTGCGTAGTATGTTAATTCTCCATAATAGTAATCTAACCTTGATAGCCTATAACAAAAAAAATTGATTGTTAAGTAATTATTTAATAAATGTGAATATAAAATTTATATAAATCTAAATATATACCATCTCTTGTTGCAGGCGAACAGAACTCATACCCCGATAGCATGAGGACAAGTATGTTTCTTTGCATTTGCAATATTTATGGCGGCTCTCTCATGTTACATATAAATCTAATTTCATGCTAATTTATAAAAAAATATATAATTAAATATAACGATGGTACTAATCATGTCTTTTGGTTGTGAACACTGGGTGACTAGCTGACACCACTGTGCTACATCAATACTATATGGAATAGACTCCATAATTTCCTCGATAGGTGTGCTAATTACACCGGTTAAAATCGGTGCAATTTATAGCGGTAAAACCGATGCTAAAATAAAGTTTTGGTAGCGGTTTACAAACCGCTACTAACATCTGCTGCAAAAAATTTAGTTTTTTAGTAGTGTTGACGCGATGGGAGCTTGATGCGTGGAGACGGCGGGTAGCGTGGACACACAACGCGGCTTGATGGGATGCAGGCAAACGGCAGGCAGTGCGAGCAAACACTAATCAGTGGGTCTAGTTGTGTCATTCCAAGTTATTTCGGGTCATTTTCAGGTTTCTGGGTCAACCTGAACCCCACTCTATTTTTGGAATGGGTTGGTTTGTTGAACTTGAACCCGACTTGTTTATAAATAGGTTAACTTTTACTAGAAATTTTCAGGTCGGATTCTAGTTGGGTTTTCGGGTTGTGTCAAATTTGACACCCCTAGCTGTCATGTCAAATTTGACATCCCTAGCTGTCATGGACTTTAACTCAGTTTGTCGTTTTCACTAGGGGTTGCATAATTTTTTTCCCCGAACAACTCCCCGGTATTGTGTACCTGAGCGCTTCAGTGTTGTGTATCAGAGCGCCCTTTCACTGCAAGTTTGCTTAGAGAGCAAAGTTCTGCAGCTTTCAAAATCTGGTGTTGCAACATTGTTAGGTTGATTGGAGACAGAGCATTGAGACCACGACACTCCAAAGTGGCATCACAGAACTGCGAGGCTGGCTGGACAGTATTTTTTTTTCTCGTTTTTTTAAGGGTGGCATTCGTTGGTGGTATGTATTGTATTTCTTTATTTTTACTTTGTGTAAGAATAGTGTAAGAAAGAAGAGAAACAATGAGAGAGTGAGAAAGAAGAAAGGTCTGCACTAATTCTTCAATGTTTTCATAATGGAATTCTTCATGTAGTGTGGCTCTATATTTTTTTTTCGATTTCGAATTTTTTCATATTAAATTATAATATTACTTTCCACTCTTTTTCTATTTTTCATATTTGTATTATTGTGTGGTTTACTTCCACACCCGGCTTATTATTTTGTAATCCGGCTGTTTTGATATCACTAAGATAGTAAGATCATCAATTCATCATTTTCTATTATTTTATGGATGATATATTGATAATAATGATTTTGATCATATTTATGAAAATCAATTAGACTGCATTAGATCTTTTGCTCCTTTTCTAAACAACTGAGGTTTCCACTGCTATATTGTAATGAAGTTGTAGCTATTTCTTAACGGTGCTTTGTTTTTGTTCAGCCTTAACGTGGGCTACTTCCTCCATTATATTGTTCTTTTCTAGTACTTTGCCCCGCTACTCTAGGAACAATTATTACGTCCTCCGACCGGATGCAGAGGAACATTCGGTTGTAGGTAAAATTCCGCCTATACCGAGGTGTACCGAGTTTTTTCACATCGGTATAGGCGGAATTTTGCCTCAAAAAACTCGGTACACCTCGGTATAGGCGGAATTTTGCCTATATCGGATGTTCCTCTGCATCCGGTCAACCGGACCAAATAAAAACGCCTACTCTAGACTGCTTTGTTTAAGCTTCTTTTGAGATGACTTTTTTTTGTTGCTTTTTAAAATATCTTTTTAATATAATTAAAAAGATATTTTAAAAAGCAACAAAAAAGTCGTCCCAAATGAAGCCTAAAGCTGTCCCAAACAAAACTTTCTGCTTCATGAAGCAACTTTTTAGTACAAAATTTTAATTTTTATATCAAAAAACTGCGTCAATAAGTAGTAAAAAAGCTGTCCCAAACAAAACTTTAGTCTTGCTGCTTTAAACGGACTTCATAAAATTCAATTCTGCTCAATATTTGAGCCTCAGTCAAAGAATTTTTTTTTTTTTTTTTAATTTTCTTATATCTTGCTGCGTATATTTGTCTTTGTTTAAATGGAATAATTACAATTATTGTGATTTATTTGTGATTTTTTTCTTATTTTTATAATTGTTTAACAAATACACATTATAGTTATAGTTATTTTTTATTTATTTTATTTTATTTTTTATTTTTTTTAATTATAGTTATAGTTATGTAATTATGATTACTTGCTATTTGGTTTTCTAAAAAAAGAAAAGCATTATAAAAGAAATATAGTGTTAAAGTTTATTTATTTTTTCCTTTAACCATTTGAGCTACATCCCCGGTGTAAAAGAAATATATTATATATATATATATATATATATATATATATATATATATATATATATATATATATATATATATATAAAATTTTTTAGTGTAAAAAAAATATAGAGGATGTTTAGTTGGAATATTAGGGTTTAGGGTGTAGAGTAAATGCATGAGCTTTGAAATGTTTAGTATTTGATGTTTGGTTGGATGAAAAGTAAATCCAAAGTGAATTAAACTAAATGCAGCGTATTCCATTATATTCCATTATAGTTCATTTTTGAGGTAAACCATTCTTGTCTGATTTGAGGAAGAATGATTACACCGCTCAAAAGCTTATTTGACTATCGCCCAGGGCCACCGTCTCCAGCGCCAACCCTTCGCCGGCCTCTACCTGCCACCGTCACCACCGTCGCTACTATCCACCATCGCGGTTGCCATCCACCGCCGTCGCAGGCCATCCCCGCCTCCACCGGCATCCACCACTGTCATCGTCGCCGGCCACCCATCGCAGCCGTCCATCACCGTCGTTGCCTCCTACTATTGCCATCCATCCCCTCTATCCACCAACACCTCCACCCATAACTGACCGCCCATCGCCTCCGTCCACCAACGTCGTCGCTATCGCCGCCCATCATCGGTAGCCACCGCCCCCTATGACACCCATTGTGACCTCCGTCCACCACCACCCACCATTGTCAACCGCCGCAGCCGCCGTCAATGCCGCTCGTCGACAGTTGCCCCTTACCGCTATTGCCAAATCCGCTAGTGGTTGACCCCGTCACCACTGCCCCTGAATGCCAGCTGATGGCCTCCCCGAACATAACCATTTACAACTTTACATTGCATTCACTTTAGTCAAAATAAATAAGAAAAATAAATTTCGGGCATTCCCTTTACACGAATCCAATTAACAGGAAAGTATTCATTTTACATTTCATTCTTTTTTTCAGGCAACCAAATGAAATTGGTTCGACGCGATCCTCAATTTTTCGGGAAAAAAAAAGCAACAGGAACTTCTAGGATAATACTATAATGGGAAATTTACGATAATACCATATTCTATTCAATAAAATTACACATAAATCAAATAATAATTTAATGGTGGTATTAGGTAAAGTAATACGCTAAAAATAAATGGATAAAACGCTTATTTAAAAAAAAAAAAAAGTTAGGTTTGCAGTAGGGCTGCAAGAGAACCAAACGTTTGACGAGCTACTCGTTGTTTGGTTCGATTAAAGCTTGTTTGTGATCGTTTAATTAACTAAACAAATAAAAGTTTGATAGTTCTAGAATACTCGTTAGAAATGTTCATGAACGTGCTTGTTTGATATTTTAAAAAAATTCACTAAATATGTTCGCGAACATGCTCGATGTAATTATTTGTTAGGAGGCTTGATAAAGCTCGTTTGTTAAGTTAATTAACATCTAGAAGTAACTAGAAGTAAAGCTCATTTATAGTTCTTTAAGGCTTGTTTGTTTAAACCTTGATGATCACTAAACTAACTGAACATAAACCAAACATGAACACTCATTAATTTAAAAGAACCAAACATGAACACTGATACGGCATCACAAAATTAGCTTGATCGGACACGAATCTCGAGGCAAGAGCTAGTTGGAAACTTCAAAAATTAATTTTGGGAGCACCCGAACTCCGATTTCAGTGAGCTTACAGTCAAACTGAGCGTCTCGGAAATACGAACCCAACGACACCAAATTCAACCCAATCCGAGCCCAAATGAGTCCGAATCAAGGACCCGAAGCGCTGTTGCAAGGTTCAAACCGCAATTTGAGTTACCAAACGGTCTATGATTTTAACGAGCTTAAACTCGAATCGAGCGGCTCGACGAGACAAATCCAACGAGCCCAAGATCACCGAATTCCGACATCATTAAGACCTCCAAATGTCCAACGAACGGTGCACAATCGAAGTGTTCAATATCGGCCGTCCATTCAAACCACTTCCTATTCGTCCATGATCTCACACCTATTTACGAGCCATGCCACTCCGGAAAAACTATAAATAGAGCCCTTATTCTACACAAAGGGGGACTAAAGTGAAGAGAGAGAAGAAGAAGAGAAGAAGGAGGAGAAGGAAGAAGCTCCTCCTCGACCAGCGCCTGAGCTCTTCCTACCGCCTGAAGACGCCGGAACTCTGCCGGATTTTCGGGAAACGCCGGGAATTTGCAGAACTTTGTAACTTTGTGAGAAGTTGATTGTAAATTGATCATCTTGATTTGTAAGACGGATCAACCTTTGTACTTCAAACAAATACTAGTGGAACTTTGCAACTGGGCGAGGCTCCGTGGTTTTTTCCCTCTTTCGGGTTTTCCACATAAAAACCTTGATGTTCACTTCTCTTTTCTTCTTGTGTGCTGAATACTCGTTCAACGCTAGGACGTAAATTTACAAACTCTACCGCCGCGTATATTCTAGCACGCAACAAACACAAACAATAAAGCTTGAATCAAACATGAACCAAACTTGAACAAGATGATAATAAATGAACACAAACATGAACACTCACATACTCGGCTCGGATCGTTTGCAGCCCTAGTTTGCAGTAGCAGTATACTTTTGGACTGATTTCTTATTTCTGTCTAAAGTAGTTCTCTTTTTTTTTTTTTTTTTTTGTGCACATTTAGGCTGCAAATTCACACATAAATTGCATACACAAAGACTTAAACCTAAGATATCTTAGTTGGAAGCCTTAGCTCTCTACCAACAGGCCAAGATGAGTTGTCTCTACCAAAAAAAAAAAAAAAAATCATTATATCTATTTTGGAATATTATACTTAGAGGATTTATGAAAAAAAATTGTGTGAAGACATTTGGTTACCATATTTTATACCCAATGTTAGAAAAGTTTTTTATTTTGATAATTATAACAGTTTTAACGATAAAAATAAATTTTAAATACATTAATATGAAAGATGAGAGCTCATGATGATGATATAAATTCATAAAATGATTATTTTTGATAAATTTTATGATTAATATAACCCTTTAATTATTATTTTAAAAAAAAACCCTTATGAAAATAGCTTTTTCTAGATTTGTCATAAAATAAATTAGTTAATATATATTAGGAGATCATTTAAAATGTTATGTTCTTAAATTATGGGGCTCTTTGATTTCCTGAAAAAGGAATAAATGGAATACAATGCATAATGAATGAAATATATTTGAAATATTTTGAGTAAGTTGAATGAGCATAAATAAATGCAAGTGATTGTTACTTTTTTTTTGTACTAAGTAAAATAAATGCAGTGAAAAATTCAATGTTGGTGGTAGTCAATAGCTAATGATAGCTGCGGAATGTAGCTGGCTATTTGTATTGGCCAATTACCAATGGTGACCAACATTGAGTATATGGTGGTGGTCGACCGTAAGTAGAGAGGTCACGAGGCTTTCAACAACGGCGGGGGAGCGATGGTTGGTGGTGACATCAATATCAGCTTGCAATGTGCTTGGAAGTATACCCAAAAAATAGATAAACTTATAATACATCTAAATAAACTACATAATAACAAAAAAATCATAAAAAATGAGTTCCTTTTTGAACAAAACAAAATAGCCTCATAGACGTGAATGTCTCTTCAAACCATAAATCTAGTAGTTTAAGATAAACAAATGCTACCATTTAACCGAATATCATTGATCCAATGATTACCCCAATTAACAATAGGACACATCTCATGACTTGTAAACAAATAAAGAACAATACTTCATTACATCAATGATCCACCACCACTATAACATCTGCCACCCCCCCCCCCCCCCCCCCCCCCCCCCCCTTTTTTTTTAAAGGAAAATACAACAACATCTGCTAGGGGTGTCAATATTGAACGGGTCGGTTTTGGGTTCCCGGATTCGTCCCGTTTGAAAAATGGGTCGGGTCGGGTTGACCCAACGGGTTGTCGGGTCAACCCGGAAACCCGTTTAGAGTGAGCTGCCCGCACCTGCTCCGGCTACCCGCGCCCTGCCCGCGGCTTCCTGCGCGACCGCAAAGGTTTCCCTCACGCTGCCCAAGTTTGCCCGCGTAGACACTGTCGCTCGCGAGCCGCGTCGCGCGCTACCCGAGTCTGCTCGCTAGCGCCCGCGCTGCCCGCTGCTCGCCCGCGTTCGCTGCTTGCCCATCTGCTCGCGCCCGCTGCTCTCCCACGTCCGCGCGCCAGCGTCAATGTGCCTGCCTACGCGCCCGAGTACCCGCTTTCTACCCTCCTGCGTTCCGTGTCGGGTCGGGTCAACCCGGCAACCTAACGGGTCAGGTCCGGGTCCGAGTTTCCGACCAGTTTACCTACCCTGGTCGGGTTAGAGTAGACCCGATTGAACCCGGGTCAACTCCAGTTTCAACCCGAAATTGACACACCTAATAATCACAACTCGAAGGAAAAAAAGATAAAAAAAATTTAAAAAAAAAAAAAGCTACTGGAGCTGCATAAAAAAGGAGCATAGCTCATGACAAAACAATGCTTACAACTAAGGAATAGAAAACATATTAGCCGTAAGTCAAAAGAAGAAAGAACAATAATGAAGCAATCTGGACTAAAAAAATAGAGCCATCAACATAGGGAATACTCAGCCGAGTACATCCTCTGGTTGCCTATAAGACCATCCAAGGGGATGGGTTAATGATGGGAGACCATCATTGTCTAGGAAGCAAAACGCCCATCAGACCCAAAGCCAAAAAGTAGTTCCAACAATTCGATCAAGCTTCACAAGTGCTCAAATCAACCAAGAATACAAAGAGGCTATAGAACCCCGATAAAAGCTCCAGAGCTACAAAAATAGAATAAATCGTACAATCCATCATGCAATAGATATCAGCCCAACCAGACCTTAATTGAGTCCCAAAATTATAACTTAGCATCCTTAAGATGAATATTTTTCTTGATTTTAAGGAAAATAGTATGAAAATTCTGAAGTAGAGTGTTTTGGAGCTGAATTGATGAGCGTTGTGGCGTCAGACCATTTCAGAAATAAAATCAAAGAGTTGAGTGATATTCGGCCTGAGTAGAAAGCTATTCGTCCCAGGTAAAAGACCGGTTAAGATAGAGTAAGCATAATCACATTCAAAATATAAGTAAGAGAAAGATTCAAACAACAAATGATACAGGCTGCACTGGAGTGCTACCCAAATATTCCTCTTAAGCAACAGATCAGATGCTTTTAGGCCTCCAAGAATAGCTAACCAAGTATAAGCAAAGAATCTTAAGGCATGATGCTTATGCCAAAAAAAATTAGACCGGGTAACCTATGAGCAAATCCTATAAAGATGTCTCTGAAATATAAGTTAGAAAGACCCAACACATTCGAGAGATTATTTTGTGCGGACGTCGAAAGCTATTTTATATCCGGATACCAATCAGAATGAGCCACGTCAGCGATACCGAGCCTCGATACCAAGCGGTACCTACACTTGATATTGAGGGGTACCGAGCCACGGATTTAGATATCCGAACGGATTTCACTTCCGGATACAATAATTTTTCCAACACATTGAGTCACAACATTGCCAATAACCTCCATCAAAGAAAATCAATTAAACCAATGATCTCAAAGAAAGAGATATGAGAGCAGAGGGACCAATATGAAAGATAATTTCTTCCAGCAAAAGACAAAAGCTTTGCTTTCCACTATAACATTTGTGAATTTGGATCAATTAGGCGGTCAGTACACTACACGTTGCACATGGTCGACTCTGTAGTGGTGGTGGGCACCAATCAGCGCTTACCAACTCAGTTATTGGATTATGCAGACCGCACAATCAAAATTTTCGTTCAATATTATTAAATAAAATTAATTAATGGAAGAGATGGGAGGGGCTTACTTTCTCACTATTAAAATAAATTTGGATGTCCTAATAACTAACCGCACACTCATTAGAAAAAAAAAAATCGATGGAGACCTGATAAAGTTTTTTTAATAATAACCAATTAAAGCATTTTTTACTAAAAAAATTATATTAAAAAATAGTAAGAAAATTATCCCAAATAAATTCTAAGATAAACTCACACACACATAGGGGTGTAAGTGAGCCGAGCCGGCTCGAGCTCGACTCGTTTATGGGCTCGCGAGCCGAGCTTATCGAGCTCGCGAGTCGAGCTCGAGCTCGAGCACGAGCTCGAGCCGGCTCGATTAAATATTAATATTTTTAAAAATAATATTATTTTATTTATTAATTTTAATTATTAAAAAATAATAATAATAATCACCTAAATTTTATTTAAAAGTGAAATATTTCATATTTTTATAAAAAATTTTGTTTAAGTTTTAAAAATCCCGCTTAAAGTTTAAAAATCCCGCCTAATCTTAAATTTTTTTAAAAATCCCGCCTAAATTTAAAAATTCCCGCCCATGGCTGGCGAGCCGGCTCACAAGCCGGCTCGAGCGTTAACAGTGACACGAGCTCGAGTTCGAGCTCGCTTTCTATCTAACGAGCCGAGCTCGATAAGGGCCAAAACTCGACTCGTTTACACCCCTATAGTGACACACATCATATATGTAAGACTCGAACATATGACCTCTTAGGTTTTGTTTGGGTTGGCTTTTTTATTGCTTTTTAAAACAGCTTTTTAATAAATTTCTTTTAATTTTTATACTAAAAAACTGTTTTCAGAAGCAATAAGAAAGTCATCCCAAACTAAATCTTAGTTGATAGTCAAAACTCTCAACCAACAGATCAAAAAAAAAAAAAAATTGCATAGATGTGATCAAGTGATTTAGGGCCTTTCACTATAATTGTTAGAAAGTGCTTGAAAGCACAAATGTATTAGGAGACATTTGAGATTATTTTTATTTTAAGTTTATTTTAATATGGAATAAGATATGTTTGAAATTTTAAAAATATATTATTTTTATTTTAGCTACTCATTAAATAATTCTTCTCCTCATGACAAGTATTAGTATTGTTAGTAAAAATCATAAAGTAGTAGTTATGATTGTGGGTTTTGTTTGTTAATTTCTTAAAATTTAGGGGCCATTGGGAAACATTTTTTCTTTTATTTTTCATATTTATTTGATTTTTATTTTGACTTGAAATAAACATAATTGATATTTATAATACATATTGTTATTGCATCTATTGAATATCGAATAAATTATTTTAAGCGGTGGTGACAATAATGCCGATGAGGCAATGTCATCAAAAAAGTCTTCGACAACAATGACAACATATAGTAATAATATTTATTTTAAAAAGTATTCAAAATATTTGAAAATTATTATGAACGGTTTTAAATAATTTTATTTATTTAAAAAAAAATAAAAAAAAAAATAAAACACATAAAATACATACAAATTAAAAAAGCATATTTTCATTATTGATATAGAGTTAAATGATTGGCGGCAATTAATTTACATAAAGTGTAACAAATGCATATTCAAAATGGTCCTGAAGAGTGATTTTATATATAAAAATAGATAGAAATTACTTCTATTGAATAATCACAATTAGTTCATTATATATGAAAATTATCATACTGAAGAGATTAAGAGGTCTCAAAAGGGATTTCATTATTAATAAAGAGTTAAATTAGTTATTAGAGCCCTAATTTGTGTAGCATTGATAACCAAGAGTTTACACTAATGAAACAAAAATACCAATTGTATCATGCCAATTGCTGCTCTTTTTTATGGAGATTTTTTAGTAGGGATAACCTAACTACTGCTTGGTTTAGGAACAAATATATATCTCCTTGGAAGCCGCTTAGCTCTAATGCTTCTAAATTCTGGAAGAAAATTTATGCCACGGCTCAGTTGGTGAAAGAT
The DNA here is from genome assembly GCA_022539455.1 of Dendrobium nobile. Taxonomy (NCBI): domain Eukaryota; kingdom Viridiplantae; phylum Streptophyta; class Magnoliopsida; order Asparagales; family Orchidaceae; genus Dendrobium; species Dendrobium nobile. Next base: position 37,699,979 of record CM039722.1, on the reverse strand, counting down.
AAATTCTCATTTACTGTCTCTAACAATTGTAAATTTTCTATGGAATGGGATCCCTGGTGTGGTGGGAGATCTCTTCAAAACATTTTGGCGTCCTTTAGGTTCATGAATCCTTTTGTGAACTTTTACTCATCCAACAGCTATTGGACTCTCCCCCCCAATACGCCTCTTATTTTAAGAAATGAGATTACTGGTATCAATATTGGTGAGCATTCGGTGGTGTTTTGGGATGGCTGTGACAAACCGTCTTTCTCTAGCTTTTATTCCAGCTATTTCTATAACTTTGAGGAGGTTACTTGGCATAAGTACATTTGGCATAAAAGAAAATCCTTACATTTTTCTTCATATACCTAGATGGCACTGCTGGGCAAGCTAAAAATGGCTGATTTACTTATTTTGAGAGGGATTGATGTTCTTCCCAATTGTGTTTTTTGTTCGGATGGTTGCGAAAATCATTCTCACATGTTTTTTGCGTGTGACTACTCATATTCTGTGATAGTTTCTCTTCTACCATACCTGGACGTCTTCCTCCTGCGGCCTAACTTGTTACAAGCATTTGAATTTTTTGAAGATTCACAAAATTTCAATAGTTGGAAGAAGAATTTTTGTTATTTGACTATCTGCAGTTCTATTTACTACTTATGGAAAGAAAGGAATACAAGAAAATTTGAAAAGGTTTGGAGCAGCCCCACCCAGCTTTGCAGCATCATTCGTAGAGCGGTTTTTGCAAAAGTTAAATCATGGAAGCAATTTGATGATCTTAATGGTCGTTTTGGCATTGCTGGCTAATTCTATTTATCTTCCCTCCCTCCTTTGTGGAATTTGTTGCCTGCTATGTTTTTGGGACATTCATGCTTTGTTATAACTGATTGCTGGATTGGAAAGTTAGTTTGATGGGTGATTATGGGTTCCTTTTGCTGAGAAGATACTACAGTTGTGACACATCGAGCCCCTCCGTCCATTCGATCTTCCTGCTAAGCCTCAACTGGACGATGATGATGCTCCCATTAGCAGGGCCCTTGGACGGTCTTCGGGCAAGCAGGGTTCCAATTTTATCGTCCCTTTTTCTTATTCTGAGTCCAGTTCTGTTGGGCTTGGGAGTTGGGTTGTTTTCTTCGCTGCGGCCGTTCGATCTTATTCTGGTGCCGGTTGGGACTCCTTCAGCTGGACTTCCTTTTTTATCTTTTCCTCCTACCACAGTTTTTGGATTATTTCTTTTATCAAATTTTGTAATTGGTGGTATAGTTGGGGTTTTATTTCCTCTTTTGGCCCTTTTGTTGTTTTTTGGCTTTCAAGGGCTTTTTCTTGTAATTTCTTATTTTTATAACTTTACTTCTTCTTAATATATGGGCTTATGCCCCAAATTTTCCCAAAAAAAAAAACAAAAATACCAATATTGTTATTCATCTGAATAATATGTATGGAAGACATCTCTTCTCCTATAAAAAGAGAAAATAATTTGACCACCCACAATTACCTGACTTTTAATGTTCATCATCGATTATTGACTAATGCCCGCCAACACTTGATATATGTCAATAACTAATATCAATATTCTAACTTCTCATACTATATATTGAATGATCAAATCGATAGATCATCGTTATCCAATTGCCAATATTCTTGTTCTCATTATCAGTTAGTTTCCCATCATATTAGGAGAATGGTCAAGATGATCATTAACAATCGCTCAACTCGTAAATTTCCCCACATATAGAATGTTGTATAAGAAATGTCTCAAATGCGCGTAGTTTGTTATACGAGTTATATGAAGAATATGCTTTGTATTTTAAACTAGAAATTGAATGTCATTGCTTGATGGAAGAGTAACCAAATGAAATATCATCTGATATTAAGAATTAGAGGTGCAAATATTTGACACGACTTGCAAACTCGACTTGAAAATTTTGGATTATTGTCAACCCGTTTTGCAAACGAGTCGGGTTCGGGTTCCCGATTCCAACCGTTTGGTAAAACGGGTTGGCCCGAAACCCGAACTCAACCTGGGTTAACCCGGGAAAAACGCGTTGGCATGTCGTCCCGTCCGTCGTGTGTAAAACATATAAAGCTTATATAAAATTAAAAAGAGTTTTGTAGTTCCCTACTTATATAAAATTTCGACCTTAATATATTAAGTCGAGCCCAAGCTCGTGAGCATAGCTTGAGTACACAAGCCGTGCTCGAGCTAATGGCTTTTTGAGCAAGTAGCGCTCGAGCCCTACATGTGAGATTAGGTTAGAGTGATTCATTATAGGTGAGCCGAGCCCGAGTTATCTATAACTTGAATTTGACTTAACTCATTTGTCCCTCTATCACTAAAAGCTTTTATAAAAAAAAAATGTTTCTTATATGTGCTAACAAAGAGCTAATTTTCCTCATAAATTCATTGGAAATATTATTTTTAACGAATTTTGATGAATTACAGTAGAAAAAAATACGATTATAATTGGTCATTTTTTGTAGAGGTTTGAATTATGCCTATCGTTGGCCTCGGATACCCGGCTTCGTAGTTGCTTGTTGTCCACTCTTATTGTGTGGATAATGTCGTCAATCGTCGACTATCACATGATCTTTGATGTTCCTTGTTGATTAGATGTCTATGCCAACAAATAATTTCTTCAAACTTTAGTGAACCAATTATTTCAACTAAGCTTGTGTTAAAAAAATAAAAATAAAATTAAAAAAAAAAAACTAAGCTTGTTTTTATTAAGAATTTCATGTAAAAATATACGTCTTATTAGAGCTACTTCTAGCTTATATGCATTTGAGATTTTCGAAAAATAGCAATAAACTTTCTTTCCCATCATAAATATTTTAACATATAATAATAATAATAATAATAATTATAATTATAATTATAATTATTATTCCCTAAAAAATTTGCGGCGGGAAAAATTGCGTTTAATGTCTTAGTTTTGTACTAAAATCCAACACACAAACAAATCAAAGATAGAGGTGTAGCATTCATAAGATACACCAGACTTTTTACGTGAAACACTTGAAAAGGAGGGAAAATCAATGGGCCTAGCCCAGTTTGAATGAATCCACTAGTATTGATGGTTCAAATATTGATGATTGATTACAAATAATATCCCTCCTCGAAAGAGAGTGGTGGCTTAATGTTGTAAATATATATTATATATAGCTCGTTACATAATAGTTGTTCTTAAAATAGTGTTGACATATTTGTTTGGTCAGCAGGACTGTAGTCGACAAGCGAAGACGAAGGTGGTAGGAGGAACCGTAGTCAGTAGGTGACGATGATCAGAAGAATCGTAGTCTACGATGATGGTCAGAAGAACCATAGTCGAGCGATGACGGTCAGAGAGATCGTAGTTGGTGGGCGACGAAGGTCGAAAGGACCGTAGTTATGCGATAGTGGTTGGAAGGATCATAGTTGGCAGGCAACAGTTGTTAGAAGGATCGTTGTTGAGTGATGGTGGTCGGAAGAATCGTAGTTGGCGGGCGACGGTAATCATAAGAACAATAATTGGACAACGGTGGTCGGAGAGATTGTAATTGACATGAAATGATGGTTGGAAGAACCATAATCGGCATATGACAGTGGTTGGAGGAGGGCTTGTTAGTGGCTACTGGGTGGAGAATCATCGACGATGGTCGTTTAGAAGTTCAATAGCGGCGGCTTGGTGGCGATGGTGCCGGGGTGGAGCTTCAGGATTCTTCAAGCCCTATAGCTTTTCTCCTCTTCCTCCTCCCCCCTTATGAAGAATGAGAGTTCTATTTGTAGTTTTTTTGGTGTGATATGACTAGTGAATAGGAAGAAGATCAAGGGCATTTTGAGAGCGTTCAAATAATGGACAGCTGATATTAACTCCCTTGATCATGAATTATTTATTTAGTATTTAGGTGTCTTAATGATGTTCGAATTTGGCTATCTTATGCTTGTTGTAGTCGTCCAGTCGAGCCGCTCTATTTGATTATAACTATATGTCACGTTTGGATATCATTTGGTCATCTGATTAATATTCTGAAGCTTCCAAATATGCTTCGGACCCTCAATTTCGGCACATTTGGGTTTCGATTGGATCGATTTTAATGTCGTTGAGTTTGTCTCTTCGAGACATTAAGTTTGACTAAAAATTTGCAGAAATCACGAATTTAATTTTAAAAATTTTTTATTCATTTTTTTATCAAGATTTGTGCCTGATCAAGATAAATTTTTATGACATAATAACAATAATAATAACAATTATGATTAAGATTTTTATGTTTAATTCTCCCACAACATATATAGTTTTACTTTCTTGTAACTTTAATATGCAGATGAACCAAATTAAAATTTAGTGAATTATTTTCTTGTCATTGGCTATTTGTTAGTTAATTCATATTGATTTTGTCATTTTGCTTAATAATTCACAAAAAATAATTATTTTTCAAGATGACTTAGCAGCTTTAAATTTCTAGTAAAAGGGAGATAAAGCTAAAAAAATTTTCTGGCTAAGGTTTCGTTTGAGACAGTTTTTTGTTGCTTTCTTAAACAGCTTTCTACTACAAAAAAATTTTAAATTTGAAAATTTTATACTAAAAAGATGTTAGGAAGTAGTATGAAAGTCGTCTCAAACGAAGCCTAAAAGCTAATCAACTGACTTTACAATCAATACTTTTTTTATTCATTTTCAATTAAAAAAATGGAAAAATAGTGCAAATTTTTTTTTTTTTTTTTTAAATGAGCAGATTGTAACATAATGAATTTAGATCTCCATTGAATAAGTAGATTTTGTCCTATGTAGAAGCTTGCCCCAAATAATGAACTTAGTCCTATAAGATTATTTTGCAATAATCACAGCTTAAATTAATGAAATTAATTAGGTACTTTTAGAAGGGGATATCTATTAAAATGCAATACATTTGTTGAACAAAATGAGGAAGGAATGGATGGGTGAGGTACAAAATTCAAGCATCATGTTTATGGCTCCATTTGGGAAAGCTATTGCTTTTTGTAAATGCGTTTATAAAACTATTGTGGGGAAAGCTGTTTTTTTTAAAGTTTTTTTTTATAAAAACAGCTTCCTAGCACAAAAGTATATTGAAAGCAATAAAAAAAAACACAGTTGTAAAATAAAAATTATGATTGCGACATGAAAACTACAAGTTACTACACAAACAAGCAAGAAGGGTTAGCAATTAAAAAAAATGTTATACTAAAATAAATTTCAGATCAACTTAAGTATAACTAATATTTAATTTAAATTTAATTAGTAATCTTCACGTTCAATGAGGCTTACCTACCTTTTGCTGAATTTGATAGTGTTGGGATTTGGTTCCAGACACTACCTTGGGAACAATTATTACATCTGGTGACCAGACGTAGCTCTACGTGTGGTCACCACTGAGTTACTCGGTATTTGCTCGGTATTGCTTGCAATAATGAGAAATACCGCTCTGTGAAGACCAATGCCGAGTAATATCGAGAAATACCGAGTAATACCGAGTTTTTCTAGAAAAAACTTGATATTGCTCGGTATTTGCCTTCACATAATGGTATTTCTCGTTATTGCCGAGCAATTAAAATCGACAAATACGTGGTTTTGTACCTGCTACGTGGCGCGATCTAAGTGCCGGCCGAACGTAGCTCTACATCCGGTCACCGGACCAAATAAAAGTTCCTACCTTGGTGACTATGTCGATTGGATTCTCATTTATATGAATTTTGTTTGCCTCCACAATGCCTTGAGCCAGAATATCTGAGATAAAATATAATCTAATATCAATGTGCTTTGTGATAAAATATAATCTCATATCAATGTTCTTTGTCATTTCATGAAATACCTTATTTTTCACCAACTGAATTATACTCTAAAAGTCACAGCAGATAATTGATTTCATTTATTTCTTCGAAAGCTCTTTGAAAAATCATTGTATTTTAATCAAATCAAATAATATTTTTAGGAGTCCTTATAAGTCTAAATTATAATCCATCTTCATTATAGCACAGATAGATATTTTAGTGATTTAATAACACCAATTTTTTCATATTTTTTGGGCACTAATGAAAATTCTTAAAAAAATTGACACATACTAGTACAAATGAGGATTTTGCTACCATTATATATCCGTTTTAAAAATCTATTTCAACAAGATTTTATAAATAAAATGGGTTACTTTGTAGATATTTCTCTATAATTTTTTAAGCCCCCAAATGATTTACATAAATTTTATATAAAAAATTGATTTAATTATATAATTATATAATATTATATTATTATTTTAATATAAATATCATAAAGCACTAACATAACCCATTAATTCATTTTTCTCCGTTGATCAAATCGGCTTAGAGAGAAGTGTAAGAAAAAAAATGAGAAAGTGAGGTTAGAAAAAAGAAAGATTAAGATTTGGAGGGAGGAATTTTCGTCAATTGACCGAGCTAGGAAATTTTCTCGGTCTTCCTATAAGAAATTATTATCCTATTTGTGATTTCAATAATTTATTATTTATAAAAAAAAATTAATCATATTATACTTCTGTTACTAAAAAATGAGGATAATTTTATATTAGTAAAACTTTTACCGCGTAAATTTTTTTATGTTATAGAGATTGAGATTTTGAACGTTTTGAGTATTTATTTGAGATTTTGAACATGATAATTTTTAAAAAGTAGCAATTTTTATCAATTTAAAATTTTATTTTAAAAACTAAAAATAATTTCTTTAGTTTAATCAAAGCTTCAAAATATTGTTATATACGATCTTTGGCAATTTGGTTTATTTCTGAAAATGTGATTTTTTGCTCAATAGAGTTTTCTCTTACCTACCATTATAACATTTTGATACTTTCTGAATTAAGCCAAATTATGTTTTATTTACTATAGTGTAATAAAAATGAAAATTTTAAGCACATGCAGATTTACTATTATAGTATTATTTTATTACTCTGCCACTGATTTTATTATTACCGATATGGTTACCGACACTATTTGATACTACTAATCAATTGTACTGATATTGAATATATTGAGCATGTGATATATTGGATAGTATGTATACATAGTTATAAGAGTTTACTATATTGAGCTAAGTTTGATAGTTCTTTAATAATGCTTTGGTTTTATATAATTGATTTACTTATTGATAGTACTGTTACAACGACTACTTTATTGATTTGACATCCATATTGGTTTACTGATTTTTCCACTATAATATTTTATTGGCTTTCATATCATATTATTTTACTTTTTATAGATTCTACTACTGCATGTGAGCTCTATTATTTCTTCACTGATTCATAGGCATGTGATTACTAGTGTTGTTATTTGACTGCTGGCATACATTTTGCTTCTTTATCGTCCATTGAGTTTAATTGTAGGATTTGGTTATTTGCTTGACTGTTTAGCTCATTATATATAGTTTAAATAATTTTAAGTTAAGAAAGAGATTCATGAGTGAGAGATTGACTATGATCTTTCAGGTTTATGTTCTTATTATTTTAACTATTCTTTTATACTCCGGAATGATGATATATTATGATTATACGATTCTTGAATATTATATATGATTAATTTTGGGGAAAGAAATACACATGTATATATTAATATTTTGATTGATAGTTTTATTTATGTTGGTATTTATATTGATAAAAGAAATTATATATCTCTGATTGTGTATGATTGTGTAAAGATAAAAGAATAATTCTTCCAAATTAGATTGTGGGGCATAACAACCCTTTTATATGGATGTCTCCTATCTAGGGGTGTCAATATTTGACACGACACGACAACCCGACCAGGACGCGACACGAAAAATCTGGGTTGGACCCGACCCGTTTGATAAACGGGTCGGGTCCGGGTTCGCAGATTCAACCCGTTTGATAAAACGGGTCGGGTCGGGTTGACCCAGCGGGTTACCGGGTCAACCCGAAAACCAGTTTATTTTAAAAAATTTTGAATTTCCCGCTGCCCCCGCCCTTTGCCCGTCTGCCCTACACTGCAGCCCGCGCTGCCCCGTGCCGAACCCGAGTACCGCCGCTGCCGCGCCGTTGCCGAACCCGCATGCCGCCGCTGCCGCGCCATCGCTGAACCCGCGTGTCGTGGCCGAACTCGCGCCGTCGCCGAACCGCGCGTGCCGAACCTGCTGTCCTGTGTGCCGTTGCCGAACCCGCGCCGTCGCAGTTGCTGCGTTGCCGAACCCTCGCGCGTCACCCACTGCAGGGTCGCGGGTCGAGTCGGGTCAACCCGGCAATCCGGCCAGGTCGGGCCCGGGTTGAAATGTCTGACCCGTTTGCAATAATGAGTCGGGTTCGGGTTGACCCGTTTATATATGGGTCGGGTCGGGTTCGACCCGAACCCGACGGGTTGACCCGAATTGACACCCCTACTCCTATCATTGCCTTAGTAACAACCATATATTCAGTCTCTACAGTTGATAAAGTGACAACAGACTGAAGATTAGATTTCCAACTAATTGTGTTATTGTAGACTTGAAAGATATACTCTATCAAAGACATGCGCTTGTCCAAACCTCTTGCTTAATAAAAATTGACAAAGCATGAAATATGCTCTATGCCCCAGTTTTGATTTCTATAAGTTAATGCAACATCAACTGGTCCTCTTAGATATCTGAAGATCCACTTAACAACCAACCAATGCTCTTTCTCCATGTTAGCCATATATATGTAAATCATACTCATGGCATATACTATATTTGGCATGGTGCAAATCATAACATACATAAAATTGCAAGCTGCACTTGTATATGGAACTAAACTCATATACCTCTGATCTTCCTTTGTTGTTGATGATTGCGACACAAAAAGTTAGAATTCTGAACCCAATAGCGATGAAACTAATTTGTTTATTTCCATTCCAAATTTCTTTAAAAATTTTCAGATATATTTTTGTTGAGACAAATGTAATAAGCCTTTATTCTTTTCTCTTATTATATCTATCCCAATTATATGTCTAATTTGTCCCAAATTTTTCATCACAAAATGGCTGTCGAGAAACTTCTTTAACTGATCTATCTGTGTAATGTTGTCACTGGCTATAAGCATATTGTCTACATATAGAAGCAAATATATCACACTAATCTTTGAGAACTTTTTATAGTAAATACACATATTAAACAAACTTGTTTTAAAAGAATTTTGAATCATGAATGAAACAAACTTCTTATATCATTGTGGTGGAGACTACTTTAGCTCATACAAAGATTTTTTAAGAAGACATACTTTATTTTCCTGACCTTTAATATCACATTTAGGAGTATAAACAAATCAAATCGAGGCAAATATCTTCAAAATTGAGCTAATCTCATTTAATTCTTGTCAAGCTCGAGCTCAACTAGAGTTCATTTATTGAGCTCGAATTCGGCTATTTCAAAAACTATTAGGCTTAAGCTAGGCTCAATTACTTGAGCGCTTTCGAAAAGCTAGCGCTTAATTTAAGAAATAATTTAAAATATTTATTAAAATTTCATTTTATTATTATGCAATTAATTTTAAAATTAATTTAAATTCGAATGAGCGGATAAACATGCTTATGAATCGACCCATGTTAATCATGAAGTCAAGTATAGGCTCATGCTCAAACTCATTGCTCAATAAATTTGTCTCGAGAGTTCATTAATGAATTGAATTTGAGCCAACTCACGAGCTGACTCTGCTCACTTGCCCCCGAAAATCATATTACATAACATTTTCATGATACATATTTATATTTGATCCATGTCATTAATGATATTAATTTAGTGACTATTGACAGTCTTATTGTAAAAAAAAAATATATAATAAAGATCGCTTTAATTCTATATTGATGTGAATGATGAATCAGATTGTCCAGTGATGTGATTCCATACAGATAGCAAACATTGACATTTTAAGTTTATTATATATATATATATATATTTGGGATATTTAGGTCATTTAAGGCAAATTCACACACAGAACGCATACACAAAGACTCGAACCTAAGACCTCTTAGTTGGAAGCATAAGCTTTTAAGAATGCTCCCCTTACCTAGAGCTCATTCAACGCACTTATTAAATTGAGCACATGGGCTGCCACCCGACGCAGTAGTTGCTGCTCCCACATGTTTAAGAGTATTTCATTTCGTTTCATATTTTATTAGCATGTGCTTTCTATCATAAAAACTTATTCTGCACCTACTTCATGTCAGGAAAAAATAACAATAATAATTCTTACAAACATTTTTTTTTTCATTTGTTTTCATTTACCTAGCTAGTTTAATTCATACTTTTACATGGTATGAGAGATTGCTTGATGGATTTTTTTTTTTTACTCATAGCAATAATTATAATAAATTTTAAGGCGAGTCACTCTAATCTTATATGGCACTGGGGCTACTCCAACCTTTTCATGCATATGCTTATTTCGTATATTGTCTCTAAAAGTAAAGCCACTCTTCCCATGGAACAATTATTACGTCCTCCGACCGGACGTAGAGGAACGTCCGGTCGGAAGCAAATTCCCGCCAAAAAACGAGTTGTACCGAGCAAATACCGGACAATACCAAACAATAACGAAGAATACCATCATTTGAAGACCCAATACCGAGTTATACCGGGCTTTACCGAGCAAATACCGAGTTATACAAAAGTTGTACCGAGTTGTTCCCAGAAAAACTCGGTACAACTCGGTACAGCTCGATATAACTTGGTATTGGTCTTCAGAGAACGGTATTCCTCATTATTATCAAATAATACCTAGTTGTATCGAGCAAATACCTAATTTTTTGACGGAAAATTGCCTCCGACCGGACGTTCCTTTACGTCCTTGCACCGGACGTAATAAAAGTTTCTTCCCATGGATGTTGAAAACCTTCAAATTTTGAATTGAAAACATATCTTCTCTAATTGAATTGAAAACCTTCAAAATTAAATTCTACATCATCCAAACGCTAATTTTTCGTAAACTTATAATCAAAATGGATATTTTATGAAATGAGCACAATGACCTACAAATTATATTGATTCGAGTCTAAATGAGCCCGAATCAAGTACTTTATGTGTAGTTGAAAATTTATGATGATATTTAATGGATCAAAGGATCTTCAAATTTGGCTTATAATTTAAATGAGTGCTTACTTTGATGAGAGAATTTTAACAAGCCTAAGATCACTAAGTTCTATTATCATTAAGACACTAAAATATATAAAAAATAGGTTTGTTAGTGATAGAATCAACACAAGCCATCTGATAGAGTGTATGAGGATTTTGACTAAAATTACTTAAATGTCACTAAAAAAATCATTAAAAAAAACTCTCATTCTCCACATAAATGGGGGGCTAAATTTTACAGAGAGCTTAGAGATTTGAAGTAATCTAAAACCATATCTAACGTTCGAAGCTAACGCTCACCACTGACAATTGTCATTACGTACCCAACTATCATTGTTCTATTATTAACATTTGACTATAATTTTCGATCGCTATTGCCTAATCATCATTGCCTGAACCCCAAGTATATATGTAAGTATTTCCACCCAAAAACCATCACTTCACAATCATCACTTGATTACATCATCATCCTTCAAAATTTATATAACTTTATCTATTTAAATCTAGGGCTGCAAACTCACCGAGCCGAGTATGTACGTGTTTATGTTTCAGTTTGTTTATTATCAGCTTGTTCAAATTTGGTTCGAGTTCGATTCGAGCATTTTTATTTGTGTTCAAACTTGGTTCGTTTAAATTAATAAATGTTCATATTTGGTTCATGTTCGGTTTATTTCATGCTTATCGAGCTTAAACAAATTAGCCTTATCGAGCTATACACAAACCCTACTTCTAAATATTCATTAACCTAACAAACGAGCTTTGTTGAGCCTTCTAACAAATAGACCATTGGATCTCCTCAAGATCAGCTCATGAAGATTTAGAGCTAACAATGATGATGATGATATTACTGTCATTCAATCAACATCCTTAACATTCAAGTTAAAAGAACGTCATGATTCATGAACATCACCCAATCTCAACGCTCCAAGATTCGTGCCATCAACATGATGAATCAAGAGCTCAAGCCCTAGCTAAGAAGTAAGTACTCATCATCATTACAATAAAATGATAAGATAGCTCTCAATGAAGAGCTCATCATCGCATATGACATCAGTCCCAGCGCTCAAAGGTCCATCTTGCCATTTACTTAAGAAAAATATTATTAAAATTTTATTAATGATGACTTTTTTATTGTTTCTTAAAGTAATTTTTTAGTATAAAAAATTATTAAATTATAAATTTGTGGACTAAAAATTGCTTTAGAAAATAATACAAAGTTGCACCAAACGAAGACTAAAAATATTTGTCTTCTTAACTTCAAGGTAAAATTTCTAGCTTTAAGCATCACAGTAGCTTCTGAGGAACTCAATCACAAAGCAGATTCTGACCTTATTGGGATGAATGCAACAAATGATTCTTTGTCATGTTGAATTCAATCAATATCTCCACCAATTTAAATAGTTTCTTTCTCACACTAAACAAATCTAATAAATCACAAATTTATGAGATTTGTGAGCTATATAGGCATGGGCGGAGGGAGGGGGGGGCAAGGGGGGGCACGTGCCCCCCCCTAAAAAAAAAAAAAGCTTAGAACCTGTAAGCTTTCATTTGGTTTATTACAGGCTTTTTCATTTTTTTTTTGGGAAATGGTTTTTTACATTTGAAGTCCACCTTTTACTCGGACATGAAATGCTTCAGCCAGAGAGAGTGACTAATAGGGTAAAGTATTGAGAGAGAGAGAGAGGGAGGAATGACTTTGAAAAGAAATTTTGAAGTTGAGTTGAAGTGTTATTTAATTAATTATTATTTAAAATATTTAACTTTTTAAATGTGATTTTATTAAAACTTTTATACTTAATTCATTATTCATTATCTAATAATAATTATTAAATATTAAATTACCACATAATTATTGAATTATTTTTGCACCCAACCATTGTGTATTATTGATTTAGCTAAAGCTAAAATTGAAAGCTTAAATGGGCTTAAAGTTGACTGTTTTAGTGGCTTAATAGAGCAACAAATTCGCCAACGAGAAAACCTATTATAATTTTTGTAATTCTTACTTTTAAAACTTATTTATTAATCCAAAGAAGCCACCAACATTATTTCTTGGACACATGAAAAACATCAATAGTTTGTTTTTCCTTTTACTCCTCTCTCGCGACTCACGAGTCACGACCTCGAGCACGGCTTTCGTTAGGCCCCCCTGGAAAAAAATTTCTGGCTCCGCCACTGTATATAGGGCATAAGTGAACCAAACCTGTTTGTGAGCTAGCTCAAACTCGACTCGCTAACAAGCTAACGAGTCGAGTTTATGCAAACTCGAACTCAAACATGGTCCGGCTTTGCTCATTGGCTTGTTGAGCTTGCTTGATTAATATCAATTGACATAAGGGTTGCAACTGGAGTAAATGACAAGTTGGAAAGGAGCCCCATTGATTGTGTAGGGCATTTGGTTAGTATCAAATGACACTAGTAGTAAAAATATGCTCAGTTAAAGGGAATTTTTTGACAAAATTAGAAGCAAACCGCATCCATTTGATGTCACATATTCATCTTTCATTTTCCTCTTTTATTCCTTTCTCTATGGACCACCATTTTCAAAGGAATTTAATGGAGTAACACATGACCCATATTGCATGTTTTTAACATTAAGAAAATTACTCTTGTTACATTTGTAAATTAAAGAACTAATTAGTGGGATTAGGAGTATAACTCTACCGATATTACTACTTGAATTTTGGCTTATGGTTTTAGGATCTGTTTGGAACAGCTTTTTCATTGCTTTACATGTTAAACAGCGTACCATTTCAGTTTTGTTTGGGACAAATTTTTGATTGCTTTCAAAAATAACTTTCGAGTACAAAAATCTATTGAATAAAAAAATTTTACACTAAAAAAGTTACTTTTTAAGTGACAAATTTGTACCAACGGGAGCTTTCATTTTACTACTATTTTTTCATTCCTTTTCAAAAATTTTGATGATAAAAAGCTGATTTTTGCAAGAAGAATAACTAAATTATTTTTCTATAATAGCTTTAAAATTAATTTTATAAAATATATCATTAGTTTTTTTAAATAATGTATGACAAAAAATAATATTTTAAAGTTGTAATTCTTAAAAGCATTATTAAAAATTATTTTGTCACATTTTTAGATGTACTATTATTATAACATAAAATTCAAATAATTAATTTGTCATAAATATCCCATTGTATGCCTAAAATTCTTTGTTTGTTGTATACCATACAAGAAATAAGAATATTATATATATGCGGGGCTTAGAAAACTAAGATATTTCATTAGAAAATGTCCTCAAATAAACCCCTTTACTCGGTTTATCCTTTTCTAATTACAATGGGTTATTTTTTCTGCTCTACAATTTTTTTTTTTTAATTTTTGTTAAAACTTTTAATCAAATAATTTAGGTTCCGTTTGAGATAGTTTTGTTACTACTTCCTAAAATAGTTTTTTAATATAAAGATTTAGTTCAAGAAAATTTGTACTAGAAAATTATTTTAAAAAATAGTAAAAAAAGCTGTCCCATACGAAACCTAGACAGCTTTTGATCATTACTTTTTCGCTGCTTTCAAATAAAACACATACTACAAATTTATTTTAAAAAACTGTAAGAAAACTGTTTCAAAAGAAGCCGTGATCATTGAAATCGATTGAAAATGAATCATATTTCTCAATAAAAATTAACCTTCTGAACACAAAATTTAGTACATTCAATATAAAATTACAAAATAATAAGTGTATTGAATAACATATTTGCACTATAATTAAAAACTTCACAATAATAATGTGAAACATATAATCATATAAGTAACATAAAATTTCATGTATATGTGCAAAGGTAAACATGCATGCATGTTGATCTTTGTAGAAAATATATTAGACTTCGTTTGGGACAGTTTTTTTTACTGCTTTCTAATATTCTTTTTTAGGATAAAATTTTCTAGTTAAAAAATATATATATATATATATATTAAAAAATTACTTTAAAAAATAGTAAAAAAATCATCCCAAACAAAATCTTAAAAGAACATGCAAATTACTTGCGCTCAAACTGCAGCGAACATGTGAGCCTGAAGCAAGTAGCCTGCAGTATTAATTATTAATGAACCTTTCCTTTTCCATCCATTAACTGCCTCACCATACAAGCAGAATCTGGATCCATTCTTCCACTTCTCCACACTATAAAAATCCAATATTAGCCTCTTTGAAACCAATCTAACTAAGCAGCAGAAAATAGAAGGATTCAAAGATGAGTACTAGTGCTGTTTCAAATGCTAAAGCTGTGTCAAATAAGATGAATGGGCACAGAAATAAGGTTAGAGATGATCAGAAATGTTGCTTTCAGATGCCTCTTCATTATCCAAGATACACGAAGGCCGACTATGAGGACATGCCGGAGTGGAAGCTCGACCGCCTTTTTGTCGAGTATGGCTTGCCGGTGATCACCGGAGATCTCGACGGCAAGAGAAAGTTTGCCATTGGTGCTTTCCTTTGGTCTCATCAGTAAACTTTTGTAAGGGGGATATATATGAATTGTTGGTATGTTAAATAATGGTTTTATGCTTTTTCTTGCTCGTATAGTTTAACTACATTAATATGCTATGGTTATGTTGTGCATTAATGGAAATTTTATAATTTTTTTTAATAAATTTAAAGGTGAATATCCTGATCAATAATTTTAAAATAAGTGTAATATAAATTTTGATTAATTAAATGTCAATCAACTTTTTTTAAATTTTTTTTTAAAATGTCAATCAACTTAAATACACAATCAATGATCATAAATTCACTTAAAATTTTAGATTATAATGATATATGTTCAATTTTTATTAAATAATATGATTGAAATTTACCATCATTATTATCAATTTTTATAGAAATAATTTAATAAATAATATATCAAAATATTTTGATACAGATTATATGAGGAGTTCGAAACTAATAAATTTATTTTAAAATTAGTATATTACAAATTCTTCATATGCCGTGCGGGCTAATTTTAATTAAAATATGATAATTTTTAATAATTTCCAAATGATTTGTAAATATATCTTCACATAATTTTTTTTCTCATACTTTCTTCACATTTCTACACAGATATTATTAATTATATTGGTAAAAATGTTTATTTAGTCTTATTTTTCAAATTAAAATTTTAATAAAAACTTTTGGTCACAAAATTAAATCAATTTTCATTAAAAAAACGCGTATAATGATCTAAAAATTTTAACTAAATATGTTAGTTTAGTCAAAATTTAAGATAAAAAAAAACATCAGAGCAAGTACATGACTAATTTTTTATAAAAAAAGAGTGGTTATAACTTCAATTTTTAATACACAAAAGACAAATTATACATTTGCAGGGGTGGAACCCCATTAAAAAAATTTATTTATTATATGATTCTTTACATAACTTATCCCTAAATTTATTTTTTAATCTTTATTATAAGGATTTTAAGGCAAATCCCCCCCGTCTAATTAAAAGTTTTAAAATATTATGGTCTTTAGGCAATTGCCCCCTATATAATTTAACACATTATGTAGAAGTGTTATTTGACTGATGAACCATATAGAAAGGGAATTAGTAAATCAAAATTTGTTCTGGGGGCCCTCAGAAAACCGCGCAGGGGCGCTGCCCCTTGACCCCGCAACCTGACGGGGTAGGTCGAACCCCGCTAGGGGGTGCTTCCTCCTTGGACCCCAGATATATCTGCCAACAGTTACTTATAAGTCTCCCCCCCCCCCCCCCTGAAAATTATAGTTGAATCCGCCCCTGCATGCACCAGAGGTGGAACCCCAATGTGTCAAGGGGGGCAATTGCCCCCCCCCCCCCCTCCAAAAAATTTTATTAATTAATTAATTATATGATTCTTTAGATAATTTGTTTCTAAATTTATGTTTTAGTCTTTATTATAAGGGTTTTAAGGCAATTGCCCCCCCTTAAAAGTTTTAAAATATTATGGTCTTTAGGCAATTGCCCCCTGTATAATTAAACACATTATGTAAATGTGTTATTGTCAGGGAATGATGAACCATATACAAAGAGAAATGGTAAATCAAAATTTGTTCCGGGGGCGCTGCCCCGGGAAACCCCCGCAGGGGCGCTGCCTCTTGACCTCGCGACATGACCGGGTAGGTCGAACCCCGCTAGGGGGTGCTGCCTCCTGTGACCTCCGATATATCTGCCAACAATTACTTATAAGTTCCCCCCCAATGAAAATTATAGCTGGTTCCACCCCTGTACATTTGGTGCATGCTATATTAAACAAGAAAAACTCTCCAAATTAAAGAAGAAATTTACAGTAAAGGCCATTTTTGTAAAAGTAATTTTTTTGGAATCTGCAGCAAAATAATAAGAAAATAGTAACCTAATAACATTATGATTGCGGTCAGATAAAGTCAAATAAGGAAGAAAAATGTTCCAAATAAACCTTAAAATACTACAAAGATTATCCAAACAAATTTTAATAGGAACCGTTGCATTATCCTTTTAATTAATGGAACAAGTCTTCTTATTTCTTTATCTTTTTGGTTCACTATTCTAATGAGTTGGTGATGATATGTTACTCAATGCTTCTTTGTTGATTGTGCTGTGTTGACATGTCAGTTTGTGAGGTTTTGTTTAGGACGGTTTTTTTATTATTTTTTAAAATAGATTTTTAAAAAAATTGTTTTAAGAAATAGTAAAAAAGTCATCCCAAATGAAGGCTTCGTTTGGGACAGCTTTCTTACTGCTTCTTAAAGCTGTTTTCTTGTACAAAATTTTAATTTTGTACTAAAATTTTTTGTTAAGAAGCAGTAAAAAAGTCGTCTAAAACGAAGTTAAAGTCTAATGCTGCTAATCAATTAACTATTGATATGCCCAATTTTATTCATTTTTAAGATTATTTTTCTTTATTAAACATGCCAAAGTTTTTATAATAAATTATTTTAATTGCATGAAGATTAATCTAATTTTTAATAAATTTAAATTAAAGGCCTATTTAGGACAACTTTTTTCTTGCTATAATTTACTCACCGCAATCATAATTCTATTTACTAACTGCTTTAAGAAAATTTTGTGTTAGAAAATTATTTTTTACAGTAGTTATTTTAAAAAAATTTTACTTGCAACAATTTTATAATAAACTCTATAAAAGTCCAAAATGATCTCAAAGAGACCCTAAATATACGATGGGATGATGATATATTAAAAATAATATAAACATAAAAATTTTAAAATATATAATTTAATATCACAAGTTTGCATACTCTCTCTCTCTCTCTCGCTCTCGCGTGCTGAAAGATTCCACGTTGCTACCACTTGCCTCCTTAAAGACTACTTCCAAGCTACAAGCTACAGCTACTCCATGGTGGGGTAATCCTATATTGAATTCTATGATATTTTTTATGAAAAATATTTTTAAGTTTTTTCTTAAGTTTTTAGTCCATATACCACTTTGGGAGCAAATGAGTTGAGTCAAGTTCGAGTCAAGGGTTATTCGAGCCGAGCTCGTCTGTCAAATGTCAAGCTCGAGCTCGAACTCGAGTCGAGCTCAAAAGTCAAGCTCGACTCGACTCGACAGAGAAAAAAAAAGCTCGTTGAGCTCAAGAGCGGCAGTTCGAGCTCGAGCTCCCGTGCCCGCGTCTGTTGTTGCTCCCGCATCGTTGCTCGCATCCGCGTCCGTCGTCACCAGCTTCTGTTGTCTGCGTCATTGTCCGCATCGACATCCGCACGCTGCTCTCGTCCGCGTCGCTGCTGCTTCCTCATCCCTGCTCGCGTCTGCGTCACTACTCGTCGTCATTTTCCCCCGTCCGTCTTCGCAGTCCGCATCACTGCTCATCATCATTTTCCCCGCGCGTCCGCATCGTTTCCTTGATTTCATATTCCCGCGATAATTTCTTTTTTCCCGACGAAGCGAGCTGCTTGACGAGCTCTCAAGTCGATCAATTGGCTGTTCCAGCTCGAGCTCGATAAGCTGTCGAGCTCGAAATAGTGTTCGAGCTTGACTCGCGAGCTCGATAAGCTCGACTCATTGATCCTGTTGTCGAGTCGAGCTCGAACCGGCTCGCGAGCCGGCTTGACTCGGTTGCACCCCTATATACAACAATGAATTGGCGGAAAAAATGTACTTATTTTGCAATGCATAAAATAAAAAATTATATATGAATTATTTATACATGTGGGGATATCGTAATATAACAAAATGTTTGGACTAAAGATAAATACTTTAAATTAGAAAATTAATAAGAGATTTTAACCGAAATTGAAACCGATATTATAGGTTAGTTTTTTTTGACAAAAAAAATTAAAATATCTTTAAAATTTGATAATTTCTTTCTATCCTCATTTATTATATCAGGATAAATAAAACATCATTTAGTATAGCTGTTTTTATCCTTTAATTTTCAAATCATAACTAACTATAATTTTTATTCGATCATTATTTTTTCACTTCTTTCAATAAATTTTTGTGCTAGCAAACAGCTCTTCACATAGCTTTCAAACAGCCATTCACATAGTTTGAGAGCACAACAACATCAAGAGTCGTAGTGGCAACTTTTCACTATCGAACCTAGCACTGCAACTCTAACAAGCTCAACGTTGAAGCACTCTAGTTCAAACATAAATTCAAAAATTAATATTTTAAAATATTTTTCCTATCAATCTTTGTTACTCCTTTGCATTTCAAAGTGAAACATTTCTAGATTTGCATAGACCCTTTCAAGAATTTTTTTAATACCTTCTAAAGACAATAAAAATTTTAGAGGATTCAACTTTATGTTGTACTTTTTCAATGTAGAAAATTTTCTTTAAGGTCTTCAATGCGCTCCTCTAAAGTTTAGCTTTTTATGAGAAGATAATCAACATAGACCTTTGACATTCTTCATCTTTTGATCTTTAAAAATATGATCTATCATCCTTTCATATATGGCATTTGAATTTTTTAAGCCAACGACCATTACATTATAATAATATAATCCATCTCCTTTGATGATTATTGTCCTCTCGTAGTCAGTTGTGTGCATTTTGATGTGATGATTGTTGATCTTGATTTTCGCCCAAACTCATGGTCAAAGGGGTTGACTTAGCCAAATTGACCACACATTTATTATATTGGCTAACATTTTTTTTTTTAATTTGGGGACATTCAGCCCAATCAAGATAAACTCGCACATATCACATATACGAAACTCGAACCTAAGACCTCTTTGTGGCAGCCAAAGCTCCCAACTAAAAGACCAAGATGAGCTACTTATATGATGTCATTTTGATTACGATACACAATTTAATATGTCAATGTTAGATATTCTTTCATTAAATGAAATTGGGTAGAGTCTCATAAATACAAATCCTTATCAATATGCAAGAGAAGGTCAATGTGCATAATAAAGAAATGAAGAACACCAATTAGTACTGACATTAGGCATAATAGGGCTTACTTAAACAAATTTTATAAATCATAAACATATACTAATGAATATTGATCAATTCTGATTGGATACAAACTATTCAATAATATGGCCAACAAAATAATAGAGTTTATTTTAAGGTTCACATGTCAATTAGCAATTTGTCTTGTGGTTTACTGTGTAATTTTAAGTTCATGTATGTTCATCTTGTACTGAACTAGGATGACTTTCTTGCTGTTTTATAAAATTACTTTTTAGTAAAAAATATTTTAAAAGCAAGACAAAGCTGTGGTTTAAAGATGTCTCAAATAAAGCCTTAATTAGAACAGTTACGAAAAGCTACAATTACATTGAAAATGTGAAGTTTTTTCCCTTCCAGCCTTTGCCACTGTCACAGTTGGCCACCTTGCTGTTACAGTCACATGATTTTACATTGAATTAATTTTGTTTCAAATCAAACAAAAAAGAGTAATTTCTTGTATTTGTAGTGTACTTAAATTAAATAGGGGTGTCAAAATGGATTAATAGGTTAGGTTCTAATCATACCCGAAATCAACTCACTCATATTCACACAATTTGAACTCTATCCACTGGCAACCCTAATGACTCGAACACAATAACCCATTTTAATTAAAAGAATTTTTTTTTTTTATAACTTCTTAACTATAAAATTTAGAAAACTTGATCAGAAAGTAAGGAGATTATACCACCAAGCAAAAGAACATGAGAAAAATGAACAAATATATCACTTTCAGGTCAAATTTGGGTCCGTTGGTTAACCTGAACTCAACTCATTTGATAACCAAGTCGGAATTTTGAACTTGAGCCCATCCCATTTGCTAAATGCTTTAACCCAAAACTGAATTTTTCAGTTCTGATTCATGGTTCAAAACATTTTTGAAACCCATAAAAATTAAGAAATTCAAAAATATTTTTAAAACATTATATTCATTTAATATTATATTTATTTTACTCCATATTCTTTTTTCAATTAGATAAATAGCCCCTAAACCAATGGCTTGATTCCACTCAACAACTTAGGTTTCATTAGGAATTATTTTCTTACTGTAATCTAAAGCACAAAAATTTTTTTATTAAAAAATTACTTTAAAAAGCATTAAAAGATTATCCCAAATGCAACCCTTGCCTAATTTAACTTATTTCACTAAGCCTAACTTCATCAAATATGGCCAAAGTGAGCTCCCCATTTCCAAAGAAATTAGGAAGCAACTATTTCTTTTTAGAATTTTGTATAAGTTAATTAAGGAATAAGCACTACAACTAATGAACTCCTTCTGACAAGAGCTCACCAAACGAACCTGTCGGAAACAGAAAGGGTACAAATTCTTGGGACAAAACTTTCAACAATGTATAAGAAGAACTTCTCCAAGTCTGTTCATTATCGCTTATTCAACTTCTACAATAAAAGGCAATAAACAATTTATTATTATAATGAGGAAAAAAAATAGAAACAATATATTATATGTTGCAACTTAGTTTTCATAACTATTTTTTTATATTATGCGTGTTTTTTATGATTCCAAATATTATTGTTTGATTACTGTTTCTCTTAACATATATTGAATATATTGCTTTTATTGTTTGTGTACTAACATTTTAAGAAAATCATACTCCAAAATATTGAAGAATTCAAGAAAAATTAGATTAGGGTTTAATGTAATTGGAGTATGTGCTTTTTATATTTTCTTGAGTATGCGAAAGTGTGATTGTAATTAGGTAATCGTGCACACACAGGGGAGTGTAAAAACTTATAACTTTGAAAAACTAATCATACTGTATGATTGTAGATAGTATGGGACGATTTGGTGTGAGTGTTCCACCATAAGCAGTTAATCAAATCATGGATGAAAAAAATTTTAAGTAATGTTCGTGCTGTACGAAGTTGCTTTTGTACAGACGACGTCCAGAGTACAAAATTGATACGTACATTTTCGTCTATATGAACAAGTAAATTTTTTGAACTGTTTGTTCAAGACGATCTTGGGTTCATACAGACAACGTCTAGAGTACGAAATTGATGCGTACATTTTTGTCTATACGAACAGGTAAATTTTTTGAACTGTTCATCCTGGACGATCTTGGGTTCATATAGACAACGTCCATAGTACGAAATTAATGCATATCTTTTTGTCCATACGAACAGGTAAATTTTTTGAAATGTTCGTCTAGGACGATCTTGAGTTCGTACAGACAACGTCCAGAGTATGAAATTGATGCTTACATTTTCGTCCATGCAAACAGTAAAATTTGTTAAACTGTTCGTACTGTACGAATATGTGTTCATACAAAAAAAAGAACTTGTGTTTATACACACGATTCTAAGTGTACGAAATAGACTCATCTATTTTCATACCAAATGAAACATGATTTGATTAAAACTAATCGTACTGGACGATATATGGTTCGTATTATATGATGTGAATGTATGAAAATGTTTTGTACAGGATCGTATGAGCAAACTCTGAACTATTTATACATATGATCGTCAATCGTACTGTACAATCATGGACGATCAAAATTGAAATTGTTAGTTTTCTTGATAGATTTTCATGCCTTTCCTATATAAAGCCCTTAGAAACTATTTTGAATGAATCCTTCTTCATTTTTCTTGAGAGCAAAAGTGTGAGAGTGATTTAGGAAAGTGTTTGAGTGAGAGTTCTTGCAAATTGAGAGTGTGAAGGGTTCAAAAGGTTACTCAAAGGTGAGAATCTCTTTGTGTTTGTAGTAACTATCTTCCTTACTTCTTTGAAGATGCTCGAGGAAAGATCTTTGAAGAAGATTCGATTCTTTACCGACACTTAGATAGTGTGAAAGGACGCCTGTTCTCTACCGACACCAGGAGGGTGTGAAAGGACGACAATTCTCTGCCGACACTTGGAGAGTGTGAAAAGACGATAGCACTCTGCCGACACTTAGAGAGTGTGAAAGGATGACAGTACTTTTCCAACATTTGGAGGGTGTGAAAGGATAACAGTACTTTATCGCACCGGAGATTGGAGGAAGAGAGGGTAGTTGTAAAGGCTTCCTTGCCTTCCTATGGGAGTAAAAAGAGAGTCACTTTGGTAATATTATAATACATGAAGAGAGAGTCTTCAAGGAGTGCATGTAGGTCTAGTTGGATCAAAATATTATAAATTATTGTGCTCTTTTTACGTTTTTGCATTTTTATTTTCAATAATTTTATTTTGTGGTTGAGAATTAAAAAAAAATTAAATTGTGTTAAAGTTATTAAACAATTTTCTTAAAATTCTAAGTGAAAAGACGATAGCACTCTGCCGACACTTAGAGAGTGTGAAAGGATGACAGTACTTTTCCGACATTTGGAGGGTGTGAAAGGATAACAGTACTTTATCGCACCGGAGATTGGAGGAAGAGAGGGTAATTGTAAAGGCTTCCTCGCCTTCCTATGGGAGTAAAAAGAGAGTCACTTTGGTAATATTGTAATACATGAAGAGAGAGTCTTCAAGGAGTGCATGTAGGTCTAGTTGGATCGAAATATTATAAATTATTGTGCTCTTTTTACGTTTTTGCATTTTTATTTTCAATAATTTTATTTTGTGGTTGAGAATTAAAAAAAAAAATAAATTGTGTTAAAGTTATTAAACAATTTTCTTAAAATTCTAAGTGAAAAGACGATAGCACTCTGCCGACACTTAGAGAGTGTGAAAGGATGACAGTACTTTTCCGACATTTGGAGGGTGTGAAAGGATAACAGTACTTTATCGCACTGGAGATTGGAGGAAGAGAGGGTAATTGTAAAGGCTTCCTCGCCTTCCTATGGGAGTAAAAAGAGAGTCACTTTGGTAATATTATAATACATGAAGAGAAAGTCTTCAAGGAGTGCATGTAGGTCTAGTTGGATCGAAATATTATAAATTATTGTGCTCTTTTTACGTTTTTGCATTTTTATTTTCAATAATTTTATTTTGTGGTTGAGAATTAAAAAAAAAAATTAAATTGTGTTAAAGTTATTAAACAATTTTCTTAAAATTCTAAGTACCCCCCCCCCCCCCCCCCCTTTGGTTAACACTGGACAATTATTATAGGTCTAACAACCTATATGAACTTTTCATTCTATTCATATTTTTTATCTAAATAAATTTTAAATTTTATTTATATATTTAAAATTGAATGTAAAATAAATTATTAAGTTATAATAATAATTTTAAATATAATGATTTTTTAAAAAAATTATAAGGGATATTCATGACGATGGAGAATAAAGAGCATTATGTCTTAGCAACGCATGATCACCTAGCACACATATAGATAAGAGAGATTGGGTGCAAGAATTATAAGAGACATCAATTTTTTATCTGAAAAATCTAGTAAAGAAATATCTACACAACCTAATCTAATTAGGATATGTCTTATTATTGAGCTATGACAGGCAAATCCCAAGATCTAATTTTAAATTTTCTACAAATATTCATTGAAATAGACTACATACTATAGAGCTACAAAAGCATCCAAATACTTAAATTAAATTCATCAACAATTTTTTTTTCATTTAATCAAAATAAATATCTACATAATAGTACATAGCTACATGCAAAAGCTGCAAAATTGAAAATTTAACAAGTCATGATTGTACAAAAATCAAAATAGCAAAATACATATGACCTCAAATATGATCCTGAACTGCTAGTTCACAATCTCTTTCCTCCTCTTAGATCCTAATAATTAGAAGCAAAATCACAGTGAGCTACAACAACTTAGTAAGCTACACAAACTAATTTAAATTTATAAATATTCTTTTATCAAATATTTTGTTGAATATTTAGAAATAGTTAAATGAAGTTTTAAGAAATAAATTACTATACTAAGATATGTAATAAATACATAATAGTTATTATTTGTTGCAAATAATAATATGGAATAAGTAAATAAATTGAAATTTATATCACAGAGTAGTTCATATCATATTTTTCGGATCCAGATAGAATCTCAAAAGATTATGGCCCCTTATGACTCCCTTTTCATTTGTGCTTATACCACCACAACATCACTCATCCATATCTAAGACAGAATCTTAAAGGATTATGACCCTTTATAACTCTCAACAATTCTCTGATACAGACAGATTTTAAGAGGATTCTGGCTTCATGCCTCCAAACATATATAATTTACTCACATATGCAAATATATCATCAGATTATAATAATTAAAGAATAATTAAGCATGTATCAAAATTTCACAATATTGTATAACGGTAGTCAACATAAAATCTAACTAGGCAAAAATTCATACTTTTAGAAAATTATCAAATCATCAGTGATCATGTAAAGCAATGCTTTATAATTTTTATTGTACTACATCATTATTTTTAAATATCCAGATAATTTTTTATTCACTAAAACCCCGCAATTGTTAAAACCTCCGTTATTAAAATTTTAGAAAATATTCAAAATGTGCATAATTGTAATATCTATAATATATAAAAAATTATGAGGTAAAAGTTTTACGTGTGCAAAGTTTTCCACGTTTTCGCTAACATATACAAAATTTTAATAAAATTTTTTTTCACAACTTGCACTTTTTTTAAAATTGAGATGGATATAATGTGCCTTATCTCGAGACGAACAAAGTTTTCAACTGGGCTGACTGATGAAAATTACTCGAAGTCACCCAAAAATATTTTTTCCTCTTTCTCTCTCTTCTCTTTTTTTTAACTTCTCCTTAGTTGTTCTTTGTTAAGGGAAATAAACTAGAAAATGCTTATATACTAGTTAGTGGATTAGGATATTATATTAAAATATTAATTATTCAAATTATTTAATATTAAAACATTCATTTTATCTAAATTATTTTATATCTTTAAATCCTAAAAAACTAAAAAATTACAAAAAAAATCATAAATTAGCTAATCATAACTAAATTATTATAGTGAAATCAATTTGCAAAACAGACACCTGACGGTCCCAAAAACTTCACTTGTACTGAGAGGTCTCGATTTCTTAAGAAATTTCAATAGTGCCAAAAAAAAATTTTAAAACTTTTAAGGGTTTCACAATATATAACTTTTAGTGCGTAGCATCTCAATTAGGGGTGCAAATGAGTTGATTTGAACTCGAGTCGGGGGGGGGTTCGAGTTGAGCTCGACTATCAAATATAGAGCTCGAGCTCAACTCGATAGAGGAAAAAAAAAGCTCGATGAGCTACTTGAGCAGTAGTTTAAGCTCAGTCTGTTCATTGTGCTCGTGTCCATCGCTAGTGTCACATCCGTCAAAAGCTTCCCTCATCGCCACTAGCATCCACGTTTGTTGCTAGTGTCGTGTTTATCACCAGCGTCGGTGTCTGCAACCAGTGTCGCGTCAGTCACTAGCTTCCCTGGTCGCTACCAGTGTTCGCATCCGTTACCAATACTACTTCTATCTCTAGTGTCCATGTCCATCAATAATTTTTGGGTCATAACTCGTCGCCAGCTTTTGAGTCTCCAAGCTCTTGAGTCGAGCAGTTTCTTATGCGTGATTTCTTATTCCTGCATGTGATTTCATTTTTCGTGCTGGCAATGAGAGCAGCTCGACAAGCTCACGAGCCGAGCAATGAGGTGTTTGAGGTTGAAATCATGTTCGAGCTTGACTCTTAGCTTGACTCATCAAGCCTATTACTGAGTCATGTTTGGGCCAGCTCACGAGCCTGCTTGACTCAATTGCACCCTATCCTCAATGCACCACCTAACATTGCGGCGCTGTCACCGAGCATCACAGTTTAAAGCCACTCTTCCACTTAAGCATCATCATCTCTGCAACACTTAACTTAGTATTATGCTTCTCTTTTAATGGCCAACATTTAACACCATAAAACATTGCAGGTCTCACCATCATCTTATAAAATATTCCCTTAAGTTTGAGGGGGAAAATGATGCCCTACATAATATATAATTTAAAAATGATTAGTTTGACCATCTTTTCATTGTATATGAATAGCATATAGAATTACTTATTTAGCATGTTTAGCTTTTATGATCAGTTGATTGAGAGCAAACCTCCTGAGCTATTTTCTCATTCTTCCTTATGTTTACCTGTTTTAGTGAAGGATAAGACCCTAATCAAGTGAGGTCATGGTTTGCTATTAGAGATAATATTTTGTATTTTAGATGTATTATTTTGCAATCATGGGGCAAATATGTTTTGTTGAATGTTTTAGAAAACCATGATTATAATACATAGATATTTTGGATGTAGATAATTTTGATATATGTATATATGTGTTCGATGATGAATTTTATTCTGTTAATATATATTTGTGTTTAGTGGCTTAGTGTTGTGAAGTTGGATGATAAAAGAGAAACTTATTTTAAATAGATCTTTAGAAAAATATATCTTCTACTCAGTTTAATATAACATGTTATGAGAGATGGGTTATGTTAAGTTGGGTCATGACATGAAAGATCATAGTTAGACAACGATGGTTAGAGGATCCTAGTTAAGAAATTGTGATTAGATAATCATAGTTGGGCAATAGTGATCTAAGGACCTTAATCGATGGACAACAGAGGTTACTGTAATATGCATTGCTACAATACTCAATTTTCTTCCAATGACTAGAAGTGAACTAGATAAGAATCATACGTTTATTTAAGTGTTTATGAATTTCCGTAAATTTGATTTAAGTAGAAAAATAATAACTAAAAAATCTCTTAGGAGCATTACAACACTAGGATATGAGCATTGTGGCATTAATCTTACTGTCCGGATGAACAAAACTTATGTCGTTGAGAAAATTGCATTAGTGTAGCATCATCTTCTCTATTTATATGATGTGCTTGTGATCATTATAGTGCCGAGGAAGTGAATCTACAATGTTGAGGTTTCTATTTAGTAGAAATATTTAGAAATGAAAATCCCTTGAGAGCGCAATGGCTTTGGAAAGTAATTAGCACCATATCCCTAAATAATTTTTGAGATATTTAAATGAATATCTAAAAGCATAAACGCACATCACATTCGTCATTTCTATTTGCTAAAAATATTGGGAGAGGGTGCAATAATTCAGTAAAATAATTTTTTTCATGAGTAATTATAAGTCCAAATTATAAACAGTCTTCATCATACCATATGTATCATAGGGTTTTAATTACACTTTTTTTTGCAATTTTTGGATATTGGTATAAATCCTTAAAAAATTATTATATATTGGTACAAGGAGGGGTTTAGGGACCGCCACTCCATTTTGCAAACTTATATCACCAAATTTTTTTAAATAAATTGGGCTATCTTATGGATATTTTTTCTCTAATTTTTGAAACCTCGAAACGATTTATATGAATTTTATACTAAAAATTAATTAAAATATATAATTATATTATTATAAAATCCTAATCAATTAATTAATCCATTAACAAAACTTTATATGTGGCATCATTTCATTTTTATTTTCCCAAATTAGAGAGAGAAAAAAATGAAAATTAAGGGAAGAAGAGAGGGGAAGGAATGAGAAAACTTGGATTTGAAAGTCATGGAGCAATATTTGTCAGTGGATTTTGTTGGAGATTTGCTTATCTCATTGTAAGGAATCATTATCCTATTTTTTATTTAAAATATTTATTATTTTAGAGATTTTTTAATAAAAATTATTTCTTTTAATATAAAAAAATGATGATAAATTTTAATTGGTAAAATTTTCACCATGTAACTTTTTATATATTATAAATATTGAGATTATGAATATTTTGAGTTTTTTTTTTTTGTGATTTAAAAAAATAGTAATTTTTGCCAATTCAAAAAGTTATTTTAGCATCTAAAAATAGTGTTTTAGTTAAATTAAAGCTTCAAAATATTGTTATATATGATCTCTTGTAATTTGATTAATTTTTGAAAATGTGAACTTCTGCTCAATATGATTTTATGTTGCATACTGTTATGATATTTTGACACTTTTTGAATTAAGCTAAATTATACTTTATTTACTATAATATATTAAAAATAAATGTGAGTATGTGATTGAGTAATAGTTGGTTGTTATTGTAATTATAATACTATAATAATAATATGTGTGGGGGAAAATAAGTAGAGATTATATATTCACTACCATTAGTTAGAGACTGACTAACATGTACCTGCATGATGATGGGCTAACTGACTTTCATTTGAATATTGTGGCTTGATGTTATCCCCTATTGATTCACATGATACAGATTAAGAGTTAAAAGGAGAACTATGCCAACGTATAAAGAGTGACAACTATTTATTAAGCCAACAATTTACTGATACTGATATAATATTGAAAAAATATCGATAGCCAAAACTTCTAACTTATTTAGTGTAACTGCAGAAATGCATCTTATTATGGTATTGTTTTTATTACAATATGTATTTATTATTACTGCATAATTATTGTTACTGTTCATTCCATTGGATTGTTATTATTATCAATATAGATACTTATATTGATTGAGACTACTGATTCACTATATTGATATTAAGCTTGTGATATACTAAGTATATAATATACTAATTTGATACTAATATAGATTATATGGATAATATATATACACTTATATGATTTATTATATTGATATGATTTTGACTATCTTTTATGAAACTTTGATTTTACTGTTTTACATGATTTTTTTACTGATTGATAGCACGAATACAACGACTGCTTTAGTGATTCGACATTCTTATTTGTTTACTGATTTCTCTATTGTACTACTTTATTGGCTTCCATATAACATTGTTTTACTGGTTACATACTTTACTACTCTACATATGTGCTTTATTATTCATGCATTGATTCATAACTATAGTAATGTTACTATTATGATTTGAGTACTCACATGCATATTGCTCATTTATCATACTTTGAGTTTACATGTAGAATTTTATTTATTATTAAACTCTTGAGCTCATTATATGTGGTTAATTTCAAGTTAGGAAAAAATGAGTAAGGGTGTAAGATTGACCATGATCCTTCATGTTCAGGTTCTTATTATTTTAGCAATTCCTTTGAACTAAAAAAAATAAGTATGATACGATTGTATAGTTCTTGAATGATGTACATAATTTTTTTAGGAAATGAATACATATATAATATATATAGATTGATAATATTATTTTTATTAGTATTTTTATTGAAAAAAAAAATTAGGTAACTTTGATTATTATTTATTAAAAGATAAAAGAACAAGTCTTTCAAATTAGATTATGGGACGTGACAGAAGGGCCAAAGAGCAGAAAGAGAAAAAAGAAAAAAGGAAGCTTAGGTTTGGAGTTCGCGTAGCCGGATTCATCCATTGAGCAAGTTGAAGTGATTATTCATCTTAAGGTAAACTTCTATTATCCTATTTAATTTTTAATTTGGGTGAAAATTACAGAGATTTATTTGTCATAAATAAATTAAAAAAATTTCAATAATGTAACTTTTGGTATGTCATATAATAGATTTCTTTGAGCATTTTGCTAGAAAAAAACTAGAGT
Source organism: Dendrobium nobile (assembly GCA_022539455.1). NCBI lineage: Eukaryota > Viridiplantae > Streptophyta > Magnoliopsida > Asparagales > Orchidaceae > Dendrobium > Dendrobium nobile. Next base: position 37,669,150 of record CM039722.1, on the reverse strand, counting down.
TTTACCAAGTGGTTTTAAATTTGTGATTTTTCATGTGTTTTATTATTTATATTATTTTTTATAGAAAGTGATGTAAAACAATAAAATCACCAAAACTATATTATAAATGTCCCTTATGAGAATTTTACTCTTGGGTGTATGTACAAGTTCTACCTCATGTATACTACTGGATGTTCAATTAACTTTGGGTCTCTATTTATTGATGCTCAATTAACTAAGAATAAGAATACTATTTAATAATAACATTTTTAATTTTTTGAAAAAAAATATATATTTTATCGATATATTTTTTTCAAATATGCTATTTACTGTTTAAATCAAATATTTAATTTAATTCATAATTTATAATGTATAAAAATAAATACAATTATATTTTTTTTAAAATATAAATTTAAATATCTTGTGCTTGTAATGATTTAATTTTAACATAAAATTTTTAAAAAATTAAAAAAAAAATTGCATAGTAATTTTGAATATGTTAAATTTCAAAAAAAAAAAAAAGGAAAAAAAAAACTCTTGTTAAAAATTAACCTTTTTAAAAAAGGAAATAGATAATGAAAAAATACTTCTCATTTTCTTTGTTTTTCTAAGGAATAGAAAAATAAAATAAATTTTTTTGCAAACATAGATTTTGAAGTTGTTACATTTCTTTTAAAATTAATGCACTATATATGTTGCGTCCTAGAATATTCGCGGCGGTAGAGAAATATATAATTTAATGTCTTAGTGTTGTACGATGATCCAACACACAAGCAGATAAGAGAGAGGGTGTAACATTCATAAGAGACACTAGAGTTTTTACGTGGAAACCCCTGAATAGGGGGAAAAACCATGAGGCCTGGCCCAGTTTGAAATGAATCCACTAGTATTTGTAGTCGAGTACAGTTGAGACCCTTCCTTGAGAGAAGGCCTTGGCTTGATGGTACAAATAGAACGCATTACATGGTGAGAGTTACAATGTATACATGTTTGTTTAGTCGGCATGACCATAGTCGATAAGATAGAGGTCGGAAAGACTGTTGATTGGTGATGGAGGTCGGAGGGACCATAGCAGGTGATGGAGATCAGAAGGACCGTAGTCGGCAGGAGACAGAGGTCCGAAAGACCGTAGTTGTAGAAGACCGAGGTCAGAAAGATCATTGTCTAGCGATGTAGGTCGGAAGGATCATAGTAAGAGACGGAGATCGGCAGAACCATTGCTTGGTGATGGACAGGGGTCCAATAGACAATTGTAGTAATGCGGTACTCTGATAGAACTCTAGGCATCAGGTGGTGGTTTAATAAAAGTTCGGGCCTCACGTGGTGGTTTGATAGAAGTCCGGGCCTCAGGTGGTGGTCTGACAGAAGTCCGGGCATCAGATGGTGGTCTGGTGGAAGTTCGGGCCTCAAGTGGTGGCCCGACGGAGGTCTGGGCCTTAGATGGTGCTCCGGCTGAGTAACAATGTCAGGCGGTGGTCCGACGAAAGTCCGGGCCTTAGGTGGTGGACTGGTGGAGCACATGGCCTCAAGTGGTGGCCTGGTGGAGAACAAGGCTTCAAGTGGTGGTTCGGCAGAGCAACAACGTCAGGCGGTGGTCTGGCAGAGGTGAGGGCCTCAAGTGGTAATTCGATGAAGCAACGACGTCAGGCTGTGTTCTGGCGGAGGTGAGGGCCTCAAGTGGTGGTCCGGCGGAGCAATGACATCAGGAGGTGGTCCAACGAAGGTGAGGGCCTCAAGTGGTGGTCCGGCAAAGCAACGACATCAGGTGGTGGTTCGACGGAGGTGAAGGCCTCAAGTGGTGATCGGTGGTTGTCGAGGAGGAGCTTCTTCCTTCTATTCCTTCTCTTCTTCCTTCTTCTCTTCTTACTTTAAGCCCCCCTTTTCAAGAGGAATGAGGTCTATTTATAGATTTCTGGAGTGGCATGACTCATAAATAGGTGAGAGATCAAGGGTAAATGAGGAGTGGTTGGATGGACGACCGATATTGAATCCCTTGATCATATACCATTCGTCAAACATTTGAAGGTCTTAATGATGCCGGAATTCAGCGATCTTGGGCTCGTTGGATTCTTCTCGTCGAGCCACTCGATTCATCTATAAGCATGTCATGTTTGGAAACCATTTGGTAACCCAAATTGTGGTTCGAACCTTCAAACAACGCTTCGGGTCCTTGATTTGGGCACATTTGGGCTCGAATTGAATCGAATTTGGTGTCGTTGGGTTCGTATTTTTAAGACGTTCAATTCGACTATAAGTTTGCTGAAATCAGAGTTTAGATGGTCCAATTTTAATTTTGAAAGTTTCCAACTTGATTTTGCCTCGAGATTTGTACCCGATCAAAGATAATTTTTTGATGACATATCAATATATTTACTTAAATGTTAGTATACTATATTTTATTTTAAAACATAATTAATAATTTTAAAATTCAACATAATCCAAATTTGATTAATATGATAATTTGACAAGGTTCTGAAAATCGGACCGATCAAGGTCAATGAACCGGCTAAAGGAGGGGTTAACGATTCAAATGTTTGACCGGGGTTGAATCGGATGATATAATAAATATTATTTTTATTTAAATTTAATATCATTGATGTAATAAATGATGCAATCAATTGAAATATATGACAAATTTTAAAACCAAATCCCAATTCAAGCACACGAAATGGTTTTACCAAAAGCTGTTCAACTCAAACATTAAAAAAAATTATCAAAACAAAACCTAGAAAAGTTAGAGTTTTCAAAACTTACATTCTACGATTTAGATTTGAAGCAAATATGAGAAAGGAATGTAATTCCATAGAAGAATAATGTCTTTGTCATCTTAGCCCTTGTTGAGTTGGCGAACGAACGAAGAAGAATATTGACGACAAATGGAACACAAGAGCAAGCGATTGGGTACGAGATAAGAATAAGAGCTCAATTAGGCCTTCTCCAACCGAACTCTAAATGCATGAATGACGTCACTCGCGAGCTCCAGCCGAAAGGCAGAACTTTTGGTATTTGGTTGCAGGTGAACAGTGCGACGCCAATATTGGCGTTGAACTGTTCACCTTCGCTATTTTTCTTGTCTCTACCGGATTTGTCGAAAAAACGCGCGAAGGAGAAAGACAGTTATCTGGGTGCAAAATATAGTTCGATTGGAGATGAATCACGCCATTTTTTAGTTTCACTATATTTTGGAGTGAAAAATGAAATTTTCGATTGGAGATGCCCTTAGGAATATTATGTGCTAATTTCTTCTCATAAATAAAACCGAGCTATTTTTTAAAATCAGCGCCGAATCGCCGGTTTTGCGGTTCGACGCCTGGTCGACTGATTTTATACCGATTTATCTAGTTCTCTCGTGAACCTGATCCGACCGCATGATTCCGACAATTTTTTTTAAGAATATTATTAATATACCAACAATTTTTTTTCTTAAGTACTTTATTTTTTTTCCGTTTGAAACCAAGGCTTTGAAAACCGAACCGGTCAATGAACGGGAGAAGGAGGGGTTAGAGGTTTGATGGTTTGACCGGGGTCGAACCGGGGTCGAACCGGGGTCGAACCGAATGACGTAATAAATATTTATTATATTTGAATATTATAATATTGACACAATTATTTATAAATATATAACAAAAAATGAAAAAAATTATAATATTTTTACTTATATAATATTGGTGACAAAAGCCAGTAGACCACAGTTAGCCAACTATATACTTTTTTTCATCCACAACAATGCAATTAAAACCAGAGAAATTTAGGGCAGATTAGTCATCCATGCACAACAATAATAAGTTCAGAAATTTTATTCACCAAATCTGCAACACAAAACAAAAGGAAAATCCATCAAAAACATTAAAATGTCTAACTTCCGATCCTACAGGTAAGGAAACGTCGCCGGAGGAAGCAGAGCAGCGCGCGAAAGGATGAAAGTTACCTTCACAGTCTGGCAAGCTCACGTTGTTGCTTCCGATCAAAATGTCTAACTTCCGATCTAATGGGAAGGGCAAGCCGTCGGAGAGGCGACATCGATAAGCCACGAAGGTGCCGGAGAAGCACACAAAAGGTGGAAAGTTACTTTCACAGTCAGCGTGCTCCCGTTCTTATTTCGATCTCCAATCAAAATGTCGTAACTTCCGTCGGACGAGCAAGGTCGGACAGCAGTGACGGAGCCGAGGAAGATGCGCGAAATGGAGAAATTTAAATTCACAGCCCTCCCGTTCTGGCTTCCGCTCAAAATGTTGAAACTTCCGACCCGGACGGTTATTCAAAATCGGAGCCGGTTTTCCGATTCGACGGTCGAACCGGCGGTTCGACCGGTCCGAGACTGGTTCGATGCGAAAACGATTCTTTAGAGACCCGTAACCGGCCGGCTGGCCGGTTCGCGGTTCAACCGGTTGAACCGGCCGGTCCGGTCCGATTTTAAAGCCTTGTTTGAAACACTTTCCTCTTTGTTCTTCTCTCTCTCTCTTCCTTCCACAGTCTAGACCTCTATGGCTCTATAAAACTAACCGATCCTGCACATTTCTCAAACTCCCAACAAAGCAAATTCACTTAGGTTAATCTCTGGTTAACGCTGTTTTCTTACCGTAGAAATCCCCTCTCAATCTCCGCCTCCCGCTAAGAGAGACAGAGACCGAGAGAGAGAGAGGGAGAGGAGTCCAATTGTGAGCGTTTGCGAAGCGATCACGGAGCTTGTGGTGGTCATGGGATCTCCTTTCCTCTTATTGGTCATTGTAGCTCTTATCGTTGGCGCCTTCCTGCCGGCCGCTCAGGCCAATGCTCCTGCTCCCGCACCGGCTAGCGACGGTTTGTTTCTTTTTTCCTGATCTATTCTCAGGTCTAGATTTCTTTGTGTTTTTTCGAATGACCTTTTTGGCCTCTCAAACTTGTTAAGGTTGTATTTGTTATATAGATTTTTTTTTTTAACGAGATGTTGTTGATTTGCGAAGGGGTGGTTTCTTTTTTGTGCGTTCTATCCTCCTATAGGCGTTTGCCCTGTTAGTGTTCATGTCGATTTATGTCTAGGATTGTTATTTATAGATTTCTTTATCTGATTGTATGGTGTAGTATTGGATCCGTTATTGAATTTTGAAGATTCTTTGCGAGCTAACATGGTCTTTAAAGAAATTTTAATTTATTTTATATAGAAAATATCTCGAGCTGAATTCTGAAGCTTTCATCATGAAATTTAAAATGGCAATTAAGAAGAAAGGGTTTTCGCCCCTCTTTCTACATAATTTTAGCGCCGTTTGGCAGCTATTAGGATTTAAGTCAAATAGAATTTACAATTGATAAATCATTAGAAAATTATCTTAACCGGACACAAATCTCGAGGCAAATTCAAGTTGGAAACTTCAAAAACTAAATACAGGACCATCTAAACTCCAAATTTAGCAAACTTACAGTCGAATTGAACATCTCGAAAATACGAACCAAACGATGCAAATTCGATCCAATCCGAGCTCATAGGTCCAAATCAAAGATCCAAAGCACATTTGGAAGGATCAAACCATAATTTGGATTACCAAATAGTTTCCAAAAATGACATGCTTATGGTTGAAACTAGCGGCTTGACGAAACGAATTCAAGATATCATTAAGACATTCAAATGTTGAACAAACGATCCACGATCAAGGGGATAAATATTGGTCGTCCATTCAAACTACTCCCAACTTGTTCTTGATCTCCCTCCTATTTACTGACCATGCCACCCTAAAAAAACCATAAATATTCCCCTCATTCCTGATGAAAAGCAAGGAGGGAAAGAAGAGAGGTGAGGAAGAGAAATCAGATTTCTCTTGCCACAAAGCTCCTCCTCAACCACCTCTCGGCCACCGACTGACACCGGACTTCTGCCCGTCACTAGACTTTCTTCGGACTTCTACTCGACGCCGAACTTTCGTCCGTCGCCGGACTTCTGTCAATCATCGGACTTTTATTCGACGCGGGCTTACACTAGTCAATGGACTTTTGTCGAACTTCTACCCGACCTCGGACTTATGTTTATCGCTGGACTTTTAAACGACGCCAGACTTCCGCTCGTCGCCGATCTTCTTCCAATTGCCGGACTTTCATCGAACGTCTACCCGACGCCAGACTTCTGCTTGTCGCTGGATTTCTACACAACGCCAGACTACCGCCCGTCACCAAACATCTGCCCGTCGTCGGAATTTTGTCGGACTTCTAACTGAAGCCGGACTTCTGTCTGTCGCCGGACTTCTTCCGGTCCCTGGACTTTTATCGGACATCTGCTTGACACTGGAATTCTGCCCATCGCCAAATTTATACATGACACTGGACTTCCACCCGTCATCGGACTTTTTACCTTCGCCAGACTTTCGTCAGACTTCTACTGACGGCCTTTCGCCCGTTGTCGAACTTTTGCCGGTCCCCGGACTTTCCTCGGACTTCTACCTGACACCGAACTTTCACCTGTCACCAGACTTCTATCCATCACCAAACTTTTACCCGATGCCGGACTTCCGCCCGTCTCCAGTCTTCCGCCCAACGCCAGACTTTCTCCCGTCGCCGGACTTCTACCCGACGCTGGAATTTTGCCTGTCACCGGACTTCTGCTAATTGTCGAACTTTCATTGGACTTCTACCCGATGCCAGACTTTCGTTCGTCGCCAAATTTCTACCCGATGCCGGACTTTCACCCGTCGCTAGACTTTCATCGGACTTCTACCCGATGTCGGACTTCCGCCCATCGCCGAACTATTGCTCATCGCCGGACTTCTACCCAACGCCAAATTTTTTCACGTCATCGAGCTTCTGTCTATTGCCAGACTTTTACTCGACGCAGGACTTCCACCCATCACTGGACTGCCCATCTCCGGACTTTCGTCGAACTTCTACCCAACGCTAGACTTCCCTCGTTGTTGGATTTCTACCAGATGCCAGACTTCCGCCCTTCGCCGGACTTTCATCGGACTTTTAGTCGATGCCGAACTTCTGTCCATCACTAAACTTCTACCTTCCGGATGTCACCGGACTTCTGCCAGTCACCCAAATTTCGTCATACTTCCACCCGATGCCGGATTTCTGCCATTGCCAGATTCTATCCGACACTAGACTTCCACCCCTCATTGGACTTCTGCCCATCGGCAGACTTTCATCGGACTTCTATCCGACGCCTGACTTATGTTCGTCGATGGATTTCTACCCAAAACGCCAGACTTCTGCCCTTCACTGGACTTCTGCCGGTCGCCGGATTCCGTCGGACTTCTATCTGACGACGGACTACCATCCATCAAACTTCCGTCCATTGTTGAACTTTTTCCTGATGCACTGTCATTAGACTACGGTCTTTCTGACCTCCGTCGCTCGCCGACTATGGTTATACTGACCAAACAAACATATCAATAGTGATTGTTTCAAGTCCTATCATGCAATGCATTTTATATGATATTTATTTATTACATCAAACCAAAGCCTTCCCCCAAGGAAGGGTCTCATTTCTAATCGACTGCAAATAATAGTGGATTCATTCAAATTGGGTTAGGCCCTGTAGTTTTTCTCCTTTTCAGGGTTTTCCACGCAAAAATCTTGGTGTCTCTTTTGAATACTACACCCTCTCTTTCATCTATTTGTGTGCTGGATCTTTGTACAACGCTAAGACTTTAAACTTTATACTTCTTTACTGCCACGAATATTCCAGAACGCAACAAGAATATCTTAAGCTGCTATTTGGTAGCAGGTTTTGAGCAGCATTAAAGCAAGATTAATCTACTCAAATCATGCTAGACGTTAAAAAGGAACTTAAATCCTACAAACTATTAAGAATCGTTTCTCCCTAGTTTTACCTTAAATCCCAAAATTATTAAATACGCACTCGACGGATTTAACTTAAATCCGCTGCTTGAAATGGAAAGAAAAAGCGTAAATCCATTGCTTCTTACGAACCCCTTTGTCGATTGGTCTGTTATTAAGGTCAGTTTCGAAAAAATTGTTACTTAGCAAGTTTGGAAACCATCACGACTCCAATCGTCTTAAGCCACACAAATTTTTGTTTTCCTCTCTTTGATGCACAGGTGTGTGCAAGAGTGAGAAAATTTAGGTGACTTCGTGTGATTGAAGTCCAGACGAAAAGTTATATCTGGAATCCACACTTAATTATTTCTTTGATTTCAAATGTCTGTAGCTCTATGTAAAGTCGGTTGCAAAGCTGTTATAGAGAAAGCTACTTTATCAAGTTACTGTTGTTGAAGTAGTATATGTTATTTAGAAAATTCAACAATCAAATTGCTTTTATCTTGCTGTATAAAATTAAATTATATTGATAGCCTCATATTAGTGATCAAATAAACACATGAAAAGATGTCAACTTTAACCTAGTTTTTGTTTGGATGGTTTGATTGCTATAATATATTTTTTGTGATATTGTTAATTCAATAATGAGTCTAAAATAAAAAAATGGTGGAAAAACAATATGCCTTTAAAGGAGTAATTGATATAGAAGATTAATTAACTAATTAATTAATATAATTAATTAGTAAATGAAAATAATGGCTATTAAGTAAAGCATAGTTAGGATACAATTAGAATGATCAATACTTCATTAAGTTCATCAAGATAAGTAAATTAGTTAGCTAATTAATAAATCTGTATAATGATTATGATTACTTAGGGCAAGTTAATTATTACTTACCGGACTAATTAAGCTTTAATTAAAATTAATTTTCTAGACATATACTTATCAGTTAACTTCTTAATTAATAAACCCAAGTAATTAATAACTATTAATGAAGAAAGTTTAATTTAAGACATTATATTTTAATTATTCTAATTAGTGCTTAGATCACTAATTATAAATTATTTATACTTAAAAGGATAATAAAAGAAATCAATTAATTAACCTAATTAATTATTAATCAACTAATAAGAAAAAAGTAATTTAAGGCATAATTATGTTTTAATTGGTCAAATTATTCTCAAACAGACTAAATATAGATTAGTTTAGCTTGATGACCCAGCTCAAGTGAAAGGTTGGCTGGATGATTCACAATGCCAATTTAGGCATCAGATCATGAAGAGATGAAAGGGATCACAATTATAAAAGCCTAATTTGTTGATGAAGATTGTCAATAATTATAATTATTAGAATGTATCATTAAGATTGAAAAGCAAATCAATAAGAGTCCAATGATGAAGTTAGGTCATAGATAGAAAATCGAATGATCAGAATTAGGATGTAGAAAATCTAGACCATTAAAAGATGATTGAAGGGACATTAGCAATTGAATCCTAGGGTATCTGCTAATCAATATTGATAAGGTCTAATTTGATTTTCTTTTGATTAAATAAGATTTTTTAATTCAAAATTAAGATTTGATTATCTTGTGGAATTAGTTTCTGTAGGATAACCTTGAATTTAAAATATTCACGTACCTGGCTATCCTTTAGTTCTTTGTTGTGTAATTATCCATTTGCTTGTTTCATAATTAATCAAGTTGGATAATGTTTTATGCATGCCTAAGTTTTTATTTGAAATAAGGCCAATGACTGATTTAAATAAATAAATACTCAAAATACTAAGTTTTGTCTGCATGCATTTTTTTTTTTTCCTTATGATCTAATTAAAAAATTAAAAAATTAAAGCTTTTCTTTATGGTAGACCATAATCAATGTCTAAGTAGTCTTTCACCAAACTATTGTCGCAATCAAACCACTATTCGACCACCGTCATCGAAACTCCACTGAATGGACATTGTTAGATCACCTTCCAATCTCTATCATTAGATTACTACTTGATCACCGTTGTCAAACCATTGACAAACCATCTTTGACAGTCACCACCTGACTATGATCCTCCAACCAGCTTCACCTAAATACGGTCCTCCAACCACACCACCCAACTATGGTCTTGCAACTTCTGCCACCAGACTAAGTTCCTTTGACTTTCAGCACCAAACTACGGCCCTCCATCCTTCATCTCCTGATTATGGCTCACCAATCACCTAACCATTGTACTTTGACCTCCTTCACTTGACTATGGTACTCCAGCCTTTGTCTCCTGACTAATCCTCCTATCTCCTTTGCTCGATTATGATCCTTCGACTAATATCACTGGACAACAATCCTCTGACCACTGCATCCCAAGTATGGCCCTCTGACCATCATCGCATGATTACAGCCCCGACCTACAGTCTTCTGGCCTTTGTTGCCTAGATACATTGATGCCCACTGACTTCATCATCTATAACTGCTAACTATGTTTACACATGTTATCGGCACTAACTCTGACTCTTGACATCAACACCAACATTTATACCAAACTTCTTGGTCACCAACCTCCTCTTCGAAAAAGAATACGACCAAACAAATAAGTAAATCATCTCTTAAAGACAGTTTCAATCCCGCATAGCTCTTCTAACTTCCACTACCTAATATGTTTTATAATTGTATGTTTACTTCATTATATCAATGCCTTCCTCTTATAAATATATCATTTGTGACCGATGAAAAATATTAATGGAATCATTTCAATTGGCCAGTCCCTATAGTTTTTTTTTCTTTTTTGGGTTTTTCATGTAAAACTTGACGTCTCTTGTATTTTATGTTATCTGTGTGTGTGCTGGATTTTCTTACAAGCTAAGATGTTAAACTTTGTCTTTCTATACTATTATGAATGTTTTATCACACAATAGTTTTGCATTGTTTATGGGGAATGGTTCTTGATTAGGAGGCAATCCTTATTAAAACCTTGAAATGTCAGTCATGTCAACAACTCAAGTATGGTTGTAGTAAGGAAATCCCTTTGCCATCTGCCATTTTATCAGTTTTGAAATATGAAAGTCAAGATTTTGGGAGCATTGAATGGACAACGTGCTGCACATGATTATTGCCAAAAAAAATCCTCCCATCTATCATCCATTTTACATCGATTTCATGTAAAGCAAATCAAAACTTGGGTGGCAATCCTTATTGCAATCTCAAAGGAATATTTTTGTTAACATCTCAGGCACAGTTGTAGTTTAGGAAGTACTTCCATCTAATATATTTTTATATAGATCCAGCGCAATCATTAGTAAATACTTCCATCTAATATATTTTTATGTAGATCCAGCGCAATCATGCTAACAACAATCTTTCTTAAAGCTTGTAATATATATGAGAAATATTTCAGGAATCTCAAGTGAATTTTAAATTGTATGGTTAGTCTTTAGCTGGGCTTCTACTCTATGGGCTTATCGTTGTCATGACCTTCAAAGGGCAGTAATGGTCTAAAAACAAAATAATTTTCAGCTTCAATTTAGAACCTATGTGACTTTCACCCCTCCCAATTAAGGTATATAATCTATCATATGGTGATTCAATTCAACATTTTCCACGCATATTAATATCTTCAAGCAATATTCTGACAAGCAATCTCTCATAGGTCAAACATCATTGGTGGAATTTTCTTGACCACTTCCAAACAGGTAAATGTCATCAATAACATTCCTAAAAAGAATCACAGATAAGTGAAGCATTCATGGTTGGATTCTTTTGACCTTTTTCATAAAAAATTAATGTTATTGAGCAATGATTTGAAAAACAACCTTGAATAGATCATTTGCAAATTTATATTAACCTCTTCTACACAGGTTAATAAAATCGAGTAACAGTCTAACAAAAAACCTTAAATAGGTAAATTTTTATGCATTTTTCTTAACATTTTTTGCCATATGTTAAGGTTTGGGGTGGCACTTCACACTAATGACCTAAGTAAGAATTTACAAAAAGAATTCTTCACAACACTCTTTATCATAAATCAAGAGGTTTGCTAAAATTATATCATTAATAAAGCTATTACCATCATGACATTATGCTAATCATGCTCAAACAAGGAAGAAAAGAGATGTGGCCATGCAGCGACGGCGGCGGGAGGGGGGGGGGGGGCGGGGGGTGGCACGAAGCTCTCAAAGTATTGAGATTTCTTTAGATTTTGTTACTTGCAAATACTTGATAATAAATATTAGGCAAGCTTCTATATTACATGAAACATGTATGTCTGGGTTGTATAAATAACAAGTCTTATTTCAATGCCTCGTATAGAATTAATGAATATAAATGATATTAGAATACCCTGTATAAATATAACAAAATATTCTATGAAGTCTTTTATAACCTTGATGTTCTTATCTCAGCTTCCAACAAGCAACCTTTTCTTCCATAAAGTTTCTTATAGCTTTTAAAAGAGTCCTATCATGATTGCAACGCATCTCAAATGATTCCAATGATGTCAAAACCAACATCAATGATTGACATCACCTATGTTGAAACCTAATGTAATGTCTATAGGCAATCTCTTCTCGCTTAAAGACTCTTTTCAAAAGAGTAATTTTTTCCTCAGCTGCAACTTATCTCAAATGATTTCAATGACATCAAATCCAACACTGATGCTTGCAACACTGATATTGGAATATAAAGTATGAGAAGAAGTGCAAAAGTGGGTCTTGTTGACCTCCAAATCCTTTCTTTCTAACAAGGGTAATCAATGCCTCTTTCAAGTGTAGACAGAAGCCCCATTATATGGACTAAAAGTCTTGATCGTCTCAAAATTTAGTCTGCCCAATGAGGTTAGTCAATGCCTTTTTCAAGAGAGGATCGGAGCCTTACCATAGGGACTGTAAGTCTTGATTTCCTTCAAATTTCGTCCACTCGATAAAGACAATCAATGCTCCTTTCAAGAGAATATTGGAGTCTTGTTGTAGAGATTGATAGTCTTGAAGGTCTCCAAATTGAGCCAGTCTAATGAGGACAATCAATGCCTCTTTAACGGAAAATTCAAAGTCCTATCGTAAGTACTAAAAGTCTTCATATCCTTCAAATTTTGTCCGTCGGGGATAGAAGCCTCACTATAAGAATTGAATGTCTTAACCGCATTCATATCTGATTCGCTTGATGGAGATCCTCAACACATTTTCAAGGGAGAACCTAAATTTCATCGCAAGAATTGAAAGTATTAAAAACGTCCAAATCCAGTCCGGTCGACGAGGACAATTAATGCATCTTTCAAGAAAGGATTGGAGCCTCACCGTAAGGACTGAAAGTGTTGATTGCCTCTAAATTTGGTTCATTTGATGAGAACATTCAATGCCTCTTTCAAGGAAAAACCAGAGTTATGCCATAGAGACTGAAAGTTGGAATCCCTCCAAATTTGCTCCATATGACGAGGAAAGTCAACGCCACTTTCAAGGGAAGATTGTAGTCACGTCGTAGGGCTTGAAAGTCTTAATTGTCTCTAAATCTAGTATGCAAATGAGGACAATCAATGCCTTTCTTAAGGGAGAACTAGAGCCTCACCATAAAGACTAAAAAACTTGAAAGGGAAGGCTGGTGCCTCACCATAAGGACTTTGGGCCATGATTGTTTCCAATGGTTTCTAGACTCTTATCAGATAGTTTTTCTAATATTTTTTTTTGAAGAGTGTGCCTGTGTAAGAGAATCAAGTCTTGATCGTCTAGAATTTTGTGTCAGAAAATCATGTCTCTCACGTATCCCCAGTTAAATATTAATTGATTCGAAGGGGAGAAAATATTGGAAATTTATTCAATTTCTTTTTTCAAAATTTTTAGAGAAAAAAATCTAATTTATTTCTTTTAAATAATAATAATAATAAAAGTTAATTGTAAAAAAAAAATTTAATAATGTAGGCTTGAAGGCTCACATTAGGTGCTTGAATAGGCCGCCAAACTGGTGCTAAAAATTTAAAAAAAAAAGGAAAAACAAAAATTAGCTTTAAGAGGGTGACGTATGCGCGTTCCTCATATGCGTGGCGCGTCTAACACCCACTAAGCCCAATGGCACCACTAGCAATAAGACAGGCGATGACCCTGTGTTCGAGTCATTTTTTTTATTCTAATAGTCCATTTCAGATGCTTTTGAGGTCCTTAGGATCATTTTTTTAATATTCTAGACATAATTTTATTATTTTTAGATCTCAACGAAGCCTCTATAGCCAATTTCAGGTAATTTTGAAAAGATTTGAGAAATTTTTTTAAATAATTTTATACTTTGATCAACGTTTCGACTTAATACAACATCACGCCTTTATCGCACTACATGGGGTCGGCAACATGAATCTTTTTTCTCCATTGTTTCCTGGTAAGAGTCAAATTCTTATTCAAATCTAATAAATAAAGGTCATTTCTAATACTTTCTAACCAAGTCTTTTTAGATCTTCCTCTACCTTTCTGAACATAGACCAAATATAATACATTTACTCTCCTTACCGGGTCATCATAACATTGACGTTTTATGTGACCAAACTATCTAAGACGATTCTCTCTAATCTTATCTTCTACTAGAGCTTATGCAACCTTATCGTGTATATACTCATTTCACATTGTCTGTAAGAGTAAAGTCACTTATTCACCTGATCATCCTTATCTCTACAAAACTTAACTTAATTTTATGCTTCTCTTTTAATGGCTAGTATTTTGCAACATAAAGCATTGCAGGTCTCACCATCATCTTATAGAATTTTCCATTAAGTTCGAGGGGTATTTTTCTATTACACAACAAGCCTGATGTATTCCTCCACTTCAACCATCAAACTTGAATTCTACTAATAATATTCCCATCATTTCACCATCACTTTGAAGAATAGATCCGAGATATCTAAAACATATTCTCTTTTTAATGATTTGATCGCCCAACATCACAATTACCCCAATAGATCTATTAGTACTAAAATTACACTGTATTCTTTTTTAGATCTGCTCAAATGAAAACTTTTAAACTCTAAAGTTGACCTCCATAATTCAAGTTTTCCTTCAACTCCCTTTAGTCTTATAAAAAAGACGAATATCATCAACAAAAAGCATATACCAAGGTACATTCTCTTGCATAAAAAAGATTTGACTTAATGAAAGTTTAAAATATAATAAAGAAATTTTATCTGGTTTGCTGCCATGAGGTCCACATTTACATCAAGGGAATGACCATGCCCTTGTAATGTGTTCAAAATTATAATTCTGTGTTGCAAAGTTGTAAGAATACTTAAACATATATTTTTGAACAACATAAACTTCCAAGATAAAAAGTAAGAAGCAACTGATACATCATCAAAAAATCAGCTTGATCGGGCACAAATCTTGATGCATAGTTGAATTTATAACTTTCCAGAGTTAAATTCAAGATCATCCATTACTTTGATTTCAATAAACTCATAGTTGAAATGAACATCTTGTTTTAAAAGACACATCGACACCAAAAGTAATTCGATTATAGTCCAAATAAGCTTGGATCATGCGCTTAAAGTATAACAAAAAATCTCAAGACTTTAATTAGACAATCAAATGATCTTCAAATCTCGCATGCTTACTATCAAATGGAGCGTCTCGCGAGATGAATCCAATGGTCACAAAATCGTCAAATTTTGACATCATTAAGGCACTTAAATATTGAAAGAACAATTTATTATCAATAAAATCAATAGAGATTCTTCAATGGAGTGATATGGATTTTTGTTATGTTTATGGAGATGTCTCTATAAAAAATCTATAAATAAGTCTCACACTTTCAACATTAAGTAGGGAATTAGACCTTGACTTGAGATTCAAGACAAACCTTGGCTTGAGATTCAAGACAAACCTTGGCTTGAGATTCAAGACAAAGACTAGAAGAATCCCATACCTTTTTACTCGAGCACCATTATCAGACTACCATAGCCAGACCAAAGCCCGATCACCTATGTCAGATCAATGCTTGATTGTGCTTGTTGAACCACTATAGGACTGACATCGCCATCATCAGATCACTATCTGATCTCTGTCGTCAAACCAATGTCAGACCGTTATCGGGGACAACCATTGGACTTCCAGTGCTCGACTAATGTTCTTCGACCACCTTCGCTCAACTAATGTTCTCCCACCATCTTTACTCGACTACGGTTCTCTGGCCATCATCGCCTAATTACACTACTTCAATTACCATTGCCCAACTATGATGTTTTGATCTCTATTGCATGACTATAACGAGGATCACCACTGTCAAATATAGTTTTTCAACCACCACCGTATGAATATGGCCCTTCGACCATTGCCTCGCAATTATAGTCCCCTAACCACCATCGCTCGATTACGGTCCTCCAATTAGGGGTGTCAATATTTAAACGACCTAAAAATTCGACCGGAACCTGGCTCGGAATTTCGGGTTTTGGTCAACCCTTTTGAGTAATGGTTCTGGTTCAGGTTTAAAATCCTAACCTGATTGCAAAGTCGAGTCGGGTTGGGTCAACCTGAAAATCCGACTTCAACCCGGAATTGACCCGATCATGATCCAACAATTAGCCCTGATTGCCACCAGCACTTCAGCTTCCCTCACTGTTGTTGCAATAGGTGGCATCTTTCACGGCTATCATCATGCCATCCGGCAGCAAGCACCAGCTCTTCGATTTTTAAAAGATCAAGGTCCTTGGCCATGGCAATGGAGGAACAATCTATCAGCTTCGCCATTACCTCACGGGATCCATATACGCCCTCAAAACACTCACAGCTGACGACTCCCTCCACCATTGATAGATTGCACGCATGGTTGAAATCCTCCGCAGCACCAATTCCCCCACAAGAATTCATTACCACAGCGTCATCCCCAGTGGCGGATCCAGATCATTTTTTTAGGGTGAG
Organism: Dendrobium nobile; assembly: GCA_022539455.1. NCBI lineage: Eukaryota > Viridiplantae > Streptophyta > Magnoliopsida > Asparagales > Orchidaceae > Dendrobium > Dendrobium nobile. The sequence continues at coordinate 37,652,561 of CM039722.1, read as the reverse complement.
CAAACTCAATATATAAAAAATAAATACAAAAACTTATATATATATATATATATATATATATATATATATATATATATATATATATATATATATATATATTCATCAGTAAAATTCTAAGAAAAGGCTTGTAATTCATTATAATTTATGAAATAAAAAAATTACAAACTTTGCATTTTATTTAATATTTTCTGATAATGTTGCATAATAACTTCATTCGGAATAGAATCAAATATTTATTTCTCAATATATGACACTAGACATTCATTGAGCCAAACATCACTCATTTTATTATACAGCTGATGCTTAATAATCTTCATTGCAAAAATGTTTACTCCATCGTAGCAGTATCAACTAGTAAAGTTAGTGCAAAAATAATAAGTCTATAAATAAGAGGATACACAATATTTTTTTTATCCTTTACAATCTGTTTTACAAGAGCAGCAATACTAGTCAACGATATAAATTCATCGCTAATACACATATTAATAATATGATTAGATAGCTGATATTCAAGATACACAAGATCAAGCATAGAGAAATCTGTTGTATATAACTCTGCAATACGAATTAATTTTTCATTATCATAAGCAGATAATATATCACTTGGATTTAAACATGTCACACAAAGAAGTAACTCATACTAGTTTCAGAAAATTAGTTCTTCAGTTCGTGAAGTGGTGTACCAATAACAACATAGAATAAATCAACTTGATAATGATGAAAATTTATTATTTCTGCACATTTTCATACTAACCGTCCATGAGCCTTGAATTTAGAATCCATATTTGAAACTTTAATTTCAAAAATATTACAAAATCGTGACATTTCAAGTAAAGACACCCATCCATTTTCTCTCATTATCTGCATTCATTGCTTGGACATTTGTACTAATTTTATTACATTTATAATATCTTGATCATTTCTTTATAAAGCTTATGATAATTTATTTTTAATCCCTAAAATATCAATTAAATGCAGTGTCAAGACAAAGTCAAAAGATTTCATTGCATGTATTAAAACACCAATGTCAACTAATTATTGATCATGTATCCCCTCTTACGTAATAATTTCAAGCACTAGAAGCATACATTTTGGTTAGACTGATTAATTTTTGAAATTGCGAACTCCAACGGGTGTCACCAGCACGATGCAAATTTATTTCTTGGTTCAAACCATGACTACTAACTAACTCTCCACTGCTTAAATGAAAATCTATCTTATCACACTGAATAGCTTTTATAGTATTATTTCTCTTGCATGAAGCTCCAACAGTATTGAAAATTTTTGAAGTGATCTCAAATAAATGTTTTACTTGTCAATGATTTTTTGTTACAGACACCAAACATAATTGAAGTTGATGAGCAAAATAATGAATCTAGAAAGCCTGAGGATTATCTTTCAGAATGAGTGCTTTCAAACCATTAACCATCATACTCACCCTGCATATTAGATGCTCCATCATAATCTTGATCTCTTATGTTATGTATACTTAATAAATATTTTGCTAGAAGAGCTTCAACTGATGCATTGAGTGCAAGTACGTTTGTTGACGATACATGACTAATATCAATGGACCTCTCTATTAACTAGCTCAATATGTCTACGTATCTCATTACGACAACCAATTATTCTTTTATAGACACATCGCGGGACTCATCAACTAGAATGGTGAAATAAGATTCAACAATATCATTCATGATTACAGCCAAGTTCTCAGCAGCCATAGAGCTACAAACCTCCTTTTGAACTTTTGGTGCAATCAATTTTAGCTTAACATTTGCATTTTAAAATATAACTTTTTTACCTCTTTATTGTGATTAGCAAGAAACTGAAATAGTTCTATACAATCTCCATGGTCATCCGAGCTAAATGAGTCATCATACCCACGAAACGATATCCCTTGGCAAATAAGAAAAGAACACAACAGCTGCAATTCACATGATGTGATATTCTTTTTCATTCTTGTCTTCCTTGCTCCACCATAAAGCGGAAATATTCTGCTTGGGAATACTCTACTCTTGAAGCTTCATTAAGGCCTCATATATATATATATTTGCCTTATTATGTGCACTATTGTGTTCTTCGACATAACCCAAAAGCTTATCTTTTCTTTTCCAATTCTTGAATCCCTCTCCAACAAATGCGTCTCCACTGCCTTGACAAGTACTAACTTGCTCTTGAGGCTTAAATAAGTAGCAATAAAAACAAAATATATCTTTTTGTACACTGCATTCTATCCAATCAGAAAATTCTTCAAACTATTTTGAGTTAAATGTACGTGCAATATTTTCTATCATTGTTTGAGGGAAATAATGATTTTTTAGTTGATACGGACCCTTCAACAAATAAGCTCTACGAATTTTATCATGCTCGTTCATATCATAACTCCACATTGATGCTCTAAGATCAGGGTCTGTAGGGAGATTGTTAATATCAATCTCGACACCTTCTTTTAGCTTCAAGAATCATTCCATTTCTCAAAAACCTAATAAAAGAAGTGCAATAAACATTTCAGAACTTAAGGTGAGAGCATGTACAATCTAATAATTTAATGTAAGACAAGGTCTTTCTTTTTTTTTTTAAGTCAACTCATTCGATATAGGTGATAATACTGAAATATATGATACAATTGTAATGTTTGGATTTCATCTATGAAGTTTGCATTGTTCATTCCTAGCCAAAATGTTTATTTTTTCAATTTCAGAGAATAGCCAAATGAATCTATAGATAAAGATGTTTTGAGATGCACAATGTAAAACATCCTTCAAACTTCAAAGAAAGGTTTTTAAGATGCACAATGTACAACATCTTTCAAACTTCAGAAGTGATTAGCAAGTTAGTCCACCATTGTGGATTTTATTGAGGGGTTGATTAAAAGATGGGTTTTGTACATTACAGGCTGAAACTTGCATCAAACCAAAGTAAATTTTCAATCAAAAAAATGCAGATAAATCAAATATCATTATCACCAACAATAAATTCACTAATGAAAACATTATAGTTCATATTATAAAGAATGTCGCATGAATCAAAACAAAATAAAATCAATTTTTGATTTCAGATCTTTGACTGAACAAAAAACATCATCATTTAGGATCATTAGGAAGGAAAATTAGAGTGTAGGAATTTTGACAAATCTCAATCGTTGCATAAAAATCAATAACAAAGTAGGTTGATGAAAAAGTATCTCAATAGAAGCCAATTAGCCAACAAAGATTCACCTCTCACACTGATAGAAGTTGAAAGATTTTCCTTGAAGGTTTTCATCAAGAGTGTTCTACTAATCTAAATTTGCAGGATTAATCTAATCTAACTTATATTAAATCTTACCGTAACCAAACAGAAAAAAAAACTATAATAGGAGAACGAGTGGCGGAGTAGGAAAAAAAGATAAGCAGGATTTATCATTAGATTGAAGTTACCTTCAATAGGAGAACGAGCACCTAAGCTTCGACTGAGAAGAGTCAGAGATTGTGCATGCGAAGAGCCGGACATTGCGAACTGAGAGCGATTGGCCGAAAGAAGAGGGTCGGACGTTGCGAAGAGCCGGACATTGCGAATGCGAGTATGTTGTATGCGATTGGCTGAAAGAAGAGGGCTACCGATTACCAGCTGAGAGAGGGTTGCCCACTGCGAAGAGGGCTTAGAAGAGGAGATTTCACAAAAGGGTTGCGTTTCGCGAAATGGGGTGCGTGCGATTGTGACTCATGGGCAGGTTTAATAAAATTAGGGCAAAAAATACTCTTTGAGTGTGGCAAAATGTCAAAAATAGGCCTTGTAATATTCTTTTTTTTTAGGGTGGGCATTTTGTCCAGCTTGAGTAAAGTGGGGATCCGCCCATGGTCATCCCCACACCCTCCGGTGACACTGTCTTTCTTCTATCAAGTCGGAAGTCATGATAGCTCGCCTCCTTCGACGTCTCTCCTTCTGTCGGGTCGGATGTCACGACAGCTCGCTGCCTTCGATGTCGTTCCTTCTGTCAGGTTGGAAGTCACGACAGCTTGTCGTTCAAAACGATGACGACGGGACTATGGGAGGGATTGTTGGATGATTGGATCGATAAAAGATTTCTTCACCTCCTTCGACGACGTTCCTTCTGTCGGGTTAGAAGTCACGACAGAGAGCTCATTTATCTTTTGTTGGATCAGAAGTAACGATGACGATGGGAGGGAGCTCGTTTGCTGAGAATGTAACCTTTTTCTCCCGTGGTTTAGTGTGGGTCAGGTCAACCCGAAAACTGACCTGTTGGGTTCAGGTTGAAATTTCTGGCCCTTTTGCTAAAACGGGTTAGGTTTGGGTCGTGTCAAATAGTAGCATGTCAGAATCGGGTTCAACACGAACCCAACCTACAACCTGATTTTTACACCCCTATCTACAATATACAGTCCTCAGATCATTCTCAACTGGTTCGCTAATTGACTTTACCCCCTACTATCATCAACAATGTAAATGTATGCCATCAATTATAAGATTGATGAATACCGTTGACACCAACTCTAACTCCCGACGTTAGCACTAGTATTTATGCAGGACTTGTTGGTCTCTAGTTGCCCCACCTCAAAGAAATACAACCAAATAAACATGTGAACAATATCTTAAAGTCAACTCCCATGCCACAAAGCTCTTTCAACTTCTACCACATAAGACATTCCATGCATTATATGTTTACTATATTATACCAATGCCTTCCGCTGAGGAAGGAATCATTTATAACCGATGGTAAATACTAGCAGAATCATTTCAATTGGGTCAAGCATTGTAAATTTTTCTTTTTTGAGTTTTTCTTATAAGAACTTTAGTGTCTCTTGCAAAACCCTTTTATCTATATACGCAAACAAAACTAAGACATTAAATTATCTATCTCGCTACCACCACAAAAGTTCTGTCATGCACCAATACTCAATTAAACTAATATGTTTTAATTAGGTCTTAACTGCACAAGTTATTTATTCTTAATTGTTTTCAAAAGCTAAATTCTTAAATACTTGGAATGATTCAACTTCCTTCATCTAAGATTTCAGACTAGATTTAACAAATCCTGGATTTAGCAAAACTTAGGTTTTAAGAAGCCCTTAAAACTGCTTGGCAAGATTGAAATTAAATCCTCCTTAAGTTCTGCCTAAATATTCCAACTAAATAAACCCGATAGAGTTTGCTTGAGCTTAGATGAAAAAGTGGCATGTCCTGGTGCTTTAATTCCAGTTGACTTCTGTTCAAGCTCATCTTTTCCACAAAACGTTTGTTCGAAGTTTTCCTTTTCAAGAAGGAAATGCTTCGGCCAAGCCTAATTAAGATCAAAGGAGTGTTTTTGTGAAATAACTAGAGCAACGTTGTGAGACATTGGATTGACCGAATATGGCTCAGTTATCACATCTATATTCTTTTTTAACATTCACCAATTTGAAAAGGTTTTATCTCCAGAAACCTATTTTTCAGCTCAATTTTGAATAGTCGGACTTCTTTCATTCTTAATACTTTTCTCTTTTTTAAGTATGGATGCTTATCTTATTAGCATCAACTTCTACTCGGTCATTTTGTTGCTTGAACAAAATAGTATTTTGGTTTGCTGAAAATAGTAAATAACAGAATGCTATACTCCCCAAACAAATCCACTCATAAAATCCAATGCTGACATGGAGGCTTAGGCCTTATATAATGAAAAAGAATGGGATGTGGATGGTGGATGCTGATATGGTGCAGATGAATAAAATTTCTGAAATTTTAGTATGAATTTGTTTGGAGAGTACAGCATTACGCAAAAATATATAATCAATTTTTCCCACATTTATTTTTTATTTTTATTTTTTTTAATAATCAATTTTCCCACATGTACAAAGGAATGAGCAGAAAATGGGGATGCCATAGAATAGTGCGCTTCTCGTTCTTCCAAGCAAATATTGGCCGAATAAGTTGCGTGTAATTGTTCATTTTACTGCTCTTTTGTTGATAAAGCAAACCAAAGCTTTGTATGAATGTTTTATGAGCTCTTTTGATTAAAGCTGTCAAAAGTTCACATTATCATTGGAATAGTATTAGGAAATCTTGCACATTGCTCTTAGGCCTTGCATTTATAGATGACCTGCTGTTAGATTTATGTTTTAAAACCTTACAAATTGGTTTCAAAATTTGTTGTTTTCATCCGCAAATAGGAATTTTAAATTGCCTTTGTTAGTAAACCATCTAGTGACAATAGATACACTCTTATACCATGTGGAGAGCTCCTTGTGTAGTTTTTTTATATTCTGAATGGCCTTAATGCCCTCCTCCTTCATCATTGACAAAAGCTCATCCATTAAGCGGTAAGAAGTGATTGTTATAATTTGAATTTATCTCGAAGACTATCATAAAGTAGGAAACAAAAGGCCTTTTAAACTATGCATGTTATGAGAATGCTCTGTCCCAATATTTCTATTTTTCCTCCATTTTTTTTACTTTAGGGGACTTATCAGGCTATGAACCAAAAAGATTGTAGAAATGAATTGATACTATAGGATGGAACCCCATTGTTTATGTTTTTTTTGGCGATAGTAAGGTAATGTGTTTTGTAACCATACACTAAAAGGGGTTTAGGAGATGTTCTATTTTCTCAAATTGAAATGCCCAAAACATAAGGAATGAGCATTTCTCATCGTGCCAGCCAACTTAGAACAATGACTTTGCATTTATTGATCGAAACCATAAACTCACTCTTCATGCCAAAACTATTTCTTCAATCAAATAAATTTACTATGAATAGGCTGAGAATTTCGGGATAATTAGTTGCGGATGTTAGGGACTTTGGTTCTCATTGGTCCATGGCTAAAAGATTAATGTTTGTCTTTGATGTAAAACGTAAATGCCATGTACTTGCCTAGGTGGCAAGATTACTTAAATCACAAATCAATTTGGGGAGAGAGAATGGAAATCTGAAATTAAATTTTAGATTAAGTGGAATTGGCGGGATGAATTTGAATTTAAATTCAAATTTAATGGGAGAATTAAATTGGATAGAGGGAATTGTGGGAGGTAATTAGGGAGGCTTAATGAGGGGGGTTATTAATGAGATAGGAGAGAGATTATGTGACGACCCCAAGATCTAACTTGGAAAGAATGTCAATCAATTTCACAACAATTTACCAGAGTTATCTAAAAACCTTCAGTAAGCAATCTATCAAACATCTATAAAATTTAAACATCAATATACAAGTCGATTCATATCTCAAAACATCATGTACAATACTCAGGAACTAAACTATCAATACAAGTAGAGAAATCTATCCTGTCCTGAGTACAAAAGAATCATCAATCGATCAAAAGAACTAAAACCTGAAGATCTGAATCAACTCCTATCTCCTGCTCCCGAGCCCTGACCTGAAAATATCAACCACATATAATGAGCTTTACAAAGCCCAGCAGGTCACCTAATACCTATAACTGAAATCAAAGCACGGCTATGCTATCAATATGCATGTCAATCTATCACAGTCAATCAATCTATGTCAGTCAATGGTCAATGAGTCTATGCAGCGGAAATCAATAGTCAATAAAACTAGTCAATGCAGCGGCAGGCAATTCGATAAATCAACGCAATCAATCAATATCCGTCAATCAAATCAATACGGTCAAATCAATACGATCCATTTAATGAAATCAATCGAGGAAAGCAATACGATAAACTTCAATCCAGTCTGACAAGAAATCTATACAACAGTCAATACGGTGTAGAACAGCAGCAACAGTGAATCTACAAAATCTAGGCGGCAATACAATGAATCCATACGATGTCCATGTCCATGCTATCAATGCAGTATCTATATCCATCCATTTCTATATCAATGTTCAATGTCGATGCATAGAAATCAATGAAATCGTACGATCTAGTAAATCCAATCAAAGTCGATAAAGCCGGAATCTATAAAACAATGAATCTATAAAGCAATACAGTAAACATGCAATTCAATACTATATACTGAACAAGTACAATCTACTGGTCATGTTGCTGTTGTAGAATCCATATTGCTGTTGTAGATATCAATAATACATTGGTTCAATCAATAAGAGTCGTCACTCTTTTCGCCCGTCGGCATATCAATAAACTCCTTATGTCTCCCTTCAATATATCAATAATCAATGTTTAAAGGAAAGCCCGTCGGCCCACCATCCTGTACAGGTATCAATCAATCTTCTACCAATGTTCAACCAGGTTCCACTTGCGATCAGTATCAATAGTCAATTCAATCAATAAACAATTCAATAGTCGATATTAAAGCAATCATATCAATAATCAATGCATATCAGTTCAATCTATCAATTTCAGACAATTCAGGAATCGTACAAAAAATCGGGCAGCGTAACGGCAGTCGGTCAAATTTACACAAAAATCCTGCAAAAAGACACAATATCCAAATCTTTCCAAATTACAATAGAATATCTATAACATCAATACAATACTATTATTCTATAGAAACCAAGTCAGAAAACATCCTGATAATTTTCTATTCGATAAAAACCGCGTAGAACCAATTCCGACCGGAAGAAAATTCGTAGAATACAGTCAAATCGTGTAGAATAATCATATCTATAACACTCTAAAAGTTGTGCGGTGAAAGTTGTGTCAATCTCAAATTGGGTCAATTACTCGACTACAAAAATATAAATCCGGACATATCTCGATAAAAATACAACATCTTTGAAAACAGAAACAGGGTTCGGAGTCCTTACCACGAGATCTTCACTTTTCCCAACAGCAGCGTCGGACGAAAAGCGCTCCGCGGTCTCCGAAAACCAGCTTTTCTCTTTTTCCTTTTCTCTTTCTCTCTCCTCAGATATTTCCCTCTCTTCAAAATATCTCATTTCTATATATATCCAGACTGATCGTCCTGGACGATCGAGCTTCGTCCCGGACGATCCATGAAGAGAAGAATTTCGTCCAGACGAAAAATCACACATCGTCCCTGGCGAAGGGTTCACTGACTTATTTTCGTCCAGACGATCCTGATTTCGTCCAGACGAACTATACAGCCAAACAGGATTTTTCTACACAACCTGTACCGATCGTCCCGGACGATCCAACTTCGTCCTGGACGATTCTGGGAGGAAAATCCAATTCGGAGAGGAACAGTAAGGGAACGAGATATTACAATCTCCCCACCTTAGAAAAATGTCGTCCCGACATTTCCCTAAAGGTACGAAGCAAAACACGAAGCAAACCAAATCGATCGAAATCCAAATCCCAAAACAAAACTCGTCGAAATCCATACAAAACACACAATGCAATCAATCAAATGTCAATATGCAATGTTCATATGTCAATATCAATCGGTTAGTCAAATCAATCTTACCAGTAGAACCTTCTGGTCGTTGCTGATCCTCACGATGCTGTAAACTCTGTAGACTGTAGATGCGTGGCACCACTGGAGGTCGTGGCGCAACCGTCTCCCTCTGATCTCTGACAGTCCTATCATCCATCCGGTTTCCTGATCTCTCACTGTAGGCCCTCGAGGCAACAGTCCTCTGCTGTCTTGTACCCGTGCCAGAATCAGTCCGTCCACCCAGTCCTTTCTGAGGACAATCTGCTGCTCTGTGTCCTTGCTGTCCACAGTGAAAACACTGTCCCGTCAATAGGTAGCACTGACCTGCATGTCGTTTGCCACAGTGAATGCACGTGCCAGAACCACCAGATGATACTATCGATGCTGATCGTGACGCAGATCCCGATGCAGATCCTCTCGAACTCTCATATCTGCTTCTCTTCTCTCTATCTCTGTCTCTACCAGAATCATCTCGTCGTACGTCATCTCTCCTCCTTCTGGTATCCTCGTACCTCGGTACCGGTGTCGCCAGATCAATCTCTATCAATCGAGCTCGCTCCACTAGCTCAGAAAACTCCTGGATCCGGAAAGGTACTAGTGGATGCCTCAGCTCTCTATTCAATCCATGTAGAAATCTATAGCACTTTTCTTCGGGAGTAGGAATCAGATGAGCAGCATACCTCGCAAGAGCAGTAAACTCGGCCTCGTACTGCATCACTGACTTGCAGCCTTGCTCCAATCTCATGAAAGCTTCCTGCATCTGTCGCTGAGCTGACGGTGGTACAAACCACATCCTGAATACTGCAGTGAACTCATCCCAGGTGATCTCAGCATTGGTCTTCCCCTGGAATTTCTCTCTCTGCTGTCCGATCCACCATCTCTCTGCCTCACTCTCCAACATGAATACTGCCAATGGTACTTTTCTATTTCCCGGACACTGCATGCTGTCAAAAATCTTTTCCACCCTCATGATCCAATCCTCAGCAGCCTGTGGTCCTACAGCCCCTTTGAACAACGGAGGCTTCAGCTTGTGGAACATCTGCAAGTGTCTGTCTACCTCTTCTTCCTTGCTTCCACTCATCTTGCTTTGGGCATCCCCCATAACATGTGCAATCGCAGTAGCCAACTGCATCATACTCTCTGAAGGCATTGGAGCTGCGCTGTGTTGCTCATTTGGTACACTGGATTCTGCTGGAGGATCCATATCTTTTTCACCTGCACAATTCAAAACAAATGATACACACATGCAACGATGTATGCCAATGAAGCTCTTAAAGCTACCCAATCTACCCAATCTCTCAATCCAACCCTACAACTCTGGTAACAATCCATTCTTCCAATAACACTGCTCTGATACCAACACTTGTGACGACCCCAAGATCTAACTTGGAAAGAATGTCAATCAATTTCACAACAATTTACCAGAGTTATCTAAAAACCTTCAGTAAGCAATCTATCAAACATCTATAAAATTTAAACATCAATATACAAGTCGATTCATATCTCAAAACATCATGTACAATACTCAGGAACTAAACTATCAATACAAGTAGAGAAATCTATCCTGTCCTGAGTACAAAAGAATCATCAATCGATCAAAAGAACTAAAACCTGAAGATCTGAATCAACTCCTATCTCCTGCTCCCGAGCCCTGACCTGAAAATATCAACCACATATAATGAGCTTTACAAAGCCCAGCAGGTCACCTAATACCTATAACTGAAATCAAAGCACGGCTATGCTATCAATATGCATGTCAATCTATCACAGTCAATCAATCTATGTCAGTCAATGGTCAATGAGTCTATGCAGCGGAAATCAATAGTCAATAAAACTAGTCAATGCAGCGGCAGGCAATTCGATAAATCAACGCAATCAATCAATATCCGTCAATCAAATCAATACGGTCAAATCAATACGATCCATTTAATGAAATCAATCGAGGAAAGCAATACGATAAACTTCAATCCAGTCTGACAAGAAATCTATACAACAGTCAATACGGTGTAGAACAGCAGCAACAGTGAATCTACAAAATCTAGGCGGCAATACAATGAATCCATACGATGTCCATGTCCATGCTATCAATGCAGTATCTATATCCATCCATTTCTATATCAATGTTCAATGTCGATGCATAGAAATCAATGAAATCGTACGATCTAGTAAATCCAATCAAAGTCGATAAAGCCGGAATCTATAAAACAATGAATCTATAAAGCAATACAGTAAACATGCAATTCAATACTATATACTGAACAAGTACAATCTACTGGTCATGTTGCTGTTGTAGAATTCATATTGCTGTTGTAGATATCAATAATACATTGGTTCAATCAATAAGAGTCGTCACTCTTTTCGCCCGTCGGCATATCAATAAACTCCTTATGTCTCCCTTCAATATATCAATAATCAATGTTTAAAGGAAAGCCCGTCGGCCCACCATCCTGTACAGGTATCAATCAATCTTCTACCAATGTTCAACCAGGTTCCACTTGCGATCAGTATCAATAGTCAATTCAATCAATAAACAATTCAATAGTCGATATTAAAGCAATCATATCAATAATCAATGCATATCAGTTCAATCTATCAATTTCAGACAATTCAGGAATCGTACAAAAAATCGGGCAGCGTAACGGCAGTCGGTCAAATTTACACAAAAATCCTGCAAAAAGACACAATATCCAAATCTTTCCAAATTACAATAGAATATCTATAACATCAATACAATACTATTATTCTATAGAAACCAAGTCAGAAAACATCCTGATAATTTTCTATTCGATAAAAACCGCGTAGAACCAATTCCGACCGGAAGAAAATTCGTAGAATACAGTCAAATCGTGTAGAATAATCATATCTATAACACTCTAAAAGTTGTGCGGTGAAAGTTGTGTCAATCTCAAATTGGGTCAATTACTCGACTACAAAAATATAAATCCGGACATATCTCGATAAAAATACAACATCTTTGAAAACAGAAACAGGGTTCGGAGTCCTTACCACGAGATCTTCACTTTTCCCAACAGCAGCGTCGGACGAAAAGCGCTCCGCGGTCTCCGAAAACCAGCTTTTCTCTTTTTCCTTTTCTCTTTCTCTCTCCTCAGATATTTCCCTCTCTTCAAAATATCTCATTTCTATATATATCCAGACTGATCGTCCTGGACGATCGAGCTTCGTCCCGGACGATCCATGAAGAGAAGAATTTCGTCCAGACGAAAAATCACACATCGTCCCTGGCGAAGGGTTCACTGACTTATTTTCGTCCAGACGATCCTGATTTCGTCCAGACGAACTATACAGCCAAACAGGATTTTTCTACACAACCTGTACCGATCGTCCCGGACGATCCAACTTCGTCCTGGACGATTCTGGGAGGAAAATCCAATTCGGAGAGGAACAGTAAGGGAACGAGATATTACAGATTATGCCCAATGAGGGGGCCGGCCACATAGAGAGAGGGAGGAGATTATTTGTCATAAGTAGAGTGGGGCCCACATTACTAATCAAAGATTTAATAAAATCTCAATTAAAATTCAGATTTTGAAAGAATGGAAAGTTTTCAATAATGGGGCTATCAATTAGAATTAATTTGAATTTCAAATTCAAATTGACATCCAATTTATATGAAAGTCTTAAATCAAGGAACTATTTAGGAAAGTCTTTAATGCCTCTTGGAAACAAATTTGAATTTCAAATTTGAAATACCTAAGAGGGAGGCCGGTGGCTTAGCTGTCCCAAGGAGGTTGGCGGAGCCGCCGGTGGCGGGATTGTCCTGGGGTGGCCGGCGGTGGACTTATGGGGGCCGTTGGAGGGGATTTTGGATGAAGAGAGTTTGGTTAGGTAGAGAAAAAATAAATTGGGTTTAGAAAAAAGAAAATCCGGAGCTACACACCTCGAGCAACACCTCCAATAGAACTCACAAAGAGATCTACAAGCGCCACTTCCTCAAGAACTCACAAAGAGATATTGGGAATCTCGGAACTCACAAAGAGATCCTTCCACTTCCTCAATAACTCACAAAGAGATATTGGGAGTCTCGGAACTCACAAAGAGATCCTTCTCCTCTCATGAACTCACTAAGAGATCAAACAAGTAGAATAAAATTTCATTAACAATTCATCATCCCATTACATAAGAAAGGGCCTCTATATATAGGCCTAAGAAACTAAAACAAGACAGCTATGTTGCACGGATACTCCTATTTACGAGGCGTATTGTATCGGATACGTGTCAGACACGGATACGCCTCCGATACGGCACGTATACGTGTCGGATACGGCCTTGCCGTGTCCGATTAAAATATTATTTAAATTTGATTGGACACGCGTATCCGATACGCGTGTCCTATTAAAAAAAACACGGAGCCACGATTTACCCTTTTCTTTTCGACTTTCCACCGTTTCCGCTCAAAACACGGAGTAACATTTCAAAGAGCTAGGTTTTTCGTTTCCACACACGTGTTCATCTTCTTCGTTATAGTTGAAGGAGCGGCTCAATGACGCGAGCTTAGAAGCAAACAAGATCATCCTTTGTCGACAAAGAGGCTTGACGACGCGAGCATTAAAGTCGATAGGATCATCCTTCGTCGACGAAGCGGCTCGACAACGCGAACAGTGAAGACGACGTGAGCAGTGTAGGTTCGTTTTCTTCATCGTTCTTCGTTTTCTTAATCATAGGCTCAGTATCGAAACTTGGTACCGCTTGGTACCGAACGTTACTGGAACTCGGTATTGCTCGGAACTCGCTACTGCTCGGTATTGGAACTCGGTACCGCTTGGTATTGGAACTCGGTATTGCTCGGTACTACTCGGTACTGCTCGGTATTGGAACTCGGTACTGCTCGGTATTGGAACTCAGTATTGCTCGGTATTGGAACTCGGTATTGCTCGGTACCAAGCGGTATTGAAACTTAGTACTGCTCGGTATTGGAACTCGGTATTGCTCGGTACTACTCGGTACCGAGCGGTATTGGAACTCAGTACTGCTCGATATTGGAACTCGGTACTGCTCGATATTGGTACTCGGTACCGGGCAGGTCGAACCCTGCCAGGGGGCAGCGTCCCCTTGGACCCCCGGCAGAGTCGCAATATATCTACACTTTCACTTAAATTTTTTCATGTTTCAAATTCATATGTTTTAATTTGTATAGATCCTTTGTAGGATAATGAGTTCTAGTGGAGCAGGAATTGGTTCTGATGATGGTCCATCAGAAATTAATATTGAAGATAACAAACCTTTATGGGGTTATGTTACAAAAATAGGTAAAACATCAGAAGGGGGAGACAATATTGCATTCAAATGCAATTTTTGTAATGCATCATACAAATGATCATATTATAGAGTGAAAGCTCATTTGTTGAAGATTAGTGGTCATGGAATCAAAGTTTGCCCGAAGATAAGCTCATCACAAATGGCTGAATTACAAAGAAAAATCAGTGAAGCTGAGCAAAGGAGTAAAAAAGAGCTTCCAAAACATATTCCACTTCCAAGCACTCATGCTTCCTATCCTTCATCATTTTCTTCAATTAGATGTGATGACAGTACTGTAAACAAAAGACCTTTTCGAATGGAGGGATTTGAACCAAAAAAAAGAAAACATGTTGTAGATAATGCTTTGGAGAAAGCATTTAATTTACAAATGAGAGAACAACTAGACGGGAAAATAGCTAGAATGTTTTACTCAGCTGGACTTCCTTTTAACCTAGCAAGGAATCCACATTACAAAAATGCCTTTACATATGCATGCAATAACAATCTTGCAGGATACGTGCCACCAGGATATAATGTCATTAGAACGAAGTTGTTGCAAAGAGAGAGGGACAATATTGAGAAGTTGCTTGAGCCTACTAGAGGAGTTTGGAAGGAAAAAGGAGTTACTTTGGTTTGTGATGGGTGGACAGATCCACAAAGAAGACCACTTATCAACTTCATGGCTGTAACAGAGAGCTATCCTATGTTTATCAAAGCTGTAAACTATGAAGGACAGTACAAGGATAAGTTCTTCATTTCTAATTTAATCAAAGAAGTTATCATGATGGTGAGGCCTTCAAACATCATTCAGGTCATTACTGATAATGCACCTGTTTGTAGAGCTGCAGGTCTACTTGTAGAGCAAGCATATCCTCATATTTTCTGGACACCATGTGTTGTACATACGCTTAATCTTGCTTTGAAGAATATTTGTGCAGCTAAGAATACCGAGACAAATGAAATCACCTATAATGAATGTCATTGGATCTCAGTGATTGTTGGAGATGCAATTATAATTAGAAATTTTATTATGAATCACTCCATGAGACTCTCTATGTTCAATGATTTCTCTAATTTAAAGATGCTTGCAGTTGCTGAAACTCGGTTTGCCTCAGTAATAGTGATGTTGAGAAGATTCAAAAAAATAAAAAATGCTCTTCAAGCTATGGTGATCAGTGGCAAATGGATATGTTATAGGGAAGATGATGTTGGAAAGGCTAGGTATGTAAAAGAGAAGCTTTTAGATGATTTATGGTGGGATGAGATTGAATACATGATAAATTTCACAGACCCAATTTATGAGATGTTGAGAGTAGCTGATACGGATAAGTCTTGTTTACATCTCATTTATGAGATGTGGGATTCAATGCTGGCCAAAGTAAAAGAAATTATATATAGACATGAGAGGAAGACACTTCATGAAGACTCAAGCTTTTGGGATGTTATCTATGTTATTCTAGAAGATAGGTGGAGCAAAAGTAATACACCTTTATATTGCTTGGCTCACTCACTAAATCCAAGGTAAATTTCAACATTTTTTCATTATGAATTCACAATTTGTTGTTTTGTAATTTCAACATTTTTTCATTATTTCATTTTAATGTTATTTGAAGATATTCAACTAAAGAATGGCTTCAAGAGGATCCTCAAAGAGTTTCTCCACAGAAAGATTTAGAAATTTCAAATATGAGGAAGACATGTTTGAAGCGTTATTTTCCAAATGAGGAGGAGAGAAGAAGTGTCAATATTGAGCTTGCTAAATTTTTTGGTTATTTAGAGGACTTTGGTGACCAAGAGTCATTGCGTGATAGGTGGAGAATTGATCCGAAAATGTGGTGGATTATACATGGAGCTTCAGCACCTCTACTTCAAACAATAGCCATAAAATTGCTTGGCCAAGTTTCATCCTCATCCTGTTATGAAAGAAATTGGAGCACATACTCATTCATCCAATTAATGAAGAGAAATAAAATTACTCCACAACGGGCTGAAGATTTAGTTTACGTGCATACAAACCTTCGACTTCTCTCAAGGAAAACTCCAACTTATATGGAAGGAGACAACAGGATGTGGGATGTTGCTGGAGATGGATTTGAATCTCTTGAGGATATGAGAATATTAGAAATTGCTAATCTTTCACTTGATGAGCCTGAATTAAAAGCTATGATATTTATTGAAGATGATTTAGAAACTCAAAGACAAACCACTGAAGAAGCTAATCCTATCATTCCTTCTATTGAATAGTTAAAATTTCATGTGCTGGGCAATTTATCTTCTTGTTTTTGTTGTTGTACTAGACATTTCAATACTTAATGCTTACTTTTATTTCAATTTTTTTTGTCATTTCAAATATTACACTTTGATTACTTTATTAATTTTTATGTATTATTTATATATTATAATGTCGTATCCGCGCCGTATCCGTATCCTGTATTTTTAAGAATTGACGTGTCCAGTATCCGTATCGTGTCGTATCCGTATCCGTATCGGTGCAACATAGCAAGACAGATATGCCCCTAAGGCTTACATAGGACGACCCTCTTAAGTGAGGGTAAAAATGGAAAATTCATAATAAAAATTTAAAAATTACAAATAAAATATAAGATAACGTGGGACGATGACAGCCGTTGATCTTCAGCTTCTCGGATAGCCATGGACGGTTGGATGTCCACATCATTCTCCTGGGGTGAAAAGAGCTCGACTCCGTCGAGTCGGCACCCCAGGTAACCATGCTCTGATACCAAACTGATGTAGAACGGATATGGGGGAGAGGTCATTTGAATTATTAAAATATGAATTTAATTTCAGACTTCAAAAAAAGGGGAAGTGGAGGGAAATTTTGAATTTTAAATCACCTTAATTGGGAAGGGATTAATTAGGATTTGATGAGGGAGATTATTTGTCATAACTAGAGTGGGGCCCATATTACTAATCAAAGATTTAATAAAATCTGAATTAAAATTCATATTTTGAAAGAAAGGAAAGTTTTCAATAATGGGGCTATCAATTAGAATTAATTTGAATTTCAAATTCAAATTGACATCCAATTAATATGAAAGCCTTAAATCAAGGAACTATTTAGGAAAATCTTTAATGCCTCTTGGAAACAAATTTGAATTTCAAATTTGAAATTCCCAAGAGGGAGGCCGGTGGCTTGGTTGTCCCAAGGAGGCTGGCGGAGCCGCCGGTGGCGGGAATGGCCTGGGGTGGCCGGCGGTGGACTTATGGGGGCTGGTGGAGGGGATTTGGGAGGAAGAGAGTTTGGTTAGGTAGAGAAGAAATAAATTGGGTTTAGGAAAAAGAAAATCCGGAGCTACACACCTCGAGCAACACCTCCAATAGAACTCACAAAGAGATCTACAAGCGCCACTTCCTCAAGAACTCACAAAGAGATCTTGGGAATCTCGGAACTCACAAAGAGATCCTTCCACTTCCTCAAGAACTCACAAAGAGATCTTGGGAATCTCGGAACTCACAAAGAGATCCTTCTCCTCTCATGAACTCACTAAGAGATCAAACAAGTAGAATAAAATTTCATTAACAATTCATCATCCCATTACATAAGAAAGGGCCTCTATATATAGGCCTAAGAAACTAAAACAAGACACATATGCCCCTAAGGCTTACATAGGACGACCCTCTTAAGTGAGGGTAAAAACGGAAAATTCATAATAAAAATTTAAAAATTACAAATAAAATATAAGATAACATGGGACGATGACAGCCGTTGATCTTCAGCTCCTTGGATAGCCATGGACAGTTGGATGTCCGCATCAGTCTTGGTACTCTTTCTTTCAAGAGAATCATTATTGTTCTAGCCTTGTTAGGCATTTGATCTCTTAATTCACCCTTTATATGATTCTGTAAGCGTAACGGCAAGGTTTTTCTCTTGCCTATCATTAAAAATATCATCCTAGTAGAGAGAGAGAGAATCTATGTGCAAATGATTTTTTTTCTAGACCAATTATGGCTATGCCCTCTAAACTTCTGTGGAAGGAAGAAAGCAGGGGCAAGTTTTTTGCCATTTCACATACTGTTCTAAAGACAAACATAAATCCAACTACTTGTTTCTCCCTCCACTTTTACCTTTCTGATAATTTGGACGATGCCATGTTATCTAACTCAATGACCCAAAAAGATGTTGCTCTTGCCTGCTCTTCCCAGTGTTGCTAATAATATACAAATGTTTTATGATGCCATCTGCTTAGTTTAGGACAAAATTTTCTTAATAAACAGTGTTGCTTGAGAATAAAGGATTAGATATCCTACATTCATCCTTGATCA
Source organism: Dendrobium nobile (assembly GCA_022539455.1). Classification (NCBI taxonomy): domain Eukaryota; kingdom Viridiplantae; phylum Streptophyta; class Magnoliopsida; order Asparagales; family Orchidaceae; genus Dendrobium; species Dendrobium nobile. Next base: position 37,633,731 of record CM039722.1, on the reverse strand, counting down.
AACAGGCCTTGATCTATGATGCACAGACACAGACACAGCGATACGGATACGACACGATACGGATACGGGACATGTCAATTATTAAAAATATAGGACACAGACACGGGTTGTACACGACATTATAACTTTTATATTTTAAAAATAGTGTATAAAAATTAAATAAGTATAATTTTAAAAATAATTTAGAAATAAAAAATCATTTAATTAGAATTTGTGCTTAAAATAATTAGTATTAGGATGTCGAGAGTCGGACGTCGATGTTGTTTATCAATCATCGAGAGATGAGATGAAAATACCTTCACTATCAAAAAGAAATGAATATGAGAATATTCGATGAATGGGTATTAAGTGCGGGGATTGATTTGGTGTTGTGGATAGGAAATAGGAAATTCAGTTTTTATATTTTAATAAGTAAAAATTTTAAATACAAGGAATTATATTTAAAAAAAAAATTCATAAAATATTTAAGATACGCGTGTTGGACGAGCGTGTCCAATTTATATTTAATAATTTTTTAAGCAGACAGGTTTTCGGCATGTTCGACATGTGTCGGAGGAGTATCGGACGTGTGTCGTGTCAAATACATGTCGGACACTGCACGCTTCTTTGAGGAGATGTGTCGGTGCATCATAGGCCTTGATTTAATACAGTAGCTGCGTATTTTATGCAAATTACATTTTGGTGGCATCCCAGGTCTGAAAAATATTCATTGAGGGAACGTCTCTTTAATTATTTAAGTAAAATGATTTAGTTCTATGCAGGAACATCTATTGATCAAGGGATTGCTTACATCCTGATGCTGGTGGCTTTAGTACTTACATACCTCATCCACCCTTTGGATGCCTCCTCCCCATACAAACTCTTCTGAGTCTTCTTTTTATGATTGGACCGTCTAGACAGGTTTGAAAACTTGAAATGCTTCTTCTATGAAGATATTTTGGTTTGATATTTGTTGCAGATTTGGACGTTTGGTCTTCTTGTTCTTCATCTGTTAAATGTTGCTGAAATTTTATTGAGCTTTATTTCAAATTTTGGTTGCTTGTCTTTAGTTCTTATTATGAAAAAATTATTACGTGCAGATTGAGTACATAATTCTATGTGTGGAGTGCCGTAGTACACATCTATGTATTCTTTTTTGTCTAATGTATGAAGTTGTATTGATGTGTACTAACTATGTTTTTTTTTAAGCATATTAGGGATTCGATGTGGGCGAAATTAGGAAAATTTTGCTTCCAATTGACCAACTTGGCTCTGTATTTCATTTAGGCCTTGTTTGAGGCGGCTTATTTTTGTCGTTCATGTTTCGAAACGATAAAGATATTTTTTAGTTGTTGTTTCTATGTAAAACTTCTTTTCACATAATTGTATTTTTGTACTATTTTCATAAGTTTTTAATATTGAATTCTCCGTTACAAAACTCTATTTTCTCTTTTAGAAAAGTCACCGGGTAAATTTATGAGCAAGGAGGACATAGGGCATCAAATGAAAAATATATTTAATAAAGAAGAAAATCTGGCTTGGCACTTACAATAAGCTCTTCGGACAAATTTTCAACCCTTTCTCCAACATGGGCTTTGTATGGAAGAACTTTTGGCCCCTATTTTTTTATTGCGTATTAGCTCAAATTAAATCTTAGGCTTCATTTGAGACCTCTTTTAACCACTACTTTTTGTTGTTTTCTAATAAAATTTTGTACTAGAAAAACTACCTAAATATCACAAAAAAAACCTTAGTATGTTTCAAGGATGACCAATCAATTTGCATTCTCCAACTTAAATTTTGAAGTACATTGGATCAGCACAAATAAATTGTCAACCATTTCACTCACTACTCCAAAATGAATCGACAATTAGAGAATAATTTGTTCAAATTTGTTTAATTAACTCATGGGGGGCATTTAAACACTTTTATAAACATTCAGTAATTAAAAAAAAATAAATAATTTTTTAACTAAATTTACTTATGATCATAAATCTAAATTTTAATAGTGCTTCTATATATCTTCAAATCATCCTCATTTGTTTCACATTAAATAATTAATTAAATTATTACGAAAATTAATAAACTCAATCTACTGGCTAATTAACCTGACAGATCGCAATCAACAATATATAATTTATAAAATGAGAAGAATAGTACATAACCTCATAGACATAGAAGAAGACAATTTCAGGCCAGCGTCCAATCCCTTAGAAAAAAAGAACTTTGGTTACGTTCCTCTATTGGCCAGATTTATTGAAAGAAAGCTCTTGCCACTCTTTCTACCAGCTGGGCACAAACAAGAATGCTGAAACAAATCACAATACTTCATCGAAATTTTTACATTCATAACACCTAAGATTATTGAAAATATATATTTAATATCTAAAATTCTATATTTATCAATATACCATCTAAAATCCCACTTTTCTTCTATTCTACCACTCCATTGAAGCTATGAGATACTTGTATTCATAGTGAAAGTATGTCATTGACGGGGAAGACAGTCTTAAACGGAATGTTAGAATTGTAAAAATAAAAGTTTAAGGTGGTATATTAGTAAATATAGAAGTTTAGGTGTTAAATATGTATTTTCAATAATTTTAGATGTTACCAAGATGAACTCTCACTGCATAGGGGATTCTAAGTCTGGAGTGGTCTGTAGCAGTGTAGGCGTCAAGCTCTTGGATTCTTCTGACCTTACTTCCAGCGATGGCCGATTGCTGCTATCAAACTTTCTCACATACTCGATCATTCTCACAACCTCGGCCATGTTTGGCCTCTGTTCAGGCATCTTTGCAACGCAGGCCATCGCAATCTGGAGCATCTCGACCAACTCTTCCTCTATGTTAGGATATCTCATCAGCCGTGGATCGAACACCTCCGCCGTCCACTCCTCTCGAACAACAGATTGAACCCATCGGACGAGGTGAAGCATCTCGCCACCGCTAGCGGTTATTTGGATTGGAGACTTGCCGGTGAGGAGCTCGAGGATGAGGACTCCGAAGCTATAGACATCGGAGGCTTGCGAGGCTTTTCGCACATCGAGAAGCTCGGGAGCGCGATATCCGGCGATGCGAGGAGATTGAGGGATTGTGGGGCTTACTATGGCGGCGAGGCCGAGGTCGGATATGCAGCCGTAGTTGCGGTTGTTGAGGAAGATGTTGGTAGATTTTATGTTTCCATGGACGAGTTTGCCGCTGTGCTCCTGATGGATGTGTGATATTCCTCTTGCGGCTCCGAGGGCTATCTGAAGCCTGCTTTCCCAGTCTAGTGCCGTCCAGCCTTCATTTCGCCTTCCTGCAAAAAGAATAGGAACGATTTGATGGGGCTGAATTAGATGATGCAATAAATATGAAAATTAGGTGGTCCAGTTTTAAATTAGGTTGATCTACGAGTCATCATAACATGTGTAAATGCCTATAAAAGGGCATCATTGAAGGATGATGTAAAAGCCCCTCTTGTAATAGCCTATTGAATAATGGAATTTTGAATTCCTGTTATCTTCCCTCTCCTCCCTCTCGCTCTCTATCAAGATCAAGAAGAAGACCTTCATCAAGCAAGCTTAACAAATAGTATCAAAGCCTCGTGGAGCTGATCGGACAAAGGAGGAAGAAGAAGGATGAGGCGGTCGCTGCCGGTGCGGCCGACAAGGTGTTCACGCGGAATTTTTTTTGTGTGCGGTAAGAGATCGTGTGGCAGGCAAAATTGGAGCACGCTGGTACAATAGTTCAGTTGCTGGGTATGGTTTTGTTCGTCTGAGAAGGAGCGGACAAGAAGCTGCAAGGCGGAGCACACGGAGACCGGTTGCGCAAGCGTTCGCGAGGGAGATCACGCAGAGGAAGGTGCAGGAGCACCGAACGAGCAGCTGTGAGCGTGGGATCGCAGTTGGGCCGCGCGTGACGAGCACAGGAGAACATGCTCGGGTGGATCGTGCGTTGGGCTGGGCCAATCGTTCTTGGACATACGGCTTCACGCGTGCATGCAGGGATCGTGAGCACGGGCAGAACGGCGATGCCTTTATTGGAAGGATGTTCATCAGGGCGGCGTTGGAAGACCCGAGGATGGGGCAAAAATTGAAGAAAGAGCTTAGGAGACTCAGGAAGGCAATCGTGGAGGACGATGAAGGGAGAGCGGATACCTACAAGGATGTCGGTCGGGTAATCACACCACTTAGAGAGTTGCGCACTGGCTCGGGAGCCATAACCATCGAATCACCGATTTCGACTCCAGCGTTAGTGTCAGTACCAAAGAATTTTTTCTGCCCACTGTCGTTCTTGTAATCGGTGAGACCTATGACAGAGCATGTATTCAAGAATGGCTCAGCTCCAGAAATAGGACTTGTCCCCAAACATAGCAAGTCTTCTCCAACACTAACCTCACCCCGAATCACCTCGTCCGTAATATGATCTCCCAGTGGTGCACCAACCATGACGTCGGTCTCCAACCGTCGGAAAACCTGGACACCGAAGGCGCGGTGCGGAGGCTGGAATCGGGCTATTTAGCCGGGCCAGGTGCAGTTCATGCGGGATTTGGCATAGTTGGGGCTGCAGGATTTTCGGACAAGCTTCTAGTGTGGCGTGGGCAATTGGATGCCACGTTAGAGGGTGTAAGAGACAGGGAGTAAAAGATTTGTTTAAATCTTTTAAGGTGGAGTATCTGGATCAGAACACATGCAGATCGGCAAGCAAGATAGTTTGGATTGGTGTGTTGGAGCAGTGGATCAAGAACTTCGAGATCAGATATGTGGCTCGTGCAAAGTCGTGTAAATAATACTGACTAAAGGAACAGAAAAATACAAAAAGCAGATATACCCCTCACATCACATGTCTTAATGTTAGAAAAACAATAATATCACATTTTGCTATTAGCTTGAGAAGAAGCAAAGAATTCATTTATTCAAACTCTTTATCAACATCATCATTGGTTGTGAGAAAATCGAATTATTCTGAGAAATATCTGTCCAATTCATGGTTTAAAATTGCGCCATATGAGGCTCGCCTTGAGGCCCGCCTTTGCACAATTCTAGTAAAAAACGCCTCGATGCTTACGCCTTGAGTTTTTTTTTATGAGGCTTGCGTCTCAACTAGGTTGAGGCCCGCCTCGCCTCGCTGGCATGAGGCTTGCGCCTCATGCTATATATATATATATTAAAACTTACATAAATCTTGAAGTAAATGCCCGACATTGGACTTTATAGGAGAGGAGAAGGGGAGAGAGCAGTTCACCATAATGATGATTCAAATGAAGAACCTCTTAGTGATGACAGTGCTGATGACTTATGAGTTCTTATGTGATATGTCATTACTATTTATTTTTGGAAATCGGAATTATATTTTAATGAAAAGAATATTGGGATTTCAGAAAGATAGAATTTTGAGTTGAACTATATTTCATATTGTCTTATTATTGAGATATTTTGATTTCACTTCATATCTTATGCTTTTTTATATTTTATATTATTCACTCATTAGTATATAATAAATTTATCATTTTATGTTTACGCAATCTTTTGATTTTGAGACTTACGCCTCGCCTCACGAATGAAAAATGCCTCAATACCCGAATACGCAATTTTAAACATTGGTCCAATCCCTCTCCTTTTAAGTCTCACATCGCTCTCCGCCATCAAATTGTATGCAATACGCTCCAAAATTTCCAAATATTACCTAACTACCATAGATTAATTTGTAGCTAATCTTGTACCCATAGCATTAGTAAAATGTCATTGCTATGAAGTAATATTATATTTATATCTATACTACTACGGAAAGGTAGTTTTGTATTTCACCAAAACAAAATTCTAAACCTTAATTTCAAATATATATTATAACCTTCGATTATCCGTAATGCATCACAACCCTTAATGTTGTTGTGATTTGCTATCAACTGGGGGAGAAGCAGATAATTTAAACTCTTAATTATCATCAACTTTGGTTGTGTGAGAATCAAATTATTCTGAGAAGCATTAGTCCCCTCCCTCTCCTTCAAGTCTCTCACATTGCTGTCTGTCATCTCCCCTCTTTGCTCCTCTCAGTTGCTTCACCATGGCATCTGCCCTTCATATCTAAATCCATAGAAAATCAAAGAGTGGGGAGACAAAGAAAAATAGCATCCTTCGGTTTGAAGTCTCTCGCTGTCCCCGCTACCATCGGTGTAGCTAATGCATCCCTTATTGATGTTATTACTGACATAAACGCCCCTTCCAGAACCCACTTTTGACACTATTGCTAGAGTTTCATGTGAAAAGTGAAGGAGTATTATTGTGGACTACATGATTATGATCATTATCTTCACCTATTGTTAAGGTAGCTAGGGATGCCACCGCTTCTTATCCTATTGCAATTTCTTCTTAATTGTACTAATGGCACTGCTCAATTTATATTGCATCTCATCACCTCAAAGGAAAATATGATCAAGAGTTATTTGCCTCTCAGCTTTGTCCAAAGTTAACATAACAATAATATTAAAAAATAGTCAACAAAAGCTCAAATTAAAAAAAAAAAAAAATGCACAAAGGAAAATAATTCAATAAGTCGATGAATTCGTATAAGAAGAGTGTGGCGGCTCACACACAACATAACCATAAAATCCGAATTTCATTCATATGAATAATTGAATATGCATGCAAGCATAATAAAGGTTTGTACCCGCAGGAGTACCACCACTATTGCTATAAGTCACAGGCTGTAGGATTGGTCCCCTCTTTGCCACCACCACATATTCCCAAAAATTCTTATCATTAAATTGCACCAAATATATCGTATCGTAAGCTTTTCGATAAAACCCAACAAAATTCATGTCACAAACTCAAAAAGTAAATATTTTCAGTGCTTTAAGATGGGGTAGCATGATTGAGAATGTGACTCTCAAGATTCTTTTTAGGAAGGCACTAGTAGTTTCAAGGGGGGTTGCATATGTTCATGATTTGGGTTTCATCATTTGAACTTAATACCAGCTGATTTCCCTAAATATTGTAAATTTTTTAGTTGCACAAATTGATAACTCATTATGTATGCCTATTTTTAATGCATTTCAAATTTTATTGAAGAAAACATTATGGGCACTTCTCATGAAGAAACTTTTAGATTATTGAGTCCATTATCGGCTCAAGAGCTAGCCTGACATATACATCATTTAGTACATATAAATCATGCAAGAAATAAACTTTTGCACTCCAATAAAATGAGCCTCCTTAACCCTATAAGATTAGGGGTGCTAGTGGCAAAAAAATTGAATTGTATAAGAAATTCAATTAAAATCAATCCAAGAAGAATTGTTGCAAATGCAGTTCACATGTGATCTAATTAGAAACAAGTAGACCATCTTCCTGTTATAGCTTCTGATAGAAGGATTATTATTTTGGTGCATTAGATTTGCGTGAACCTAAAATTATTGATTAAAAAAATTTCTCGGTAACCACTTCAATATGTTACACTCTTAAAATCACTTTATTATAGAGATCTTTACTACACTAGGTTATTTTAGTGTGATGGCTAATTGTTACAAAAAAAAAAAATGAGATGGAAGATCAAAGAGGTAAAAGGCTACAGTTCTCTTTAATGCAATTGCTTTATTCATAATCATAAAATTTTTTTGTACATTAACAGTTATCAATCTAACTTGATTTTATTGATACGTTTTCAAAGATCAACTTGATTAAGCACAAATCTTAGTAAAAAAAAAAACTTGATTAAGCACAATCTAAATGCAAATATGAATTGAAAGCTTCTAGAATTGAATCCATAACCATCCAAACTCTAAGTTGGGAACCAAATGACCTCTAAATTTGGCAAGCTATTAACCAAATAGTGTCACGATGAGATGAATCCAATGAGTTCAAGATCACTCAATTTCGACAACATTAAGGCACTTAAATTCTGAATGAATGTTTTGTGATAAAGGAAATTAATATGGATCATACGATGAAATTTCAAATTTTCTTCATACTTGCATGGCATATCACTCTAAAAAATTTATAAATATGCCTCATCTACATAAAAGGAAACTTTCGCTAGAGATTCAAGAGAGCTCAAAGGCATGAAAAATCTCATAGCTCCACTGAGAATTGCCTCTGTCAGACCTTCGCCAGGTGACTACCCTCGTCGAGCCTTTGCCTATCGACCGCCACCTTCGGATCACCATTTGACCGTCACCATAGAGCCTTTGCCCTGCCACCTCTAGACCACTATCTGACCGCCTCCATCGAACAACTGCTGAATCGTGTTCGCCAAAACTTCACAGGAGTTTGTCTTTGGTAGGCCTTCACCGCTCGACTACCATTATTGAACCATCACCTAATTGTCTCTTTCGGACTACTACCCTACCATAGCCATTGGACTAACGTCAGACTACTACCCAACACCGCTGTCAACCTTCATCGGCCGAGAGTCACTGTTGAACCTTCACCACCCAACCGGCGCCGTCGGACTAAGACCCAAATGCCATCGTCAGACTACTGCCATCCGACTAATATTGTTAAGCTGTTGCCACTCAGCCACATATGTCTAAATAGACTGTTACATTTTCCGACAATGTCCCAAATCTTATAATTTTGTCATCTTCAAAATAAGGGAGAAGCAAATCTTTGTAACCAACACTCATATAGTGAAATCATTCCACTGGGTTAGGCATAGTGGCTTTCCCCTTTTTCAGATTTTCTACATAAAAACTCTAATGTCACATGTATTCTTATTTATCTGTTTGTATCATGGTTTAAAATTGCGCAAGATGAGGCTCACCTTGAGGCCCGCCTTTGCCCAATTTTAGTAAAAAATGCCTCGAGTTTTTTTTATGAGGCTTGCGCCTCAACTTGGTTGAGGCCTTCCTTGAGGCTCGCCTCGCCTCACTGGCATGAGGCTTACGCCTCATGCTATATATATTAAAACTTACATAAATCTTGAAGTAAATGCAGACATTGGACTCTATAGGAGAAAAGGAAGGGGAGAGAGCAGTTCATCATAATGATGATTCAAATGAAGAACCCCTTAGTGATGATAATGCTGATGACTTATGAGTTCTTATGTCATATGTCATCGCTATTTATTTTGGAAATTTGAATTATATATTAATGAAAAGAATATTGGAATTTTGGAAAGCTAGAATTTTGAGTTGAACTATATTTTATGTTGTCTTATTATTGGGATATTTTGATTTCACTTCATATCTTATGCTTTTTTTTTTATTTTTTATTATTCACTCATTAGTATATAAAAATATTATCATTTTATGTTTACGCAATCTTTTGATTTTGAGGCTTACGCCTCGCCTCACAGATGAAAAATGCCTCAATACCTGAATACGCAATTTTAAACATTGGTTTGTATTAGATCTTAGTATAAAACTAAGATGTAAACTCTATTACTCTACAACTGCAAATTTTCTAGCCCACAATTATTATAATATTAATTTAAATTGTTGTTAGCATAGATTAAAAAATTAATTATTTCTTTATTAGAAATTTGTTTCATTGAAAGCTCTCACTTTATTCAAATTAATTCTAAGAATGTGCATCTTATGCATGTGTATTCTTGTGCATATATATTAAGGGGCAACAATATCAATGAAGAAGACACCAGCCAAAAAGAGGGATTTGAACCAACTACCACACATTGACAGATAATGACGTTAAACCCATTCCAGATATAGCTAAAACAGTATGTTAGTATCCTTTATTATAATTTTTTAACCTATGAAAATGATTAAATATAAAATATAGATAACAGAGAATTAATCTATCTACTAAATTTGTTTATGAATGACAATTTTATATTAGTTTTACTCTTTGTAGCATCTTTCAGTGCAAACTTGCAATTTTATCAACCTAGTAGAGATAGAAAATTGTAACCGACAAGAGTAGAAAGAGTCATACCATGAAGCATAGAGTAAACGCTCCCCTGGCTATAATACTCATAGACGACAAGCTTCTCATCCTTTGAGTAGTAATAAGCCTTCAAATCCACAACATTCTCGTGACGGATCCTCCCAACCACCTCCATTAGTTGTTCAAGCTCCCTCTTTGTAACTGCAACATCCTTCAGCCTCTTCACCACCACAGTTGTAGCATCCTCCAAAACTGCCTTATACACCGTCCCATAAGTCCCCTTCCCAAGCACCTCAGCTGAAGCCTTCAACAAATCCTCCAAATCAAACGCAGAGGAAGAGCCATCAAAGAAGACGAGCTGTTTGCACTCATCAGAATTTCCTCCACCAGTCTTTTCCGGTGACACATCGCCCTTAGATTCCTTCCCCATGGTCACAGTACTCCCATCTATATTTCGCGAATAACAAATCACAAGAACGATGGCCACAACCACAAACACCGCGGAAGAACAACCAATTATGATTCCAAGAAGCGCCGATTCACTAATCTTCCTTCTTGAAATATCAGGAGTCAACTGCGATGGGAAGGGGGAAGATGATGCTGGAGCAACGGAGTGAATTTCATTCCCATAGAATGACGAATCCGGAAACCTCCGAAGGGACACGGGTATGCTACCATTGATATGATTGTTAGAGATATTGAAAAATAGAAGATTTGGGAGCAGGAGATCAGGAATATGACCAGACAGGGAGTTGTTTGAGAGGTTTAAAGCCGTGAGTTGAGTGAGATTGCGGATGGAAGGAGGGATGCTCCCATTGAAGCTATTATAGGAAAGATCCAACACCGTCAGATTCTTCCACTCAAAGAAATCCAAAGGAAGGGGGCCAGAGAAGTTATTGAGCTGGAGGTGAATCTCCGTTAAGGCACTGAGGTTGTACAAAGCTGAGGGGAAGGGGCCGGTGAGGCCGTTGGATCGGAGACTAAGGATGTGGAGAGCGGAGAGGCGGCTGAGGGTATTGGGAGGGATTTCTCCATCGAATCCGATCCCGGGAAGCCGAAGCTCGATGACGCGAGAACGTTCCAGATCACATATCACTCCCTTCCAGTTCTCGCACATGAAGGTCTCCTCCTTCCAATTCAGCGCGAATCCATGACCGATCTTGGATTGGAATTCAAGTAGCGCTCGCTTGTCATCCACAGGCTCTGTGAATCCAACAGAGCTAAGAGCAAACCAGAGCAGGAGAATACCGGAGAGCCAAATCCGAACAATCATCTCCAGCCCTAGATCGTTCTTTCACCGCGAACAACAGCTACGTGGAGATTCCAGAGTGCAAAACCTCATACCCTCAATCTTCAAACCTTTGCCTTCAAAAGAAAATTCCACAATCAAGAAAGAGAAGTCCGCAAGCTCACGCTACCTCAGTCAAATTAAAACGCGAATACCTTTCTTTTACTTTCGTCATTTCTGCAGATTTTTGCATACTTCAGCACGGAGAAGAAAAGATCCTACGGACTATATCCAAAAGATGATTGCCGATATCTGGAAAACGGCAAATAGTGGAGATAAAGAAAATCACTCATTACATCAAATAGAGAAGAAGAAATCGACCAAAAGCATCCAGCTAGTACTTCATGCCGGATTTCACTCGCTTAAGCAGCATTTAATGCCATCATTCATCTCCAGAACTGTGGAAGGCACAAGAAGAGTAACCAACTACGAATGGGAAGGTGGAAATCGTGCCATGTGAGAGGAAAGTAAAACGAGATGGTATCGGGATTATTACCAGAAGCAACATCTACTGTTCTTCGATTTGTCTTTTTCTCTTCGGAAGAACCTCTGTTTACGATCGCCGAAGCAGGAAGAAATTATTCGGAAATAAATAAATAGAAATTAATGGCAGGGGCGGGAGAGGCGGGGTAGCAAATTAAAAATATTATCTCCTCGTCCGTTACCTTCCACGAGCAGATGGAAACTGGCGTGGACCGGCGAGTACGATCTGATTAAACCCAAATAATTACCCAACTTCTTCTTGGCCCACTTATAATTGGTTGACACGCTGGAATGGGCAAGTAAGGGCCAAAGTGTGGTGGGGCCCGGAGTAGGTTCTTGTTGGTCACCGCACCCACTGTCCACTCTATGCAACGTGGAATATTTCCCTTAAAAAATAAAAGAATTATAAAAAAAGGTGCGATTATATCAGCTCAAGTGCTCCTGAAATTATTATGTGCGGATGTTGAACGTCATGCGAAGATCAATAATAATATGTCATATCACCTCCTTTCTTGGTATCTGGCTCATAACTGTTTGGTACCGTGGCTCGATATTGCTTGGTATCGCTGACATGTGACACATTCTGATTAGTTTCAGGACGGTGAATTGTGTTAGGTGTCTGCACAGAATAATCTCTCCAAATGCAGGGCGTAAACGAGTCAAGTCGAGTCTAGTTTAGGCTTTATCGAGCTATGTCTGTCAGTTCGAAAGCGAGCTCGAATTCGAGCTCGTCTCACTGTAAAGGAGCTCGAGCCGGCTCGTGAGTCATAGGCAAGATTTTTAAAACTTAGGCGGAATTTTTAAAACTTAAGCAGGATTTCTTTAAAATTTAGACGGAATTTAGAAAAAAAAATGTAAGATTTAACATTTAAATAAAATGTAAGTGGTTCTTTTTTAAAATATTTAAATCTAATTAATGAAATAAAATTATTTAAAAAATATAAATAATTATTTTAGCCGGCTCACGAGCTCAAACCCAAGCTGTTTACTAAACCAGCTCGAGTTTGAGCTCTAGCTTGACTCGTGAGCTCGATAAGTTTGACTCACGAGCCCAAAAACGAGTCGAGCTTGAGCTGGCTCGTGGCTCACCTACACCCCTTGCTCCGAATCCTTATAATTTAAAAAAAAAATTGATAAATTTGTTGTAAAATAAGATTACAAATGCATATTTCATACGAGGAATATTAGTAATAAAAATATATTTTTATATCTCTAAATTATTCCTTTAAATCTAATTTTAATTATTTTAATTTTGTAGGTCATCTGCTTTGATTCGTACTAATATATATATATATTCACAGATTGTCTAAATTAGATAATTAGATTATTTGGTAGATGTTGGTGGTTAGATTGATAGAATAGGATGTGTATTTTATTATATTACATAGTTGTGAATTTTATTTAATAGCTCCAATTATATGAATGCTATACATGGCATCAATGAGAGTACAAGATCGGACGGTCAATAAAGCTCCTGTTTGGTTTAAATGGGGGATTGCAGGGGTGCATTTTAGGGTTAATATATAAGAGGTATACTAAATTTAAGTTGGTTGGTACTATATGATTAGGTGTTTTATTACAATTCGATTAGGTATTTTGAGGTGGTTATAAGATATGGAATGCATCAGTACCATATGATAAGCTTAGTTAGATTTATCATTTATAATTAGGAATATAATAATAATAATAATAATAATAAGGTGGGACCATATCAGTGCCAGTGCATCGGATTTCTATAATTTAAAAAAAAATTATAATTTTGCTATAAAATGAGATTAAAAATGCATATTTCACATGAGGAACATTAGTAATTAATTAAACTATTTTTTTTTTTAAAATATGTATACATTATTCCAATAAATCTTATTTAAATTATTTTAATTTTGTAGGTCATGTGCTTTGATTCATACTAACATATATGCATATATTGCTTGAATTAGATAGTTGTTTAGCTTTATTTAAGATCTCCAATTATATGAATGCTCTACATGGTAAACCCGCAATCACATCAATGGGAGTACAAGATCGGATGGTCAATAAGGCATCTGTTTGGTCTAAAGACTATCTCCATGCTATGATGAATATATATGAGGTATACTTAAATTTAAGTTGGTTGGTACTCTATGATTAGGTATTTTAATACTAAGGTTAGTTGTTTTGAGGTGGTTAGGAGATATGGGACACATCACCATATGATAGCTTAGTTTGATTTGCTATTATTTAGAATTAGGAATATATTATGGCGTATTAACTTTTTAGAAGGCAATGAAAAATTTTCTAATTCCTTCTCTTGTTTCTCTATTTTATTGTTCTCTTATTTTTCCTAATTTTTAATCATTGGAATAATGATTTACTCAAAGGGCTAACACCACTCTTGGAGCTTTTGAAATTATGTATCATAGCAACACTATCATTCAAAGTATGGCCAACTATTGAAATTGAGCACAAAAGGATCCATATAGGGGTGTCAATTCGGGTCAACGGGTCGGGTTCGGGTCGAACCCGGAACTGACCCTGCACTGTTCGGGTCAACCAAAACTCGACCCATTTTTAAAAACGGGTCAGGTTTCCGGACTCGAACCTGATCTGATTCTGGTCCGGGTCAACCTGACCCGATTCGGGTCGGGGTCAACCTGACCCAACACGAATGACCCGAAGTTCACTTAAAATTGCTAGTTTTCGGGTCAATCTTCGATTTTCGGGTCAAAATCGGGTAAAAAACGGGTCAATCTCGGGTTTCCGAGTCAAATAAAAGTTTTCGTGTCAATTACGGGTCATTTTCGAGTTGCTAGGTCAACCCGAACCAGACCCGATTTTTAAAACGAGTTGATTTGTTGAACCCGAACCAAACTCGTTTCAGGTCCGGGTTGACCCTAACCCGGATTTTTCCGGGTCAGGTTCGGGTCGTGTCAAAAATTGACACCCCTGGATCCATAGCATCCCGCTTATAGCTCACGATAAGCTTGTAGCAATATCACCTACTTCTATACTTTTGCAATCTATAGATTTGCATTTGTATGTTATTTTTAACAAAGACAATAACATTTTTAAAGAACCTACTTGCCTACCTCCATAACACAATAATGATCACCACATTATCTCAAATCCAACACTCATACCAATGCTCAAGCTTATTGTTATCCACACTTCAAGAAAATAATAATTGAGAAATTCGTTACAAAATTTCTACATAGTAGTGTAATTCATTCAAACAATAGCTCATTTATTATCGAGAGCTCTTCTAGTAAAAGAGAAGGATGACATTTAGCATTTTTTTAATGGTTAACATGCCTTAAATCAAGAAACAACTCCTTATAGATTAACATCCCCAATAGTTGATGAAATGCTTGATGAATTATATGGAGCAATGATCTATCCCAAATTGAAACTACAAGGGGTATCACCGAGTTGACATGTAGGGGTATCAATTTCAGGTGATGGGCCGGGTTGGGGTTGAACCCAGTACTGAGTCGACACTATTCGAGTCAACCTGAACCCAACCCGTTTTTTCAAACAAGCCGATTTTTTGGACTCGAACCTAACCCGCTTCGGGTTTGGGTCAACTCGACACGACCGAAATTGTCACGACCCGACCCGAGACGAGACGGATCCCGCCCGCGCCGGATCGCGACGGGGAAAAGCTAACCAGGATCTGGCTTTGGATTAGGTTACTGAACTGATCTTCCAAATTCTTAACTCAACAGAAACACACAGAACAACAGAGCTACTAAAAAACATCAAATGCAGCGGAACAAAACATCTATCTTTTCATTTCCTCAAAATAATCATCTACAGAACAGTACAAGGCTTTCAACAGAAAGAAAGACAGAACAGGAAAGCCATGACTGAACAAAAATCAAAAGTACAAAAGTACCTAATCTGATCAGACTCCGAAACCTAGTCCTGAACTTCCTTGCCCTTCCCAGAACCTGAAAACCACCAGAAAGCAAGGGTGAGCTCAACAGCTCAGCAAAGCAACAAACCACCAATCTAAATCCTCAGAAAACAAAACCCAACTTATCAGACAGAAATCAGATCAGAAGTCGGAACAGAATCGGAAATCAAAACTTACGGACAGATATCAGATCGCATCAGAGTCGTACAAATCGTATCAGAACAGAACAAATCACATCAGAGTCAGAAACAGAAATCAGAATCGTACGGATCGTATCATATCATAATCACAATTTCGTACAGAACAGAACAGATACAGAAAGTAGTACAGATACATATAGCTAAATGCCCTGACGCTGACGGAATCTCTACGGATTCCGGCCCCTTATGCCTCCCTTCCCAGACACTGACTGAATCTCATAGGATTCAGGCCCCTTATGTCTCCCTTTGTGCTCACGGCACCAAAACAGATGTGCTTATAGCACCAAAACAGAATTCATCGGATCCGGAACAGAACAGATATCAGATTTCAGATTGAGCTCATTTCAGATTTCCCGTTTCACTAACTGAATCTCATAGGATCCAGGCCCCTTATAACTCCCTTTTTATAGCTTATACACATAGCATTTCCATTCAGAAGAAATCCGGACAATTCAGAAATTACCCAAAAATCGGGCAGCACAACGGCAGTATACGGAATTTACACAAAAATTCCTGCAAAGAAAATTTACCGAATTCGCACAGAATACAGATAATCACATTTCAGAACCTTTATTCTACTGAACAGATAAATTCCAATTTCACAGAAAAATTCGGTCGACTAAAAACACAGTCGAATCAAAAATACCCGGACGAAAATCTTCAGAAAATAACCAAAATGTGCACACTCGGCACGTCAACAATATACAGAAAGTTACGCGGTAAAAACTGAACCGATCAAAAGATACGGACGAAATTCGCTAACGGAAACAAAACCCGGACAGAATATACCGCCAAACACGACGGAACTGAAAATCGAGAAAGGTAGAATGTGCCTTACCTCGAGCACAGCAAATTCCTCAACAGTCACTTCGATCGAAAACGGCTCCGCGTCGTCCGAAAATCCACTTTTCTCCAAAATCCCACGACTTTCTCTCTCCTCAGATATTTATTTTTAATTTCTGATTTTTCTCTCTCTTCAAAACGACTGAAATCAGCCTTATAATACACAGATCGGCCTGGCCGATCGCAGCATCGTCCCGGGACGATCTGACCAAAAGGATCGGCCTGGTCTCCCTTCAGGGCTATTGCAGGGACGATATTTTCTACAGTGCCAATCGGCCTGGCCGATGTCTCCAATCGGCCTAGACGATGCATGCAGAAAATCACCTGGAGCAGAACTGGGCAAAATCTGGAACTGAATTTCCCCTGATCGTCCCAGGACGATCCCAGATCGTCCTGGACGATACTGGAGCAGATCTTGATATTACAATCTCCCCAACTCAGAAAAATGTCGTCCTCGACATTATCCAGTCCAAACGCAGTCAAAACAAGTACGGGTACGACCGTCTCATATCCGACTCCTTCTCCCAAGTTGCTTCCCGTGCAGTCCGGTGCTTCCACTGGACTTTAACCATCGGAATCTCTTTATTTCTTAACTTTCGGACGTCGTACGCCAAAATAAGCTCTGGCTCTTCCTTGTACGCCAGATTCTCCTGAATCTCCACCTCATCAGCTGACAACTTCTTCCCAGAGTCTGAAACCCACTTCCTCAGAGTGGATACGTGAAACACATTATGCACATCAGGCATAGAATCAGAAAGCAATAACTTGTAAGCAGCTTTTCCAATTCTTTCCAAAATCTCAAATGGTCCAACATACCTTGGACTAAGCTTGCTTACCTGACCAAATCTGCTCACACCCTTCATCGGGCTGACTTTGACGTACACAAAGTCACCGACCTGAAATTCGACAAATCTGTGCTTCTGATTGTAATACTTCTGCTGACGATCTTGAGCGGCTTTCAATCTTTCTCTTATCAAATTGATCTTCTGAGCAGTTTCATCAGCAAAAGTGGCCCCCAAAGCCTGCCTATCTCCGAAGGAGGTCGGAGTCAAAGGAGTACGACACTTCCTGCCATACAAAGCCTCGTACGGTGCCATACCGATACTGGACTGAAAACTGTTGTTATAGGCAAACTCAATCAACGGAATATGATCTTCCCAGCTTCCGCTAAAGTCCAGAACACAAAGTCTCAACAGATCTTCCAGTACCTGAATCGTCCTCTCAGACTGTCCGTCGGTCTGAGGATGAAAGGCTGTACTGAAATGCAGTTTCGTACCCAAGCCTTGCTGAATGCCTTTCCAAAGTCTGGAAGTAAAACGTCCATCTCGATCAGATACGATCACACGAGGCACACCGTGCAATCTGACTATCTCCTTCACATAAATCTGTGCCAAGCGATCAACTGAATCCGTCTGTCTGATCGGAAGAAAATGGGCTGACTTGGTCAATCGATCTACAACCACCCAAATGGCATCATGTCCTTGTCTAGATCGAGGAAAACCCATCGCAAAATCCATCGTTACCTCCTCCCATTTCCACTCAGGGATAGGCAACGACTGCAACAGTCCACCTGGTCGCTGATGCTCTGCCTTCACCAACTGACAGGCTTCGCATCTCGACACAAACTCTGCCACATCTTTCTTCATCCCAGGCCACCAAAACAAAAGCTTCATGTCAGCGTACATCTTACCACTGCCTGGATGAACAGTGTAGCCAGAATGATGAGATTCACTCAGAATCTCCCGTCTCAAATCTCCAGACACAGGTACCCACAACCTGTTCTTACAGAAAATAGCACCAGAATCAGAAATTCGAAGTTCAGGAGTCTTACCAGATCCAATCTGAGCTATCAACTTCGAATAGTCAGAATCTGACTTCTGGGCTTCTTGAATCCGTGCTTCCAAAGAAGACTGAATACTCATCAGAGCCAACTCCAAATCACTGGAGGAAACCACCTCCAACTGCAATCTCTCCAAATCACGAATCAGAAAGTCATCACAGGTAAGCTGAATACCTGAGAATCCAGAAGACTTCCTGCTCAGAGCGTCCGCTACCACATTCGCCTTCCCAGGCTGATACTGAATAGTCAAATCGTAGTCCTTGATCAACTCGAGCCACCTCCTCTGTCTCAGATTCAGATCCTTCTGAGTAAAAATATACTTCAGGCTCTTATGATCAGTAAAGATCTCACATCTGACGCCATACAGGTAATGACGCCAAATCTTCAAAGCAAAAACAACTGCAGCTAACTCCAGATCATGCGTCGGGTAATTCTTCTCATGTGGTTTTAACTGTCTCGAAGCATAAGCAATTACCTGACCATGCTGCATCAGAACACAACCCAATCCTTTCAGTGAAGCATCACTGAACACCTGAAAACCCTCCGTACCTGACGGAAGTGCTAGTATCGGAGCTGAAGTCAAACACTCCTTCAATCTCTGAAAACTAGCTTCACACTCCGGTGTCCAAACAAAAGGTACTGACTTCTGAGTCAGTCTCGTCAGAGGAGTCGAAATCTGTGAAAATCCTTTCACAAACTTCCTATAATACCCGGCCATGCCCAAGAAACTACGTACCTCAAATACCGTAGTCGGCCTTGGCCAATCAGCAACAGCCTGAATCTTCTGGGGATCTACCGAAATGCCTTCTCCGCTAACCACATGCCCCAGAAATGAAATGCTCTTCAGCCAGAATTCACACTTGGAGAACTTGGCATACAGCTGATGCCTCCTCAAAGTCTCCAACACAATCCTCAAATGCCTGGCATGCTCATCCTCAGATGCAGAATATACCAGAATATCGTCAATGAAGACGATCACAAACTGATCCAAATATTCCCTGAATACTCGGTTCATCAGATCCATGAAAATCGCAGGCGCATTGGTTACCCCAAAAGGCATAACCAAAAACTCGTAGTGCCCGTACCGAGTACTGAAAGCAGTCTTCACCACATCAGTTTCCTTCACCTTCACCTGATAGTATCCGGATCTCAAATCAATCTTCGAAAATACCGAAGATCCGGAAAGCTGATCAAACAAGTCGTCTATCCGAGGCAAAGGATACTTGTTCTTGATCGTGACCTTGTTCAAATCTCTGTAATCAATACACATACGGAGTGTACCGTCCTTCTTCTTCACAAATAAAACAGGTGCTCCCCAGGGCGAAACACTAGGACGTACAAACCCTCTGTCAACCAACTCCTGAAGCTGAACTTTCAACTCAGAAAGTTCTTTCGGTGCCATCCTGTACGGAGCTTTCGATATCGGAGCGGTACCCGGAAAAACATCGATAGAGAACTCCACATCTCTATCCGGAGGTAACCCAACCAACTCCTCAGGAAAAACATCAGCAAACTCCCGTACCACAGGGATCTCAGAAACAGAACCAACCTCTAGGTTCAGATCCCGCACCGAAGCCAAAAATACCGGACATCCTTTCTTCCACATCCTGCTCACCTCCAACGCAGAAACCAGACTGGAGAGAACACCTCGTAATCCCTGAAATACAACTCTCTCTCCAGCCACAAGCAAACTCACTTGCTTCTTCAGACAGTCAATCTGGGCTTCATACTGACTCAACCAATCCATGCCCAGAATCACATCATACGAAGAAATCGGCAATCGAATCAAACTCGATTTCCACTTCTTGCCAGAAATCTCGATCTCACACAAACAAAACTGTCGAGCAACCAATGGATTCCCAGCCGGTAAAATCACAGATAAAGAAACCGGTAAAACCATTGAATCCAAATGTAAAATCTCAAAACAATGCTCGGACAGAAAAGAATGACTCGCTCCAGAGTCAAACAAAACACGACAGGGCTGATCAGAAATATAAACCGTACCTGTCACAACATCCGGAGCATCACGAGCCTCCTGCTGACTCAGACTGTAAACTCGTGGCTGAACTGGAACAGGAGCTGAAGCAACAGAACTACTCTGCTCCCTCTGAATCGTAGGTGGTCTCCGTGGTGCAGAACTAGAACCACCACCTCTACCAGCAAATCCCTCAGGGCGTGGAGGAACAGTCCTCGGTCTTCCTGCTGCTGAACCAACAGGTCTGACAAAGCTCTCAGATCGCTGCTCATATCCCATCTGTGGACATTCTGCAATCCGATGTCCCGGCTGACCACATCTGAAACAAAGACCAGCTATCCTGTAGCACTGGCCATGGTGACGTCGTCCACAACTCTGGCACACAGGTGCTGTACTGACAGATCCAGAACTAGTCGTACTGGTAGCAGTACCAGACGATCCTCCGCTGTTCCTGGAATCTCCAGATCCAGATCCAGAAACAAATCTCCTCTTCCCAGAGGAACCACTGCCAGATGTCTCTCCTCCAAACCTCTTCCTACTCGCAGTCCACCGCTGCTGAGTAACCGTCATGTCATTCTCAATCAGACGAGCTCGCTCCACAAGCTCAGAGAAATCAGTAATCCGGAACGGTATCAGAGGCTGCCTCAAAGTGTCTCGTAAGCCTCTCAGAAATCTGTAGCACCTCTCAGCAGACGTGCTAACCAGCTGCGGAGCGTACCTGGCTAATGCAGTAAACTCAGCCTCGTACTGCATCACCGTCTTGCTCCCCTGAACAAGTCTCAGAAAACTCTCCTGCATCTGCTGTCGTGCAGAAGGGGGAACAAACCAGTCCCGAAATACTTCAGTGAACTCCTCCCAAGTGATCAAGGAGTTCAATCTGCCCTGAAATCTGGCTGCTTGCTGGCCATCCCACCAGTGCTCAGCCTCTCCGTCCAACAGAAAAACAGCTAACGGAACTTTCCTGTCTGCAGGACACTGCATCCCGTCAAAAGTCTTCTCCAATCTCCTCAGCCACTCCTCGGCTGCTCTGGGCTCAACAGCGCCCTCAAACCTCGGAGGCTTCAACCTCAAAAATAACTGCAGGTGTCGATCAATGTCCTCAGATCTAACAGTCGAAGCTCTGCTCTGAGTCTCGCTCATCATCTGAGCAACAAGTGAAGCAAACTGTGAAAGCGTATCAGCACCGACCACTGGGGCTGTACTCCCCACTGGTGCTGCCTGATCGTCACTCTGACCGTCTGTCATGTCTGGGTCTGGCTGATCCATACAGAAAAATCCAGAAAATCCGGAAAACTATCACAAAACAACACAAAATAACACAATAAAAAGCCAAACGACCCAAAACTACCTCCCAGACAGACTCACTGATCACTTCCTAGAGCTCTGTTTTACAATCCAACCTGTTTCCAAAACCAGTGCTCTGATACCACAAAAGGCTTGTCACGACCCGACCCGAGACGAGACGGATCCCGCCCGCGCCGGATCGCGACGGGGAAAAGCTAACCAGGATCTGGCTTTGGATTAGGTTACTGAACTGATCTTCCAAATTCTTAACTCAACAGAAACACACAGAACAACAGAGCTACTAAAAAACATCAAATGCAGCGGAACAAAACATCTATCTTTTCATTTCCTCAAAATAATCATCTACAGAACAGTACAAGGCTTTCAACAGAAAGAAAGACAGAACAGGAAAGCCATGACTGAACAAAAATCAAAAGTACAAAAGTACCTAATCTGATCAGACTCCGAAACCTAGTCCTGAACTTCCTTGCCCTTCCCAGAACCTGAAAACCACCAGAAAGCAAGGGTGAGCTCAACAGCTCAGCAAAGCAACAAACCACCAATCTAAATCCTCAGAAAACAAAACCCAACTTATCAGACAGAAATCAGATCAGAAGTCGGAACAGAATCGGAAATCAAAACTTACGGACAGATATCAGATCGCATCAGAGTCGTACAAATCGTATCAGAACAGAACAAATCACATCAGAGTCAGAAACAGAAATCAGAATCGTACGGATCGTATCATATCATAATCACAATTTCGTACAGAACAGAACAGATACAGAAAGTAGTACAGATACATATAGCTAAATGCCCTGACGCTGACGGAATCTCTACGGATTCCGGCCCCTTATGCCTCCCTTCCCAGACACTGACTGAATCTCATAGGATTCAGGCCCCTTATGTCTCCCTTTGTGCTCACGGCACCAAAACAGATGTGCTTATAGCACCAAAACAGAATTCATCGGATCCGGAACAGAACAGATATCAGATTTCAGATTGAGCTCATTTCAGATTTCCCGTTTCACTAACTGAATCTCATAGGATCCAGGCCCCTTATAACTCCCTTTTTATAGCTTATACACATAGCATTTCCATTCAGAAGAAATCCGGACAATTCAGAAATTACCCAAAAATCGGGCAGCACAACGGCAGTATACGGAATTTACACAAAAATTCCTGCAAAGAAAATTTACCGAATTCGCACAGAATACAGATAATCACATTTCAGAACCTTTATTCTACTGAACAGATAAATTCCAATTTCACAGAAAAATCCGGTCGACTAAAAACACAGTCGAATCAAAAATACCCGGACGAAAATCTTCAGAAAATAACCAAAATGTGCACACTCGGCACGTCAACAATATACAGAAAGTTACGCGGTAAAAACTGAACCGATCAAAAGATACGGACGAAATTCGCTAACGGAAACAAAACCCGGACAGAATATACCGCCAAACACGACGGAACTGAAAATCGAGAAAGGTAGAATGTGCCTTACCTCGAGCACAGCAAATTCCTCAACAGTCACTTCGATCGAAAACGGCTCCGCGTCGTCCGAAAATCCACTTTTCTCCAAAATCCCACGACTTTCTCTCTCCTCAGATATTTATTTTTAATTTCTGATTTTTCTCTCTCTTCAAAACGACTGAAATCAGCCTTATAATACACAGATCGGCCTGGCCGATCGCAGCATCGTCCCGGACGATCTGACCAAAAGGATCGGCCTGGTCTCCCTTCAGGGCTATTGCAGGGACGATATTTTCTACAGTGCCAATCGGCCTGGCCGATGTCTCCAATCGGCCTGGACGATGCATGCAGAAAATCACCTGGAGCAGAACTGGGCAAAATCTGGAACTGAATTTCCCCTGATCGTCCCAGGACGATCCCAGATCGTCCTGGACGATACTGGAGCAGATCTTGATATTACAGAAATGACCCGGCGCAAACCAAAAATTGCTATTTTATGGGTAAAAAATGGGTCAATATCTGATGTTCGGGTCAATCTCGAGTTTCCCGGTCAAAATGGGTTTTCAGGTCAAGAACGGGTCAATTTCGTGTTTTCGGGTCAACCCTAACTGACCCGATTTTTTAAACGGGTTGATTTGTTGAATCCAAACCCGACTCATTTCGGGTTCAAGTTGATCGTAACCCGAAATTTTCGTGTCAGGTTCGAGTCAAATTTTTAGATCATGTCAAATATTGACACTTCTATTCACATGATAGAGTATATAAGAACTTCACAAAACAAGATATCAAACACATGATAGCCATTATGACCTCATGGTGATGTCATTCAGTTTAACGAATGTTTCCTCTTTTTTCCATAATGCTATGAATAAAATTCTTAAATAATTTCATTCAAATTAGGCTTGCTCTTGAATGAACGTATTTAATTTTTGAAAGTGTTGATTGAAAATGAAGGAAATAATTCTCTTCATTATAAGTGTTTTTTTCTCTTTTTTAGCAATTTTACTGCATGATTTATATCGTGATCAAGATAACGAGAGATTATTACGTGCAGAGACCGGACATAGAGAACCGTTCGATTTTGTCTCTGTGAATAGACAGAAAAAACGCAGCAGCTTACTGTGGTCTCCACACATAATAATTTCTCTAATACTTTTGGTTCTTTATATCTGGTCTCCGTACGTAGCAACTCCATTAGTAATCACTCTAATCATTTTGATATATTTTCAGTTGTCCAGAAGAGAACTTATTTCTCCTAAAACATTTCAAATGTTTGATGGGAGAAGTGCAGGTGGAATATAGGCTACATGGTTTGAACGGTGGTGTTTAACCCAACCACAACAAAATCAACTGCACCATTAATTGGCCATTGCTATGCACGTTAGAAGCACTCCGCAGTTTCTCAGCCCAAATTCGTTAGTGGCTTTTTAAGTATTGTTGCCCCATTGTCTTTCATGTTATAATGTGATGTTTTCCACCAAATAGCAGTAGCTGAACAGATTAGGGGTGTAAATGAATTGAGCTGAGCTCGAGTCACTCTAATATGAGCTTGAGCTCGAATAATTCATTGAGTTCGAGCTCAGAATTGAGTTTAATTCAACGAGTTTGAATTGGCTCACGAGTTGACTTATTTATAATAAAAGAGATAAAATATTATGATTCAAACAACTATTATAAGAAAATTATAAGTAAAATGAGAAATTAGAATATTATAAAAAAAGAATTACTTGATATAAAAAGTTATATATAACTTTTAAACATTTTTAATAGCTTTATACTTATACTCCAAAATTCTAATATATTTTAAATATATTTTATATTAATATTTTTTAAATTGGTTGGCTCCCGAGCAAACGAATTGAGTAGAGACTCGCTTAAGTTTGGCTTGTTGGTTCATCAAGTTCAATTGTCAATCCATTTATCGAACCGAACACGAGTCGGTTCACTAGCTTGACTCACTTACACTCCTATAACAGACATTTTATAGCTCTCAAAGATGCATTGGCTTCCAAATTCAAAAGACTGTTTATATTAAATGGAGATGCTTCCTGAGTAGTGACATTTGACATTGTCTAGGAACAACGACAACAAGTTTTAAAGTTTTATTTGGGGCAGTTTTCTTACTGCTTCTTAAAGTAGTTACCTACCATAAAAAAATTAAATTTTTGTACTAAAAACCCTTTTTAAAAAGCATTAAGAAAGTCATCTCAAACGAAACCTAAGTTACGTAAAGCGATGGCTAAATATCACTAATATCTATTAGGTTCTCTCCTCGCCCAAAAAGCATCAAACAACTTCAACTTTTCAGTCAAATAATTGTGCTGCAACTTCACCATTGAATACAAACAAAATGGACGGAAGTAGCAACAAGACAAAAAACTTTTCAAATCATGTGCTAGCAGATGATCCAATACGAAAAGAATGGTTGCATTAAAATCCCTACCAAGTACTCCCCCAATGGAAAGGGCGAATTATTACGTCCGGTCATTAGACGTCCGGACGTCCAATCCAGATGCGTCATATCACCCAAATACACTAGGACCCGATGTATTTTGATGACGTGGCGCATTTGGATTGGTGTCCGGACGAATCTGGACACCGAACGTAATAATTTGCCAATCAAAAGTGATCACTTAAGCCACTACCATGTTGGTGTAATTGACATCTATATAAGACTACACAAGACACAGTAACGCCTCGAAGGAGCATTTTCACTGGCCACTTTGTTGTTGGGAATAAAACCACTCAACTCAAAATGAATAAATAAATAAAAGAGAGCAACGAAAATGAACACCATGTTTAAGTTAACGTAGAAAAATTTGAAATCGGGATAAAACTACATTGCTACATCGCACTAGTAAAACCATTATGAATTAAAATGATAGAAATTATACATATTACTCTTCTCACACTCTATCGTTATCTCTTTCCACTTTCCACATTGTTCTACCCTCCGAACAAACAAAGAGACGCACTTCTATTACTCTAATGGATGCAGCACTTCAATTGAAATAAGAAAATAAAAATTACCCAGCTTGATCACTTGTAGCACTGTACCTGCAAAGAGCCTTGGCGCAGACTTCTCTGTCTCGCAGCATCGTGACGAGCACTATGACGTTGAGTTCACTAAGTTACGATGTTGTGCTCCTTATCTCTAAGGGGTTGTACAACACTACGACGCTGTATAGATAAAAACAAATTATTTTGAGGCTTTGCCCTCAAGCCCCGAAGCAAAGGACACGCTAACCCCCTGCGACCCCCCACTAAGCTCCACATTGAGCTCAACCGACAAAATTGAAGTTTAAGTTGACAGTACAACTCGATTGATGGACACTATCATACTCCACACAAAACTAACGATATCATCTCTAGCATGACATCTGCAACCATATCCAATTTTGTGTCACTTGCAAAATTAAGAAGTTCAAAACCCCTTGCTCCCCACTGGCTTACTTCAACTATTATTACCAATTACAGAAGTTGTATGGGCAAAGTTGACAATGAACATCATCGTTCACCTTCCACTTTCAAACAACAATTCCACCATACATTATGGTGATAATTTATCGCTTGACAAAACATGCTCATTTTACCACATTACCACCGCAAAACTTCTTCATTGAGTGTAACTTCCACATATACCTCTTTTCATTCATCCATCAACATATGTCCACATTCCAAACCAAATATGGTCCCTTTCTCCAGCAATTCACTCATATGTTACTGTTGTGTGCTAAAAGTTTTGTGCCGGTAGAGTATGTTTAATGTCTTAGTAATATACAAAAATTTAGCACATACAGATAAAAGTAATAACACAAGATAATTTTTTACGTGAAAAAACAAGAAAGGGAAAAAAACCACAGGGTATGATCAAGTTGTAAACTCCACTATGTAGCAAGAGATATAAAGATCTTCATTTTCTTCAATGCTGAAGAAGAGGGACAGTACAAAGACCAAGCATTCATAGAGGGATAGCCTATACCCAAGAACATGACTTAAGTTTTTCAATAAGGATTATAGAAATTTATGTCCACAAGCGGATAAATATACCCAACAAGAAGGTCAATTTAAAAAGAGAGCCTATTTATAGATTTTTTGGAATGACATGCTACGTAAATATGGATAAAATATAGGGCAATTTTGAATTGGGTCTGAAGCCTGTGAATGTGATGTATATGTGAGTTTGCTTTAATTGACTCAAAAGTGCAAAAAAAAAAAAAAGTTAGATTATATTATCCTTAATTGAAAATTTGGTTGTCACTCATTGATGAAGTGTTTTAGTTTAATATGAATATTCTTCACATACAGTGCCAAATTATTATATGCTAAAATAGTTACAATAGAATAAAGAGGAAAAGAGGGAGGTTAGTGCCTTAGCTTTATATAAAGATCTAGTACACATAGATAAAAAAAGATAACAAGAAATATAAAAATTTTTATAAGAAATTTTCAAAAAGAGAAAAAATTATGAGATATGGCCTAATTTAAATGATTTTATTAGTGAATGTCATATGTTTCAACTAATGCCCTTCCTAGTAATTGGGGTATGCGTTGATATAATTTAATAGATATGAATTATGAAAGATGGATTTCATAATGGAAGTCAAAATTAGTGTTGACGATGTTCATTAACATTACTGGTGTTCGTGTGTTGATATTGTTGACAATGATGAGCATCAATATTTTAGCTGATGGCATGCATTAGCTATATAGGTGATAAAATACATCAACAATGTTGACAACAGTGTGCAATGAAGTTGGTAGGTGTCAATACTATTGTTGACGGCATACATCAAACTTATAAGTGACAGCATGCATCAATATTGTTAACAATGTCGAGCAATGATGGTTGGCCGATGATAGTCAAGAATTTGTATACAAGCAATGTTGATTGAATGATGATGTTGGGGAGATAGTAGTCGGGCAACTGTGGTAGGACAACAATTGTTGTCGGCGGTGATTGTCAGCTTCTATTATCGGTTGGATCTTTAGAATTCTACGGATCTTCAAATTTTCTCCAAGTTTATGTTGAGGTTCAAGCTCTAAGAATAGAGTTTTATTTGGGCTACCTTTCTTACTGATTTATTTTTCAGACATCAAACACGGTTTCTATTTAGCAACTGCTTTTTCCCTGCTTTTAAAAATTTTCGTATAAAAAAATTGCTTTGTACAATATTTTTAAAATGTTACTTTTTCTACAACAATTTTATAAAATGGTAAGAAATCTATCCCAAACAAAACCTAATTGATAATTAATTTGAGTTCAAATAGTTTTTATATGCTTTTATATATACTAGTAAAATTGCACGTGCATTAAATGCACGTTAATAAAATTTAAATAATTAAGTAATATTATTACCTTATAAATATTATTTAATTAATTCATTTTTTTATAAAGAGATGTAATAAATAAAATTTATCATTACATGTAATTGTAACAACAATTATATTCATCATTTAACTAAATTAAGATTTAAATAAAATAACAATAAAAATTATATTATTAAAACAAAATTGATAATATGGTAAAAAAGATCGAAGCTTGTTGCATGATAATAATGGCTTCTTGGGTTGCAAATACTCATGCAGCAGTGGCCATGGTGTTGTTGTTGTTGATGCAGTTCGAGCTCCCGGCCATATCAAAACCCGTGAATACATACCCAAAATGTTCGGTGGTGAGATGGAGAAAACGAATATGACGATTCAAAGCTTTTTATTTATTTATAGCAGAACCACTCCGCCACTCCTGAAGAACTGTTGGAC
Organism: Dendrobium nobile; assembly: GCA_022539455.1. Taxonomy (NCBI): domain Eukaryota; kingdom Viridiplantae; phylum Streptophyta; class Magnoliopsida; order Asparagales; family Orchidaceae; genus Dendrobium; species Dendrobium nobile. Next base: position 37,604,882 of record CM039722.1, on the reverse strand, counting down.
TATTCAAAATAAAACGCTCAGGTTGAAGAAACTAAAAGGTATTAATTGCTAGAAACTATAATAATGATCATTAGTAGCTTTAATTTTGTTAAATAAATTCTAAAAACTGATGGAAATTTAACTTAGATGAAACGGACATAAACTCAAGCGTGTATTTAAGGGCCATTAAATTATATAAGATTCCATAACCTACAGCCCAAAAGCAATAAGCATTCAATTGTTCCAGAACCTACTTTTATATTATATTAAATGTTAGCCGTGCATTTGGTATATGAAAAATTTTAATAGAACTTTTAATTTTCAGAGATATAAAAAGATAAAATTATTAATTTTATTCTTATAATTAATTATAATTATTAATTATATTAATAAAAAATTATAGCGTTGCTCTTATATAATAATTGTGTAGATAATAATATTTGTTATTTTTTCCTAAATTTGTAAAATCAATCAGAGTTTGACCCCAAACCAACTCTTTGTTTAGGCCAAACTCTCAAAATATTCAAACATGAAAAAGACGACCCAATTTGATACATTTACAAGAATGAATAGAACAAATAAATTTTACGCAAATATTTTGCCAAATAAAACAACATAAAATGTTTACACGATTCATCAATGTTCATTAAAAAATTGTTCACAAAGAAAAGAGCTGTTATTGATTCATTCAATTTCCTCCGGCAAGTCAATACACTTACGAAGAAGAGCAACAAAAAGGGTAATTGATGCAACATAGGAATAATTAGATTTAAGAAGCAACTTTGTTTTTAAAAGAAACCCCTCAATATCCAAAGCCATCTTTGTCTTCCTACAAGATGCAAAAATTATAAGCTATATGCAAATTATTTTCCAAGCAAATAATGGGCACGAAAACTTCTTATCTTTGTATGCAACCCATTAAACTATACAACAATCCACCAGTCCAGTGTTAGTAGATTAAAGTAAAGTCTTTATTAAATTATTTACCTCTGAAAAATAACTCCTTAAGCTTCCAGGATCACACCTTCATCAAATAAACTTCACACCAACGGCTCAGGTTGCCTATGGCAAAAGGATTGAGAAGCTTACACCACAATTCTTACTATTATTGCTCTCCACTTTGTGCTCAGAAGAAATTCCTACAGATCCAAAGATAGCTTATTTTTCCTGTAAGATACAAAAGTTGCCAATCATAAGCAAATTAATCGAAGCAAATAAGTTACAAAACTATACCAAAATCCACTAAATCCAGTATGTACAAATTAAAGTAGCGTTTACCAAATGATTTACCTCAAAAAGTATTTGGAGACAAAATGAAAGGCTTAACGGGAATAGAGATCGTCTCTTTCCTCCTTGTTTAATAATGCCTTTGTCGTTGACGTGAATAGTGAATACAATGAGCTTACAATTAAATATATCTAAAAATAACACATGGTGAGTTTGAGATTAGCAATGCAGTGTTGACAAAACTTTCATGTGCAATTAAAATGGCCGTCGAAGTTTTGCTCTACATTCAGAAGAAATAAATAAGCACAAAAGTAGACACTTCTTCGAAGTTCTTGTAGTTTATCAATTATGATAATCAATAGGGGTAAAAAAAATAGATTAAAATCTATTTATTTTATAAATTTTGGTTAATCTTGAAGAGCTCCGCACAACAACACAATAGTTCAGCAGAAGCATTTCTTTATTTGGAGTTAAAAAAAAGGCTGATAATAGAATACAAAATAATTACTGCTTCAGAAAACACAGTAATTCAGTACCATAAAAAACCGGATCATCAACAATGAGGGATACTTATGTTCTCTTTTTGGTGAGTACATGTTACTTTCGAGCTACCACTTTATGTAGCAACTCAAAGATGCAAATATCATAGAGAAAATAAAGAATTGAGATTTTTTTTTTTAACGAATTATAAGAGTATCATCTCCCCTTTTCATATATATAAATAGAAGGTGACCTTTATTGTCTTATCTAGTGAACAGGTACGCTCCAAATGATCCTTTCCTATTCTTTCTCTATTACGAAAAGGAAGAAGAAGAAAGCCTCAAATAATTTCCAGAAAAAAAACCAAAAAATAAAAAAAATAAAAAAAAATTACTTGAATAATTTAATTTCTAAAAGATGGTTGTATTATGAAGAGAAGAAATGCATACAGGCTAGCAGCTGAGGAAGAGAAGGGCGTGAAAACAATGACGTCATAGAAGAAGGCTAACTGACTTGATAGCGAAGGAAGAAATGACCAATCACGGTGAGCTCTCTCGTGACCTCTGATCCGACATAAATAACGAGTGAAGAAGGTCTTTAATATCGAAGGAAGAAACGAACCATCACAAGCTGTTGCGTGACCTCCGATTCGGCAGGAATGCGAAGAGAAGAGGCTTAGCTTAAGATACGAAGAAACCGGAAGATATGAAGAGACATATGACCGGATTTATTTTATGGGAAAGTGGAGAGGCGAATTGAGAGTGAGAGAAGCGTTAAATAAATTTATTAATTATTTGGGTTAGATACTTAGATGTTCAGAAAGAAACTCATATTTACATTAAATGTAATGGACGAAGCGTTTATAAAAAGCATTAAATTGCATAAGCATTTTTTTAATTTATCAGTAGCATAGCATATTTAATAAACGAAACATAAATAAGGCATTATTTGATTTTATTCGTCTCGATTGATTATATATATATAAGTAGGGCAGAACCAACGGGTTTTTTTTTTTAAGGATTAGGACTATTTTAAGTACTTAAATAATAATTAAATTAATAAAAGTACAAAAAATTAGTATTTCTATGAAAAAGAAAATGCCAGCAACTACTAAGATAATATCACTAAATTTATAAGAAGAAAATATAACTAGAAAATAATGTGAATATTATGATCTTTTATTTTAATTGATTAATTAATACATTGAAAGTAAAATATTAATTTGGTCATTTTTCGGCAAGAATTGGGCCACCATTGTTCCATCCCTATATAAAAAGCAAAATATGAAAATTTTAATGTTAGATTAAATATATAAAAATTCAATGGTACACATATATTAGGAATGAGTGTGAATCGAGTGAACTTATGCGTTGGCTGGAGTTCGGCTCGATAAATGACTTGTGAGTCAAGCTTGATAAGCTAATGAGTCAATATGTAACCAATTTTGACTCGACTCATTAGCTCGCGAGGAAACTTTTTAAAAAATATTAAAATTTAGGATTTTAGGTATAAAGCTATTTAAAGTTTTTAAAATAATATATCTCATTTTTATATCAAATGATTCTTTATTATTTATGTTCTAAATTCTTATTCTCTTAATAAAAAGTTTTATAATAATTATTTGAATAATAATTATTTTCTCTTTTTAGTTGTAAGCAAATTGGCTAGGGAGCTGGCTCAAACTTGCAGAATTAAACTCTACTTCAAACTTAATTAATTAATCAATCTCAAATTAGAAGTGATTCAAAATCTACTCAACTCGCTTAAACCCATAGGGGCTATTTGGTAGCAGAATTTAGGCCACATTTGAGCGAAATCCAGCCAAACGGCCTAAAATGCAAAATCAAATCTCACGACAAATGAATGCCGCCGTAGATGGAAAATTCTGCCTTTCTATGCTAAAGCACAGATTCTGAAATACCGGTTTTTGCCCCTAAGGATTTCCAAAATTCAGATTTAAAGGATTTGTGAAATCCTACTTAAATCAAATCTTGGGTCCTACCAAACAGCCCCTAATGTAAATCCTCCAAGAACATAATCTTAATAAATAAAGATAATAAAATCGCATAAGATATTGATGTCATGCAAATCAAATATATATATATATATATATATATATATATATATATATATATATATATATATATATATATATATATATATATATATATATATATATATATATATATATAACGTCATGCAAAAATTATCTTGATCGGGCATGAATCTCGAGGCAAAAATCAAGTTGGAAACTTCAAAAATTAAATCCGAGAGTATCTGAACTCTGATTTAAGCAAACTTATAGTCAAACTGAGCGTCTCGGAAATACGAACCCAACGACACCAAATTCAACTCAATCCGAGCCCAAATGAGCCCAAATCGAACACCCGAAGTGCTGTTGGAAAGTTTGTATCATAACTTGAGTTACCAAACTGTCTCCGAATTTGACGAGCTTATAGTCGAATCGAGCGGCTCGACGAGACGAATCCAACGAGCCTAAAATCGACGAATTCCGACATAATTAAGACCTTTCAAATATGTGACGAACGGTTTACGATCAAGGGATTCAATATCAACCGTCCATTCAACCACTCCATATTTGTCCCTGATCTCATACCTATTTACAAGTTATGCACTTCAGAAAATATATAAATAGAGCTCTTATTTCTCATGAGAGGGGACCCAAGCAAGAAGAAGCAAGAGTAAGAAGAGAAGAAGGAGAGAAGAAGAGAAGAAGGCTATGAGGGAATAACTCCTCGACCACCGCCAGAGTTCTGCCCGACGCCTGAGTAACGTCAGAATTATGCCGAACGCCCGGAGTATCGCCGAAATTCTTCTCAAGTGACGCTGGAATTCTGTTGAACATTGTAACTGACTTTCAATCCTAAAGAGATTCAATGTAACCTGATCATCCTGAATTTTAAGGACGAATTAGACTCTTGTACTTCAAACAAACACTAGTGGAGCTTTTTCAACTGGGCGAGGCCCCGTGGTTTTTTCCCTTTCCAGGGTTTTCCACGTAAAAATCCTAGTGTTATTTTATCTTCTGTTTGTGCGCTAAATATTCGTGCACAGGGGCGAAACCAGCTTCAATTTTGAGGGGGGGCAAATACAACACAAAAATAATTAAATATTAAAAAAATAATATTATATATCTATATATTACAAAAAGTTCTTTAAAAAAAATTAAGAAGAAAAATAATGAAAAAAATGTGTAATTAATGAGAATATTACAATTAAATGTGAAGAAATATATAGATATTTTAGGGCAAGTTAAGACAAAAGAGTTTTTTAGGGGGGTCAAAAAAATTTTTTTACATTCCTATAAATTTTTTTTTTTTTTACTCTTACAAAAAAAAAATTTTTTTTTTGAGGGGGGGGGGCAATTGCCCCCCCTAAGCAGGAGGTGGTTCCGCCACTGTTCGTGCAACGCTAAGATGAATATTTTCTAACTCTATATTCTAGCCCGCAACAATAAAGATCAAACGTTAAACACAAGTGCCGAAATGCGGGTCATTGATCGACACGTCAAGACGTAGAAGATTGTGTTAGTTGATCTGTATCACCAAGTACCTTTCTACTCACTGACACATTCAAATGATAAGGTTGTCTTAAACTTAATCGTTAAATTAGTACCCAAGGAGTTTACTGAAGAATAAATAGCACCAAAATAATTATAAAAGTCAAGCCAGGTCGCGATTTTGAGCGTTTGAACGACACGTAACCTGCTTGCGTGTAGATCAGAAGATCATTTCCGTAATTTAGCTGCCTAATTACTTAATTTACACAATGATTATGTCATAATAGTGATTGTTAGAATTATAACTGAAAAGGTTTATGTCAGCAGTACTAGAAAATAGAGAGTAAAGAGACTTTTAGATTTGGTTTGGATAATTTTTTTACTGTTTTATGAAGCAATTTTTTAGTACAAATTTTTTTGAATTAAAAATTTTTGTACTAAAAAGATGTTTCATAAAGCAATAACAAAGTTGTCCTGAAAGAGTTTTGTTACTACTTTTTAAAATAATTTTTTACATAAATTTCTTAAAATTAATAAATAAATAATGGTCAAAAGTTATCCCAAATAAAATATTAGGCCTCATTTAAGATGACTTTCTAAAGCAGTTTTTTTAGTATAAAAAAATGTTAAGCTAAAAATATTTATTGTACTAAATTTTTTTTTAGAAAGCAATAAAAAAGTCGTGCAAAACAAAATCTTAGAATTCATTTGGGGCAGCTTAGAAAAGTGTTGTAGATAGTAGTAAGAAAATTGTCACAAATGCAACCTCTGTAATTTTTCTAGTGAAATTTGATGAAGGATTTATGGAAAGATAAAAATAATATTATAGGCAAAGACTAGCAAAAGTTACTAAGATAATGTATTTTAAACATATTGTTATGATTATAAAATAAATTATCTTAACAAATATAATTTTAATATGATGCATGAATTTGATAGTTCTATGAAAAAAACAAATTTAAATATGATTCAATGTATCAAATAGGCTAGATTTGTTCGGTCAACTTTCATATCTATTTGAAGGTATTGAATGATAGTCATGAAAGTTTGAATATTATGAAGTAGCTTTAAATATGATTGAATTTACTACAAATTTGCTCAAATTAGATTGAATTAGAGAATACCAAGTTGATGGGCTTAGACCATCTACAACAGAACACGAAACACTTGAATATCGTCCGTCAAAAGCTTCAATCGTACGCCATATATCGAACATAATTTTGGAAGTGAACAGTGCAACACCAATATTGGTGTTGCACTGTTCACCTACACTAAATTTTTTGGGTAAAAAATGAGTTAGAAAATGGAGAAAGAATATACACAGAATATCCATTTTTTGTGTTAGAAAATAGAGTTCGGTTAGAGATCAGTTACTACACTTTGGATTATTACTGTATTTTGGAGTAAAAAATGAGTTTTTCGGTTGGAGATGACCTTAGTCCTATGTTGCATGGCAAGTGTCATGATCGGTTTGGCATTTTGAAGGATGAGGAATGGAACCCCAAATATTGGTTTCTGATGAGATCAATAGCTTGGGTTTTCACTATCATCCTCATTTGGTTGTAAAAAATTTCAAATTTGAGCTTACTAAGACCATCTCCAACCGAAAATCACATTTTTCACTCCAAAATGTTGTGAAACTAAAACATGTCGTGATTCATCTCCAATCGAACTCCATTTTGCCCCGTTTTGTGAAGTTACAATCTTTTTTTCTTTCACGCATTTCTTCGATAATTTGGTAGAGATAGAAAAATATCAAAGATGAACAGTGCAACGCTAATATTGGTGTCCCACTATTCACTCGCAACCAAATAGCGGAAGTTTTACCGTTCGATTGGAGCTCGTGAGCGACGACATTCAAGCGTTTGGAGTTCGTTTGGAGATGCCCTAAGCTCCACAGTTTCACCTTGTTGTGGGCTAGAATATACGGGGCGATAGACTTGTAATTTTATGTCTTAGGGTTGCACGGTATCCAACTCACACACAAATAACACAAGATTTTTATGTGGAAAACCTTGGAAAGTGGAAAAATCATGAGACCTAGCCATTTTAAAAAAATTTCACTAGAATTTGAGTTGAGTACAGTGAACTGACTTGTCCTTGAGGGTGATCAAATTACAAATGTCAACCGTATGGTTGAAGTCTAGTGTTAAACCTAGCGTCACATGGAAGTTGGGGCGTTAGTTAGTAGTCCGACAGTGACTTGGCAGAACTCTAGCGTCAGTTGATGGTCTGGCGGAGTTTAGGGCCTCAAAGTGTTAGTCTGATGGAGTTCAGGCCCTTAGGTGGTGATCCAACGAAGGTGAGGGCCTCAGGCGGTGGTCCGACGAGGGTGAGGGCCTCAAGTGGTGGTCTAGCAAAGGTGAGGGCCTCAAGTGATGGTCTGACGAGGGTGAGGGCCTCAGGTGGTTGACTGACGAAGTTGAGGGTCTCAAGTGGTGGTCCGGGAAAGGTGAGGGCCTCATGTGGTGTTTTGGCAAGGGTGAGAGCCTCAGGTGGTGGTCTGACGAAGATGAGGGTCTCAGGTGAGGGCCTCAGATGGTGTTCCGGTAAAGGTGAGGGCCTCAGGAGGTGGTCCGACGAGGGTGAGGGCCTTAGGTGGTGTTCTGGAGGAGCAACGATGTCAGACGGTGCTCTAGCTGAACTCAGACGATGGTCAAGGAGGAGCTTCTTTCTTCTCTTCTCTACTTCTCTTCTTTCTCTTCTCTTCTTGTTTTTCTTCTCTTCTTCTATTCTTTTCTTTTCTTCTCTTCTTGCTTTGACCCATTTTCAAGAGAAATGAGGGGTCTATTTATAGATTTCTTGAGTGTCAGACCCGTAAATAGGTGAGAGTTCAAGGGTAAATGGGGAGTGGTTGGATGGACGGTCGATGTTGAATCCCTTGATCATGGACTGTTTGATGGACATTTGAATCTCTTAGTGATGTCAGAATTCGATGATCTTGGGCTTGTTGGATTCATCTCATCGAGACGCTCGATTCGACTATAATCATGTTATGTTTGGAAACTATTTGGTAATCCAAATTATGGTTTGAACATTCCAACAACGCTTCTAACCCTTGATTTGGACCCGTTTGGGCTCGGATTTGGTTCGATTTGGTGTCGTATACTCGAGACGCTCAGTTCGACTATAAGTTTGCTGAAATCGGAGTTTGGATGGTCCCAATTTTAATTTTGGAAGTTTCCAACTTTAATTTGCACCGAGATTCGTGCCCGATCAAGATAATTTTTCTGATGACAACGTATCACACCTCATTGTGATTGGTTTTTTCTCCAAATACTTCATTATAAGTGAGGAAAATTTCATATTAGAATTCATAAATATGCTTCTTATTTTCATGAGAGAATGTAATTTCTTAAAAAAAAAATAATTCCCCATCAATTCGCCAGATGGATCTCCAAATAATAGGGGTGTCAATATTTGACACGACACGACAACCTGACACGGACCCAACCAGAAAAATCCGGGTTGGACCCGACCCGTTTATAAACGGGTCTGGTTCGGGTTTACAGATTCGACCCGTTTGATAAAACGGGTCGGGTCGGGTTGACCCGGCGGGTCAACCCGAAAACCCGTTTAATTTAAAAAAAATGAATTTCTCGCTGCTCCCGCCCGCTGCCGCCGCACTGCCCGCCGCGCTGCCCGCTGCCCGTCGCCCGCGCGTGCCGACTGCCGAACCCGCGTGTCGCACTGCCGCGCTGTCGCCGTTGCCACGCTGTCGCGCTGCGCCGCTGCCCCGCTGCCGCGCCCGCTGCTGCGCGTGTGACTAAACCGGGTCGCGGGTCGTGACGGGTCAACCCGTAACCCACTCAGGTCGGGTCCGGGTTGGAATGTCCGACCCGTTTGCAAAAACGGGTCGGGTTCAAGTTGACCCGTTTATATACGGGTCGGGTCGAACCCGACCGGATCGGGTTGGGTTCGACCCGAATCCGACGGGTTGACCCGAATTGACACCCCTACCAAATAATGGCCAGAAGGGCACATCCCCATGGAATTATTGATTACTACTAGGATAAAAAATAAAAGATAAAATAAATTGTGCAAAAATGTTCGGAAGCCAAATCTATCATGATGGGCTTTAAAGCAAAGATTTTTTTTGGGACAATTATCTCACTCCTTTTTAAAGCACTCTTTTAGCACAAAAAAAAAATTTAAAATAAAAAATTTTGTACAAAAAGTTATTTTTGTAAATAGTAAGAAAACTATCTAAATTGAGGGACGGCTTTCTTATAGCTTCTTAAAATAGCTTTCTAGTACAACAAAAAAAAGTACACTAAAAACTTGCTTTAAGAATCAGTAAGAAAACCGTCCCAAACGAGGCCTAAGTCTCTGGTGATATTGGAGTTAAAAATGTCAACTACAGTACTAATCTCAGCACAAAACTGATGAATTTGAAGCACATCTTGATATATTTTGCATACGAACATTCTCTTTTATTTCCATAAAATAGCGATATCAACCCTAAATTGCCATGTTCGATGCCAGCCTGAGTTAACCCAAGTTCAAGCTAATTGAGTGGGTCGACCCAATGTTTGAAATCTTGAGTAAATTGAATTATAATGAATTATTCAAAGTTGCTATATTTATGTTGCAATGTATGTACAAAATTTGATTTATTCCTCACGTAATATATTTATCGCAGAACAAATTCAATGATTTTGAGATTTATCATAAATAAAATTTTAGTTATATGATTTTAGATTTTACGATGAATCACATTAATCTAGTTGACTACTCATTTAGCCACCACTATACTGAAGGATATGCACACTTATCTCAGAGCAAATCTAATAGTAATAGATACGAGAGAAACGGCTTGAAAAAAATTTGATGAAAATATTCTGAATTTTTTTGGGCCGAATTTTTAAAAGAAGCATGTTTAAGACCTTAATTAAGTAAAATAAGTATAATTAAAAAAATTTAAAAAGGAGCAAATTCATCAAATTATATAACACAGTCTAAATACCCGAGTTCAGAATAGGCCAGATCATTTGATGTATTCGTCTAGAGAGAAAAAGTTGAGGGAGGAGAGAAAACGGACGAGAGAGAGAGAGAGGACGGAGAGAGAGAAAGAGAGGAACAAAGGTTACCGATAGAGAGAGGAGAGGAATGATTTTATTTTATTTCTAAGTAGAGAGGAGATCATTAATAATATAATTAAATTAATTAAAAAATAAAAGTTATAACTTTAATTTAATTATGTTATAATTTTAATAACTTATAAAGTAAATATAACATAATTAAATTAAGTTATAAATTTAATTAAATTAAATTATAAATTTAAATTAATATAATTATAAATTGAATTAAAATATAACTTAATTAAATTAAATTAAATTATAAATTTAAATAAATTAATTATGTTATATTTACTTTATAAGTTATTAAAATTATAACGTAATTAAATTAAAGTTATAACTTAAAATTTTTAATTATATTACATTATATTAATCATTGCTCTCCTCTTTACTTAGAAAAAAAATCACTGCTCTCCTCTCTCCGCGGTAAGCTTTCTCTCTCTTTCTTCCGGCCCTCTCTCTCCCTCTCTGCATCCATTTTCTCTTCTCCCTATCACTTTTTCTCTCTTTAGGCTAATATGCCAAATGATTTGGCTTATTCTGAACTCTTTTGAGTATTTAGACTGCATTAAATAATTTGACGAATTTGCTCTTTTTTTAAAAAAAATTTATTAATTGTGTTTCTTTTACTTAATTAGATTTTAAACATGTTTCTTTTAAAAATTTGACCTTTTTTATTGATTTTAATTTGATTGAATGTGATTAAAATTGAGGCATCACATATATAATAATATAATTTTTTAATAATAGAAATTTTAGTAGTTTGTATGTAAATCTCCGAAAATTCAATTATTAAACTTTACAAATTCTTCAAATATAATAATTTTACTTTTCACACATAGATCAAGTAAAATAAATCATAATCAAATTGATTAATTGGTTAGAACAAAATTATTTGAATCAAATGTTGAATTTAAAGTCATTTTTAGATAATCTCCAATCAAATAAATTTTCTAAAATAAAATAAAAGTTTTCTTGAGTGTGTTTAGATGTGACTAATAAATTTGAGAATTATATAAATAAAATTAAAAATTTATGTGTTAAATATATAAGTTTATTAAAATTAAATGGTATATATAGATATAAATCTCCCTTAAAATTTTAGCAAATAGAAATGGAGCACAGAAAAAAATTCTTTAGAAATTAAGCATTTTCTCTGATCAATGTACAATATTTTAAATCAGGATATTTCATTATTAGATACTTTGAATATATTTCTAAATCAAAATTTTAGACATAATATGTTTATTATTTATAAGATAGTCAAGTTTGAATAATATAAATATTTATCTTAAATATTTAAAATATATAAATCAAGAGGGGTCAAACCGGCTACACTAGACATTTTATTCCAACCTTTTCATCAAAACAAAAGGTAAGAAATTGATCTACACTAGAACTGATGGGATTATCAAAAGTCGAATCGGTCTTACTCAACGGTCGATTTATGCCAATTTTGATTAGTTGTATGCAAAAATGATTTTTGAGCTGGTCTGAATAAGCCAAAGGACCGATCTCTAGCCAATTAAACTGGTCAAACCGGCTAGTCCTACTGAATTTTTAAAACCATAGTAATATCCAAAGATTTATATTTAACGACTGAAGTCATGACTGGAATATAGATTGGTTTAGTTCATCAATTATTATGATATGGATTGAACAAAATAATCTGAACATACATATGACGATTTAGGCTTTGTTTGGAACAATTTTCTTATTGCTGTTTAAAGCAGATTTTTAGTATAAAATTTTCTTGAATTAGAATTTTATAATAAAAAATGTTTTAAGAAGCAATAAGAAAATTATAACCTATATTTTAAAAAGCCAGTTTAATGATTCTATTTTGTTGCATCAAATGGTCACAATTTTTTGCATGATAATCTTTTACAATCATCACTATACTCAGCAATTCTCATGACCAACTTGTATAATCACAATTCTCTAATTATATTCATTCATTAAAATTTAGTGGTCATCAAAAATTAAAATTCTTAATATGTGTGCAACACATATAGGAATGATTATTCAGAAGGCCGAAATTTTTTTTTTTTTCGGCATTAATGATCAAATCCACTATCACATTGAGTCAAAGTTTGTTATCAAGTTAATTAAAGTTGCTTGTAATTTAGGTGAAAAACTTTAAAACAGGGAAAAAATCACAATCAAATTAAGAAATTCGCTATCATATTAGAAGAAATTATATTGATCTTTCATTTGTACTCTTTCACAGCCTTCTCAAAACATAACCAACATGCAATTACTGATAAGCTATACACATTTGGTGAAAAGCCAGCAGACTATATCTGCACTTATCCATCAACTACTGCACAACAGAAGCACAGGGAGCACTACACCATCTCTTTACATTATTACTTATCTGTGAAAGCTATGCCCTGTGTAACGAGTTGTCTTCCTTCTTCTCTATATATCCCAAACAATGTAAACAGTGGTAAGCTTTTCAAATCAATATGAATAGCATTTCTCTCTAGTTTTGTGTGTGTTATGAGTTCCTTTATGGTATCATAGCGTTAGAAGCCTTGCGGCTGATCCTTGACGACGCTCCATGGTAGACTCCGGGAGCACTTCAGACAATGTTCCAGCTGGCTCCTCTCAACAACTAGTGCCGACTACCGAGACCATTATTCCTTCAGCTCTAAAGTTTCTCATCTCAATTCTCAAGAACATCATCCATGTCCACCTTAGCTCCAACAACTATCCTATTTGGAGACTTCAAACCCTCAAAATCTTTTCAGCAAATCGATTTGAAGAGTATCTCACCGAATCCAGTAAATGTCCATCCGAATAAATACCCTCCACCACATCTTGCATCATACCGAACCCTCTCTATGCCTCTTGGACATTCCTAGACCAAAACATTGCCTCTGCTCTATGTTCTACCATTACCGTGCCTATACTCCCCTACATACTCAATCTCTCAACTTGCCATGAAATTTGGCTTATCTTGGAGAAACGTTTTCAGCCCTCCAACATAAGCAAAGTGATTCAGCTCAAAAATGAGTTGTACAATGTGTCAATGAAGGACCTCTCCATGTCTCAATACCTAAGCCAAATCAAAACAATCATGGACAACATCGCAGCAGCAGGCTCCACCATCGATCAAGAAGATATCATCTTCTACATACTGAACGGTCTACCGATCGCATATCAATCCTTCAAAACTTCAATAAGAACAAGATCAGATCCTCTTAGTTTGGACGAGCTATACTCACTGCTATGCAGTAAAGAAATTAATCTGATGACCGAACATATTAAGCTCACTTTGTCAGACTCTCTGTTAGTGGCTTTCACATCAACCAGAGGTCTTTCCCCATCATCACGCGATCCCGCTCGTACTACTGGCGATGCTCCACCTTCAGCTCGCCTCCCATTTTTAGCAACTCGCGGGCGCGGAATATTACAAGGATATCAACACATAAGCTGCCAAATCTGTGGCAAATCAGAACATGAAGCACTGCATAACAAATTTTTCCCACGCTTCACTCCATACATAGTTCTCGGGTACTCCAACTACTCAAATTCTTACCGTTGCTATAACCCATCCACCAACAAAATTATTATATCTCATCATGTAATCTTCCATGAGGATCAATTCCCCTACTCTATCAATCAACCCAAACTCACATCCACCACTACAAATACACCAACTTCACCTCTACTACTCACTCCCACCTCAATCCTCTCACCAACCATCTCACATTACCCTTCAGCCAACTCCCCACTACCCACATACATCTCCTCACCAACTCCAGCAATTCCCTCCCCAACCATCTCCACCGATTCCCAAGCATCCACAGACCAGTCATCCACATCACCAACTAACTCACTTCCTCCTACAGCCCCTCTTTATCCCATGCTCACCAGATTCAAGACGAGCAACCTAAAGGCAAAAAAAAAAAATCTTCACACTCTCTGTATCCCAAACAAACCCATCCACTCCTACCAACTTTAACCAAGATAACAAAGACTCTAACTGGTGGGCAGCCATGTCCATTGAGTTCTATACGCTGCAAAACCAAGGCACATGGACTCTCACTCCACCTCCATCCAACCAGCCCATTATAGGATGCAAATGGACCTACCGCCTCAAACTCACACCCAATGGCACCATTGATCGTTATAAGGCTAGACTAGTAGCTCAAGGATACACTCAACAATTTGGCATCCACTTTCACGAAACCTTTGGTCCAGTAGCCAAAATGCCCTCCATTAGACTCCTACTCACCATCTCTCTCTACAACAAATGGTCCATTCGACAATGTGATGTCTCCAACGCTTTTCTACATGGCTCTCTTCAGGAAACCCTATACATGAAACAACCTCTAGGCTTTATCGATCCTATTCAACCCAATCACGTATGCAAACTCTACAAAGCTATCTTCGGTCTTCATCAAGCACCACGCCAATGGTTTCAAACATTCTCCTCGTTCCTTCTCAAATATGACTTCACAATAAGCAAATATGATCCATCCCTCTTTATTCACCGAACACCCACCACACAAACATATCTTCTTCTCTATGTCGATGATATTCTTATCACCGGAAATAACCATAATCACATCATATTCATCCTTTCCAATCTCCAACAATAATTTAAACTCAAAGATCTTGGTCCTAAATCCCTATTCCTAGGCATTCAAGTCACCCAACTACTCAACTCCTACTTTCTCCATCAATCCTCATACACCGCCTCCATCCTACGCCTTGCTGGTATGGAGAACTACAAACCAATGCCTACCCCCATCTCTGTTCAGTCCAAATCCTCTGCAAACAGTCATCTACCCTTCACCGATCCATTCCTATATCACAAAATAATAGGTTCGCTCTAGTATCTTACTATTACACGTCCAGACATAGCCTTTGCTACAAATCTCCTCTCCCAAGCCATGCATCAACCTCTCAACATTCACTTCCATAAACTTAAACGTCTCCTACGCTATATCAAGGGAACACTAGCCTTTGGCTTGCCGATCACTCATGGAGATCTCATTCTCTACTCCTACTCAGATGCAGATTATGCATCTGATCCATCAGATCGTAAGTCCACCACTGGACGCTGCTTCTATTTTGGCAACACGCTCATCTCGTGGAGCGTCAAGAAACAACCAACAATCGCCAAATCATCCACAGAAGAGGAGTACCGGGCTCTAGCAGCGGCATCAACTGACATAGTTTGGCTGTGACGTCTTTTATCAGATTTTGCCATCCCTCAACCACTTGCCATGCCTCTATATTGCGATAACATTTCAAATATGGCCTTGGCTAATAACCTAGTTTTTCATTCTCGTACCAAACACATTGAAATAGACTATCACTTCATCCGTGACAGTATCAGTGCAAAGGAGATCACTATTCACCATATTTCTTCCCAGGATCAACCGTTAGACATTTTGACCAAGGCTCTCCCTCCGAATTGGTTCAATGAATTTCGTTCCAAATTAACCATCCAATCTATTTGGTGAAAAGCTATACACATTTGGTGAAAAGCCAGCTGACTATATCTGCACTTATTCATCAACTACTGCACAACAGAAGCACAGGGAGCACTACACCATCTCTTTACATTATTACTTATCTGTGAAAGCTTTGCCCTGTGTAACGGGCTGTTTCCCTTCTTCCCTATATATCCCAAACAATGTAAATAGTAAAGGTAAGCTTTTTAAATCAATATGAATAGCAGTTCTCTCTAGTTTTGTGTGTGCTATGAGTTCCTTTAATTACAACAAACACAATGAAAAAAAAAAAACTAAATCAGTAGACTCTCAGTGTCCAGGCACTGGGTCCATAATGACATGGCGTTAGATTCTCTATCTCAACAAGTCTACGGCGCAATCATGATGTACAAAAAAGTTTCCTATATGACTTCTTAACAAGCTTCTCGTCTAGCTCAACCGACAAAATTAAAATCTGAGTCAACAACATAATCCGATTGATCGACTCAATCAAATTCTATTAAAGAACTAACATTATCATGTTGTTGAGGTATATTATTATTTTCATATGAATAGACATAATGAGTATCGGTTTAGATATCACAAGAGAATATCTATGTCGACGTATTAGGATTAGTGTTATTTGTTATATAATTTTAATATGCAACTAAAGTTGTTTCTCAATCCATGTTTCCATATCTCTATACAGCCATTCCAAGTTAAATTTACTCAAATTTAACCAAACACCAATAAATGCTACCAAAATGGATTAATTGGAGGTCAAACCAAGTCAATTCCGTGTTAATGGGTCACAATGGGTTCAAACGAAAATTAGTATACGCAAAAGAACCCCGGCAATGTAACAAAAACTAGCCCAGCCCATCATCTAATGGACCTCTTTTTAGTTTTTTATGAGACGGACATACGACGGACATAAGACGGACATTATAAGGCCCACGCAAGAGAAATTAATGATCCACTTTTGTTTATGTTTTAAATATTGGTGTTCATCTCATTATCTTGTCGAGGTACTTAATTTATTATATGCATAGATTTTGAAAGGGTAGAAATGCAAATAGATATAAAAAATATCATCGATATTACTAGGGGTGTCAATTTCGGGTCACGGGTAGGGTTCGGGTCGAACCCGGAACTGACCCGGGTTCAAACGGGTCGACCCTAACCCGACCCGGCGGGTTGTCGGGTTGACCCGACCCGACCCGGAATTTGGGGTTTTGCCTGCGGACGGCGGGCAGACGGCGGGCGGAAGCGAGGGCGGGGCGTGGCTGCATGTGGGCTGACGGCGGGCGGAAGCAGCGGGCAGCGCGTGGCGGCGTGGCCGCATGCGGGCGGGCGGAGCTTGGCCTCGTGGCGCTTGGCGCGTGGCCGCATGCACAGCGGGCAGCGGGCAGCGGGCTGGCCGGCTGGGCAGAAGTGCGCCAGGGCTTGGGGCAGCGGGTAGCGGGCAGGGGCAGCGGGCAGCGGGCGGGAAATCTCTATTTTTTAAATTAATCAGGTTTCCGGGTTGACCCGGCAACCCGCTGGGTCAACCCGAACCCGACCCATTTTACAAACGGGTCGAAATCTCTAACCCGAACCCGACCCGGTTAGGGTTCGGGTTGACCCAAACCCGAAATTTTCGGGTCAGGTCAAATGTTGACAGCTCTAGATATTACCATCAACAGGGCGTCAAATTGGTCATCGAAACAAGATATTCTTATTGAAAAGTATGGCCTAACTTATTTTGAATTTTAAAAAACAATATAATTATATAAAAAAAAATTAAAATATGATATTTCTTGGAATATAATATTCTTAACTGTACAACTCATACATACTTATACCAATAACAAGAAGTCTTTATCCTATTCTGTGAGGTCGGCTTTATGAATTCTTTTTCTCAATTGTGACCTATTAAGAAGAAATTATTCTGTGCGAAGTCCAAATGGGAAGAGTTGCCCGGACTGTGAGTGTACACACTTTGTACAAAAAATTGATACACGTTGTGTCCAAATTTATACACAGTGTACACTCCGGACTACACACAGAGTAATTTATCCCTATTAAGAATCAAACTGTCTTTTAAATCCAATAAAAAAAAACTTTTTCAACAAGTGTTAAGACGATTGGGGGGACAAACTTATATGTAGATCACACACAGAAGATTCAAATTCAAAACCTATTTATTGAGAGTGGAATAACAAACTAAAATGAGCAAAGCATAATAATATTTGTAAGTATACAATGAAATTATTGCCGTTCAATGAATAAAGTCTAACGAAGCCATTAAGAACACGTTAAAAGCCTACCTCCAGCATCTTGAAATCAGAGTAAAGACTTGATTCTTATTTCAGAAAAGTCAGCTTTGCTTTGGCTTTTCTACAATGGAATTAATTCGGAAGAATAAATATACACTATTAGTGGAATCAATGACAGCACATTACTGTTGAAATCTTTAATTCCAACTAAATACTGCAAGCCTTTTTAATTTATTGCAATAGGAGAAAGTTTTGGTATTAAAAGTTATTTTTGAAAAATATAAGAAAGTTATTCCAAATAAAATTTTTTATTTCGTTTGGGACGACTTTTTTGTTGCTTCTTAAGTCAGCTTTTTAGTATAAAAAATTAAAGCTGCTTTAAGAAGTAACAACAAAGTCATCCCGAACGAAACTTTAATGTTGATTTTTGGATATTTAGCAATTAACTGGCTGGATTGCAAGAGAAGATAGCAATGGGCAGGCTGGCATGGTTGCTTGCCATTTCATATCCTTATCTTATTTAAATGTTTTTTTGTCTCTTACGAGGGTTTATGCTACTTGAAGGAATGGGCAAATTTGTCTTTTTCTTAAGAGATTACTTGCAAGTTTTAGCAATTGATTTCAGTGTTGTTTGTTTTCAAAGTTTTGCTTGGAAGGATTACATACTACATTGAAATATAGTATAAAAAAATATGATGTATTTAAAATATTTGAATATGTGTAAAATAAATATAGGTATATAATAATATTCATTGATGGGCAATAACAGTGGAAGACGGGCAGCGGCGGACGTCAATAGCGGAGCAAACTTGCGATGAATTTGGAATTCAGCTAGAATTGAATGAGTTTTCAATATAATAAAAATGAGCTATGTAGTGAATTTAAAATTCATGAAAATTTTATTTTGCATTCCTTTTTTGTCAAACAAAAGAGACTCTTACTTGACTCGTTCGATCAGGTAATTCTCCAATCTTTGAACTAGTGAATCTAAGTATTTGTAAGTGTCATGTATAAATCATGGAGAATTTTATGTAGATGAAATTGTAAATTGAGAGATTTGCAGGTATTTGTTTTATAAATTGTCAATATTTGAATATTTTGCATGAAATTACTTTAACTGTTTAATCTTGTATATTTGTTTATTTTTAGTTATCTTATATCAATTATTAACTTCTTAAGCAACGGGTTTGTATTTTTTTGCTAACTCTAAATCATAGGCTTGAATGTATCACACTATAATATCATTAGGTCAATGTATAATTATATTTTTAAGATGAAGTATTGGTTTGGGTTGATCTTCCATAGTTCTAAAGTTAGATGAGTATGATTAAGGATTTGTTTGGAATGGATGCAACGTTTTATATGGTGCTTCTCAATGTTCGCCTCCTTTCCATGACCTCAAAAATTCTTCTCACCGAGGGTTGTTGGCTTTATGAATTTCGAAAGAGGAAATACATGTGCTTGCTGTCCCTTTTTAGTTAGCGCTGGTTGGCAAATTTCTGATATGTAAACCTTCCATTGATGTCATCAAGAAATTTTTTTTTTCAATCTAAAATTGAATGGAGAGTGTTCGATTACTGTCATCAACCCTAGGAATGTTTTGATAAAGCTTTTTAATGACTTATACTATTTTAAAGTCTTTACCCATTGATCTTACTTTGTGAACAACTATTTTATGAAATTTGTTAAATGGACTCCGGCTCTTATTGTTGATGTTGAATCACCTATCATTCATATTTGGATTTCTTTCCTCCACCTACGGCCTCAACTATTTTCTCCAAGAATCCTTTATGGTCTTAGCTCCATTTTTGGCCGGATTTTAAAAATCGATAATGCTACTTCAACTGGTTCTCGTCCTTCTATCACTCTTGTCCTGGTGGAGCTAGATATTATCAAATAATTTCCTAACATAACTTGGGTTGGCCTTGAAAACTAGAGTTACATTCAATATGTGGTTATGGAGGACTTCACATCTTATTGTGTCCATTGTAACTCGTTAGGTTATTTAAAAATGGAATGCCACATTTTACATCCCCATCTCAATATTTCTCCTACTATTAACCCTCCTACAATTAATGTGAGTGTCAATCCCTCTACTGGCACTCAAGACAATTTGGAATGTAATGTTAGTGATGTTGATTTGCTTGCTAATGTGGATATTAGAAGTGTTGGTGATGTTGGGCTTCCTTAGGTTGTTAGTGATGCTAGGCTTTCTTTTGAGCCCATGGTTTTAGCCTCTGATGTTCTGGATGTTGATGGCCATGTTAAGGAGAATATGGGTGTTGTTAATGCTAATATATATGGTTTAGAGGTAGTTGATCCTGTTGTAACTATCTATGGTTGTCTCATGCAAGAGGCTTATGAGGATATTTCTCTAGATGTTATTGTGAATGATCATTTGTGTATAGCTCCTAGTGTCTCTCATGACATGGAGGTTGTTAACATGAGGTTGTGCAGTGCTAACACGGTGGTGATGAATGATTCATTTAGTTGAATGTTTAATGCTCCTGGTGGACCTACTATGCCCACTTATTCCTTGTTAATTTCTAAGGGAATTGTTGATATTCCTATTTCTATTATTTTTAATGAAGAGTTGAAAGCTCATTTAGATTTGATTTTTCATGATTCTTGTGTGAAACAATCCGATTGATTTGATGAGCCTTTGTCCTCGCCTAGTGAGGGTGAGGGGGATGAATTAGAGGGGCCGAGGAGGAGTTTAATGTTATGTTTAATTTGAATGTGAATCACATTATTGAGAAGACCTTCTCCCATGGAGGTTGAAAATGTCGCTGGTGTAAACCCAAAAGGAAGTAATTTTGATTGTTCTGCTATCGTTGGGGGTCTTTTTTGTGTTGTTGGTCATTATGTGTCTCTCTGTTTGTTGGTTGGTGTTTGGGTTTTGTGGATGTGGTTGTCTTTTTTTTTGGTTGGAATGTGGTGCTGATCGGGGTTGGCATTGCATTTGTAGCATTCATTTTGTGGTTAGACTAATGATGTGGCGGCTTTATGTTCACCATCTGGATGACCGTGGCTTGATGGCAACAGCTGGGGCTTCTTTCTCTTATTCTGATTTGTGGCCTTGTTCGGGATGTGGGATGTTGCTTGTCCCATTTGCGCTTTCATTTGTATGGGCTATTGCTTGCTTCCTCCTTTAGATAGTCTTTGCCTAGCTTCTAGGTGATTACAAGAAGCCTTTTACCAATTACTGAGCATGGATGGCTTCTTCGCCTTCTTCATTGTTAGCTTTCTCTTCTTTGTTGATTATAGCCTTGTAATCTTTGTTTTGTTTTGTTTTGGACTTGCTTTCATCCTCCTTTTTATTGAATGGAATAAACATATCATTTACTTAAAAAAAGGACTTACAAAAGAACAACTAAAGAAATAATATGAGATGTTGATTAAAAAAATCTTAAATAAAAGACTAATACATAAGTAGAAAATAAGAAAAGAAGCCCTAAATTATTGTATAGTTAGTGAAATATGGATGAATATTTAAAATGTTTACCCATGCATCTTAATGTATTTTTGGTTTTTCATTATCAAAATATTCATTTCAATTTTGTATTTGTTGAAAATAGAGTTTGTATGGTCTCAAATTTGTTCATGAAAGTTGTTGATTTAAAATGGTGATCAAGATTTATGCTTGAGTATGTAAATTTTCTAGAAAGAACAAGCAAATTTGAGAGATTATCATAAAGTTTTACATGTATAGTTTTTATTAGCCTTCTTATGTGCTAGAAAATTTGTAGCAGTAGAGAGAGTGTATTTAATATTTTAGCTTTGAACAAATATCTAGTACACAGAGAAATCGTAAGAAATGCCAAAAAAAATTTATGTGGAAATCTAACAATGGAAAAAAACAAGGCTTTACGTAGTTGCAATAATTCAACATATAATTATAATTATAAGATTGTGCTCTTCTCCATAATTAAAAAAGCATATATTACATAATTGAAAATAATTGTTTATTTCTCGTGTTAGTGGATATAGAATAAGTGATGGAGATCCAATTATACAATTTCAGTCGATCAACGATGCTATACCATAGATTGGGTGACCACAATCATATAGTAGATATCCAATGATGGGGTTGGATGCTTGTACTCAAGTGATGCTGATTGCAACTACTTATGGTGATCATCGATGGCTATTGCTAAAAAATAAAATAAAATTCATTAAATCTCTCGGCTTCATAACCACCCTCATGTAGAAAATAGGGTCTCTTTTACAGCTTTATGTTAGATATATTTTGATAAATTTGACCAGAGTAAAAAATACTCCATTGAATGACACATATTGATCATTAGGATCATAGATCATTCTTTTAAAGAATTAGGTGACTTAATAATGTCATTTAGATGATTTTGGGGCCCATTAGATTCATCAAATCTAGATACTCGATTGACAACAAATATATTAGATTTGAAGATCATTTAGTCATTAAATTAATATTCATAAACTTTAATTATGCATCAAGTGCTTAATTTAGGCACATTTAATTGAATCATATCACTTATGGGGTTAATGGTTTTGTCTCTTTGAGACATTTAGTTATACTCTAAGTTTATTGATATTAGAGTTTGGATGATTCAAAATTTTATTTTTAAAAATTTTAATTCAATTAATTAACTTAAAAATTTCCCTCCAAATTTTAAAATTTCTTTATAGAAGGTTCATGGGGATCCAAGTTGCAGAACTTGAGTCAAAATGTCAAAAAAAAAAAAAATGATGTCATGGACATAAAAACGTCTGATTTGATTTATTTAGGCCCAAAAAAATGGGTTAGATTGAGCCGAGCAATTAGGACAGCCAACCACTAGTGTCAGCACTAGTAGTCCTAATGCTCACGAGCATCAAGCACTGGGCCTATGTGGTTTAGCATGGAACTCCTCATAAAGACGGCTATAATTCCTCTATTAAGATGCGCTACCTCTTTATTTTTTTTTTTATACATAATTGTTTTAAGAGAATTTTTGCTTCTTTTTAATTGAAAAAGATTTTTTTAAAAGATTTTTCTCTTTACTGTTAGAAAATTATAAATTTTGGAACTTATAATCTCCCATTCAAGTATAAATACCCCCTCATAAGGAAAACAATTTGTGCTTCCTCTCATTGTATATATATTTCAAGTCTTTCTCTTAAGAGATGTTTTCCACTATCTTTTATAAGGGATGCATAATTCCAACTTCACATGCTCTAGTAATACTATCTTAGAAATAGAATGCTTGTCCCATGTACATTTTCAAGTGCCCCTCTATCAGGAGTATGAAATTGTTCTTTACAGATGAAGTCATGAGAAAAATTCATATCTTCTATTTCCTTCTTTATAGGTTCTGATTTCATCTCGTAAGGAGGCTTGTTGATATCTTATAAGGGCAAAATATTCTCCCTTTATAAACTCTAGTATTTTATCTATCAAGAGTACTAAAACACTTTACACAAATAGAGTTATACAGCCAAGTTTTATAATCTCTTTGGTGGAGCTCTAATCTTTCTCTTGAAGGGGGTTGATCGTCTTTGTTAAGAAGGATTAGAATCTAAAAATAGAGAATTGAAAGAAATTTTCACCTTGTTTCAATTCTCTATTTTTTTTTATAATGAGGTAAATTATTATAAAAATTTAATGCAGCTTATGCTAGAAATGATATTGAAGAAAATATTCTAATTCATTTTAGGTACTATCAAAGCTCAAGTTTAACTTTCAGCCTAATACGTAAATTTTGTGTTACTATTAATGATGTCAAGAACTAGTGATTGTGTTGAAGCTATTGGAATTGTTTGATATATATTATAAATGAGAATAATTTAGCATCATTACATCAAACTTCAAGAGGGAAGAGGTTGCTCAATAGAAACTAGTGTAAGAGTTTGATGATTTATATATGATAGAAGACTATATGTTTAGATCATGTAAATTAAATAGTTATATATGTGGCTTTGAAATGTATATGCAAGTTTGATTAATATTCATAATTGATTTCTTGAAAGTAATTAACTCTTACTATTCTCTTAGGAGTAATTCATATATATGAGAATTTATCACCATTAAAGACTACGGCCTCTATATGTTTTTTAGATGAACCTAAAATCTTCAAGTCCAATATATTGTATCAGCATCTTTAATTTAACAATAAGATAGTCCCCTAATTAAAATATAATGTGTAACGCCGCAGAAACTAAATCGGAAGAATTGCACATTTCTATCATTTTAATTGATACATATATACCCAAAATGACATATATAATAGTTGTGATATACAACAAACAACAGTACATCACTGCAATTACAACATGACTGCTAAATAAAACATAAATATCGATATATGAAAAAAAAAAAAAACTCTAACTTGTAGCCCATAACCATCTCATTCTATATATAGTATTCTTACTCTTGCTTGAAAAATATATAAAAAAACTCATAATGAGTATATAACCCAACAAATAATCGGTATCTACAAGTGAAATCAATGCATTAATAAAAAATAGTAAAGACATTGTAAGAACTTGTAGCAGTCAATAGGAATAATATCATGTATATCATGTTATTCATATACATTCTTATCATATATATATATATATATATATATATATATATAACTTTTATATGATGTTTTCAATATCTTTAACCTCAATTATAAATCAGTTGGTCATCAGTCTTTAATTTAACCCCAACTATCAATTAGTTGTACATGAATTTTTATCTTATCATTATCATTCATAAACTTTAAATCTATTGACAATTGACTTTCAGTAAATTATTAAGAGTTGTATTCTCTACCCATCAAAATAATTCAGTCAATCAGTTATATGCTACAACTATAATTACATCATAAATATTTTATTTAAAGGAAAGCCATCAACCCGCCCTCATGTATAGTATGTTACATTTTAATAGCCAATCCGTATTAGTTATAGCTTTAATAGTCAACCTTTCTTGTTTATATGCAAATACAATACATATCAATCTTATAAATTTCTCTATTCAGTTCAACATTGAACTTTATATATAAAATGGAATGATTCATGAAATGCAGAAAAATATTCACACTATTCATTAACTTCAGAAAATATTGCCTATCAATTTATTAAGTAAAATTTTCATGTAAATCATTCAAAACATTCAAAATAACAATATTTATCATATACCAAAAATTACATGATGGAAGTTCTCTAAAATGGGAGATATTATATTTTTATCACTTTCAAGAGAGAAAAATATATCAAACTCTAAAGAATTAAAAATAAAAGTAAAGAAGAGATAACTTACAGTGATCAAAAGCCTTGAAAAAAGGAAAATATAAAAAAGACTTGAAAGCATTCTCTCTATTCTCTCTCTCCCTTCTCTTCTTCTCCTTCTTTCTTTCCTTCCCCGACAAGGCAATAAAATGTGGGAGGGATGGCTTGGTGTTAAGCAATATTTATATTTAAATATATTCAAACTCATTTCAATGCCCAACACTGAGGCACCTAAGTCCCAACGTGTAATATCCAGTATTTTGACTTTGCCAATTTTTTTCTAGAGTTATAATAACTTCAAATTATAATCCGTCTTTGCCATTGTATTTTAATCAAAGTATTTTACTTACACAAATTTTTTCATAATTTTTGTACGCCGGTGAGAATTCTTAAGAAATTGGTACCTATCAGAACAAGTGAGGACTTTAGGATTGTCAGGTGTCTGTTTTGTAAACCGATTTTATCAATTTTTTTTAAATAACATGATTTATTTTATGGATATTTTTTTATAATTGTTAAATTTATATAATGATTTATTAAAATTTTATACTTAAAATTGATTTAATTAAATATTAAATGAATATTATATTATTATATAATTATAAATATCTTCGTATATTATTTAAGGTTCCTTTTCCTTAAAGTAAATGGCTAACAAAGAGTTGATTTGAGAAAAATAACAGAAATGAGAGGAGAGAAATTAGAAGCTTGGATTTGGAGGCAATGGTGCCATTTTCGTCCATCGGGCCAGTTAGGAAATTTACTCGTCTCGATGTAAGAAACCTTTAACTTATTTTTTATTTCAAAGATTTTATGTT
The DNA here is from genome assembly GCA_022539455.1 of Dendrobium nobile. Taxonomy (NCBI): domain Eukaryota; kingdom Viridiplantae; phylum Streptophyta; class Magnoliopsida; order Asparagales; family Orchidaceae; genus Dendrobium; species Dendrobium nobile. Next base: position 37,578,836 of record CM039722.1, on the reverse strand, counting down.
TTTAGCATTTTTCTAATCAAATTTATGTTTTCATTACAAAAAAATGCGAATAACTTTGTATTGGCAAAGAAAACTTTACAAGATGGTGGACCGACATGCTTTTCTTTAAATACTATGATTTGGTGTTATCATATACTAATTCACATGATACACTAATTGAGATTTATAAAGAGATTATTACTGCAACGACGGACAAAGATTGATGAATCTATTTACTGATCTAATAGTTTGCTAATAATGATACTAACACTAAAAAATATTGTGATAGCTAGGACTTCTTACTTGTTTAATATAACTACTGAAATATATATTTTGAAGCATTTTTCTTATCATTATACAAAATTATTGTTACTACACGGATTTATTGTTATTGTGTACGTTATTCTACTACTCCTACCATTAGATTATTATTATTATTAATATAGATACTGATGTTATTTGATACTACTGATTTATACTGATATTAAGTATGTAATATAATGAGCACGTGATATAGAATCCATAGATAACATATGCATATTTGTATATGATTTTACTACATTGATTTGATTTTGGTAGTCTTTTTCTATTTGATTATGGAGACATGATTGATTTATGGATTTGACATTCGTATTGGTTTACTAGCTTTTGTACTATAGTGTTTTATTATTTACAGAATCTACTTCTTTTGCATTTGAGTTTTATTATTCTTGCACTAATTTTATAATCATATGAATATAACTATCATGATTTGATTGTTGACATGCATATTATTCCCCTTTACCATACTTTGAATTTAGTTGTAGGTTTTGATGACCTGCTGGGCTTTTTAAGCTCATTATATATGATTAAATGATTTCAAGTCAAGCATGGGAGCTGGAGTGTGAGGTTGGTAAAGATTTTTTAGGTTTTATTTCTTTTTGTTATATGCATGAGTAGTGTATATAATTTTTGAGAATGTATATATATGTATATTGATGTTCTGAATTATAGAATATATTTTGTTATTTATTATTGATTGATAATATTAAATAACTCTGGTTATTGTTTATTAAAAAATAAGAATAATTCTTCTAATTTAGATTCTGGGGCATTATACAACGCTATTATGCTAAATGTCATCCCATAGTTACTATAGAACATACTCTTCAATGTTGGGGTAGTGTTTTATGGTGTTACCGCAGTCACAAGCATAGTAGTATAATACTGCACTGCTGCTTACAAAGTTTTTATATTTTCAAAATATATATCATTTTATGATATTCAGGATTATTACATAATTATCTTGGTTTGCTAGTCTCCTAAAGCTTATGCCTTATGAGATTTTTTTAAAGAACTTATACTTTACGCTACTTCAGTCATTCAAGCTTTTTTGATAACTAAATAAAATTTATAATTACAAAGGCTTTTAACTATTTGAGACTTTTGGAGAACTATAAGAATTGTACAATATGAGATGTTTAGTTTTTTTAGATTTTTATAAAGCTAAAGAAACATATATCTTCTAACACTTTTAGCCTTCAATGATTTTTAGAGAGTTTTTGGAAAAGAGGAGAACCTATAGTTTTAGAGAACTTTGGAGAATTAGAGAACCTTAGAGTCTTTTAGCCTTCTAAGATTTTTTGGAAAACCAAAGAATTTTATTCTTTTAGAGGCTTTTAACTTTCTAAGAATTTTAGATAATTAAAGAAATATGTACATTAGGAGGCTTTTTGCCTTCTAATATTTTTGGAGAACCAAAGAAATTTTTTAGTTTTAAGTCTTTAAGCCTTCTAAGACTTTTTGGAGAATCAACAGAATATGCATTTTCTGAAGCTTTGTCATCGATCTAAGAGTTTTGAGGAATAAAAAAACATGTACCTTCATAAGCTTTTATGGTATGATATTTTTTTTACTTATATCATTTAAAGCTTATGTATTATGAGATTTTTGAATGAATGGAGACCCTATCAACCACTTGCTCTACTAGAATCTTTTTAAGGAGGACCTTGTCTACTACCAGTTGTCCATCAAGGCAACCTTTTTAAGGGATATGAGTGGAGAACATGTATGGCATTTACTCTCACGGGGTCTTTCTAGTGAGGATCTTGTTTTTTTAATCATTTACCTTCATCACTACTAGTTTTCTATCAAGGCTATCTCATGGAGATGTCATCTAGGAGTTTTTATTAGATGAAATATTATTTAGAAAAGAGAACTTTATTGATAATTAAATATATACATACTTGAAAGATATAATTTTATCTTCAAACAAAGTTAATAGATAAATTATTTTAGAAATTTTAAGTTCAACTACTTTGAGTTATTTCAAATTTTGAATCCTTCAATGTGATGATGCTTCTATTCAATAAATTTGATAATTTCTTTATCATAATTCTTTTGATCTCTTTTATTTTGAGGTTGATGATTTACATAATATTCTTAAAAATAATTACCCTTGTGATATTCTTGAATTAGACCTTCAATCTCTTCCTCCAACTATATATATATATATATATATATATATATATATATATATATATATATATATATATATATATATATATATAGTTATTATTAAATGCTCTCTAAAATAATGGAAGTGATAATATTTAGACAAATCTTTGCCATTTGAATTTCTTAATGAATTGGCCACTTGAGATATTCGCAATTTAAAATCTCCATTATGATTTTATCCTTGGATGAATTTAATGGGTTATAATTAAATAATAGGCTAAATTTGGTGGGAAATGTATATGATCTCTTTAATCCTAATTTTTTATTGAGTAGGACGATCAACTTTTTATTATGACTTTTTATATTTATTAAGGATTATTTAAATTATTTTTTGTTATAAACGATTGTATCATCAACACTTATTTATACTTCTATTTAATGAATAAGATTAATATAAGAACATGCAATCTCTTACATCAATAAGGAGTAGAAAGGGTAATGGTGGAGACCTCCAAGAAAACCCCATCCTATTAACTCCAAATATACTCTTAGAATTTGATATGCTCTGAAGATAATATTTGAAACTACTCTGAAGGGTATCTCTCTCTCATTTTAGCAAATCTTAGAAAAATGAGAGGAGTCCTCGATGATCCTTTGATGGGATATAAGTTGTTCGATAAAAAGCTTAGCTAAATTAGGAAAAAAATGGATATCTTTATCAGAGAGAGTTATTGGAAAGATCTAACAAATGATTGCATTAAAAACTTGTTAAATTTGCATAATAGTCCTCTAATGATTAATATGCTCTTAGAAGTAAAAAAATCATATCATATGGATCAATTACAGGCTTAAACCTCACAAGAATATGATGTTGGACAATTATATCAGATAGAAATGAAAACTACTAAAAGCTACAACGAAAGATAAGTTGGTTCTTTTAGTAAAAGAAAATTTCCCCTAAATAAGGTGTCACAAATCATCTCTTATAACATCAGAAGGGTATCTTATGTCCTTCATGAGTAGTAGAGGATTATGAAGTTGCCAAGCAATATGAGAATGATGGGTTGAGCTAATAGTGTCCAAAAGACTTTGATGAGGATATGACTGAGAGAGAGCTGTGCAAGTATCTTCAAATTGTCTAGCCTCATTCTATTATTGATTTTGTGATTGATGGATTCCATCATGTTTTGATTGTACTCTATGTTGGCGAGCCTCCTCAAATAGTTGAAATATTTGGGTCAATTGGTCCTCCAACCATTGTATCTAATCCTCCAAGGTTGAAACTCAAGCACCTACTCTTGCAAGATTATGATGTCCATGGTTGTTGGATGGATTTCTTGTTCGTTGAGTGTTGTAACAAGAATACTTTGCTACTTATATGACTCTTATAAGCTACTGAACTAAAGTTGATAGAATATTAGGATGGTAGTAAAGATAGTGTATTTAATATCTTAACTTTATCGAAAGTTCTAACATGCACAAATAGAAGTTATAAGAGGCACAAGAATTTCTTACATATAAATCCCAAAAGGGAAAAAATATATTGGGCCTAGCTCAGTTGTAATAGTCAACTATATAATTAAAGATATAAGAATTAGTTATGCCCCAATGTCGAAGAAGAGGGGATTACACAAGTAAGAATAATTGTATAATCTTGTTTATAGGAATTACAGAAGCAGTGATGGAGGATAGAGATGATTATGCAATATGAGTCAATCAATGAATGTAACAAAGGTTAGGTGTCCATAGTTGAACAAATAGATGTCGAATGATGGGGTTAGATGTTAGTAATTAGGCAACAATGGTCACAGTTGTCGATGCTAGTCATCGGTGATGATATTCATACAATGCAATAGAGTTCTTTAGATTTCTCAACTCTATAACCTTCCTGTGTAGAAAATGAGATCCTATTTTAGCTTTTTGAGAGAGTTATTTTTATAAATTTGATCATAATAAAAGAACTTTGTCAAACGACCCATATTAATCCCCTTGGTTATAATTTACTTATTTTAAGATTTAAGTTTCATAATGATGTTAGAATAAGATAGTTTTAAGCTCATTAAATTATTATTATAGAGACGTTCGATTTGACTATCAGCATGCAATATTAGAAATCATTTCGTCCATCAATTAATATCCTGAAATTTTAATTACACTTCAAATGCTTTTTTGGGCATGCACATTTGGAGTTAAGAGTTATGGTTTCATAGATTTGTCTCATCGAGACCTAAGTTCGACTATAATCTAAATATACATAGAAATTCATGCTTGTTTTTTATTTCTTTTATGAGATATGTAAGGTCTTTTATAACATCATTATTTGATTAATTAAATAAAAAAAATCATTTCTCTTGTCTTATATTATGATGTTGAACTGATGAAAAAGATTAACTGCAAAATTCCTTTGGGATTTTTACATACATTTCATCTAAAACTATTGAAAATACATATTTAACATCTAAACTTCCATATTTACTAATATACCACATAAAATCCTCATTTCATTCTATTCTACCACTCCATCGAAGCGATGAGGTATTCACTATGAAAGGATGTCATTGACGGGGAAGACAGTCGATGATAGTGATTTATGACGGAAGGTTTAAACGGAAATGTTAGAATTGATTAAAAGCGGGGTTTTAAATGGTATATTAGTAAATATAAAAGTTTAGGTGTTAAATAAGTATTTTCAATAATTTTAGATTTTATGTATGTAAAAATCCCAATTCCTTTTATTTGAGAAGAATTTGTATTAGTTTACATAAATAATGATATATAGATAATAAAATAAAAAAATTTCCGGAGTTTTTTTTTTTAATTTCTGATTATTTATTGAGTGTAGTATCCATAAAACAGATTATGTTGCCATCTATTGCCGTAAGTGCGTGCCGCACTAACAGCAGGAAGTTAAATGTTGCTTTTACGTTTACGCAATCAAATCGCGGTCAACTTTTTAGCCACCCACTCTCTTACCATAAAGAAAACTCGGACCCACCGACTCTTTTTTGTTTTTTCGCAAAAGTACCTTTTTTTAAGGAAATATTAAACACTCCTAAATAAAAATTTTAATTTAAAGTTAAATCATAATAGTTTTTATCTAAGTTAATTAATATAAATATTTCTTAAATAAAATATCTTGTTTTATCTTATTTCAATTGATCCATTAAAAATTAGATTTTTATATTCTCTTAACTATCGAGATATTCTCCATTTTGGACTAAAAGTCTCACCGTTTTGTCCTGTTGGTATAACTTCTCAGTAGATCATCCATCATAAAATTGTTCAGCTATGAGCACGCTTAACTGAAAAGTTTATTATGAAAATTTCAATTATTACACCAAAAAGTGCATTGGTATTTAAAAGTCTCACTGTTTTGTCCTTGTCAGCATCTTCATCCCAAAATCATCCACCAACCAGATAGGACTGTAGAGGTGGCTCCCATCATCTTATATAATTTAAAATGGTATAAAAGTATTTAATATTTTATATGAAATAGTTTCAAAATAATAATTTATTTTTAATATTTAACCCATATTAAAGAATATTTTACTTCAATTTCTATGATAATTATTTTTGTTGATTATCTGCATGTATGCTTTAAAATAAATATAATAATTAGAATATTAAATCATTAATTTTCTCTTATATTATATTTAAATTAAAATAAGTTCAAAGTTTACCATAAATAATTTTTAATCATAATATTCTCACTCATTATTTTCGTATAAAATTAATATACATATAATTAATCACTCATTATTTTAAAATATCAAAAAAGCCCTTAACTCCTAAAACCCACTCTTTCTCCTATAAAACAAGCTGAAAACCCACTGGCCATTTCCACAAACACATCGTTGCTTTTCCTAAGAGAAATCGCCATATCCGAGAGATGAGCAGCGGCGGCATATCATCGGCGGCGAGCGCGGCGGCGACCTTGCAGACGAAGGAGCGAGCGAGCCACCCGTCCCCGCAGCAGCCGGCACGATTCTTGATGCCGTGGAACAGGCCGAGGACCGCAGCAGCTAGCAACGGCGACGCCCTGCCGGAGTGGAAGCTCCACTGTCTCTGCTCCGAACAAAACCTTCTTTCTCCAACCATAAGGGGTGGACTGCACATCAGCGGCGGCTGGTTCTAAAAGGATATCATATCACTCTATCCTTCCATCTGTAAATATCAACGGTAGTAATGATATTAGAGGTGTTTTAAAAATAATTATGTAGTTTGGAAGGGAATTGCGTTGTTTCCTTCTCCAGTTTGGTTAGAAGTTTCAGATGGCTATAAGAGCTTAAGATCTGTTGCTTTAAGTCCTCCTGTGAGGGATCTAGTACTGTCATGCTTGAATCATAGGTATTTCTCAGTGAATTATATATATATAATGAACTTGAATTTTATTTTTCTTGACTGTTGAGGGAATATTTTTCTCGTTGGTTCTCTGCACACTGATCGAAATGTTATTAAGGATTTTTGTTGATCTTGCAAGCTGGAGAGATTATTGTGTGCGGACATCAGACCGGAGAGAATCGTTCGGTTCTGTCTCTGTCTATAGTAAAAGCGCAGTCAAAGCACAGTTACTATAGCAGATGCACCTTGACTGTAGACATAGAGAAAGGGAGGGTTCTCTCCATCCGGTATCCGCACACAACAAAAAGTCTGCAAATTGAGGGTTTTTTTTTTCTTTCTTTCTGCTGTTACTGGAAGCTGGGTTCTTATTGTTGATGATAAGAGTTCAGAAGATCTTGCAAAACTATTAATTTATATTTGAAATTTAGAAATATATGAGTCGTTTGCTTTAGATTTTTGTTAAGTGGATGTTTGTTGGCCAAGTTTTATGCAAGATTTGATTAGGCTAAAGTATTGCTAAAAGTTTTTTTTTTCACCTTAAATATTAGGCAAAATTTTTAAACAATCTGCCAAAATACTTATATATTCTCAAATACCATCTTGACGGGCACGAATCTCGAGGCAAAAATCAAATCGGAAACTTCAAAAATTAAATCCGGGAGCACCTAAACTCCGATTTCAGCGAGCTTATAGTTAAATTGAGCGTCTCGGAAATACGAACCCAATGACATCAAATTCAACCCAATCCGAGCCCAAATGGGTCCAAATCAAGGACCCAAAGCGCTGTTGGAAGGTTAAAACCACAATTTGAGTTACCAAACGGTCTCCGATTTTAACGAGCTTATAATCGAATCGAACGGCTCGACGAGACGAATCCAACGAGCCCAAGATCGCCAAATTCCGACATCACTAAGGCCTTCAAATGTCCAACGAACGGTGCAAGATCGAAGGGTTCAATATCGGTTGTCCATTCGACCACTCCCTATTCGCCCATGATCTCATAGCTATTTACAAGCCATGCCACTCCATAAAAACTATAAATAGAGCCCTCATTTTTCACAAGAGGACTCAAGTGAGAAGAGAGAGAAGAAGAGAAGAGAGAGAAGGGGAAAGGGAGAATCATCTCCTCCTCGACCACCGCCGGAGTTTTTTCCGTCCCCTGAATATGCCGGAACTCTGCCGGATTTTCGGGAGACGCCTGAATTTTGCAGAACTTTGTAATTTTGCTTCAAATTAGAAGAAACGGATTGTAATCTGATCGTCCTGACTTGTGAGACGAATCAGCTTCTTGTAATTGACAAAACACTAGTGGAACTTTTCAGCTGGGCGTGGCCCCGTGGTTTTTTCCTCTTTCGGGTTTTCACGTAAAAATCTTGGTGTTCATTTTCTTTTCTGTTTGTGTGCTGAATATTCGTGCAACGCTCAGACGTGAATTTGTAAACTCTACCGCCGCGTATATTCTAGCCCACAACAATACTAAAAGTTTTAAAGATAAAATATTCTCTTCAAAATTTATTGTAGTTAATAAAATATCTCACGCTTGGATTGGATCAACTCTTCTTTACTAAATGATCTCAAGCTTTATAGCTTAGAGATGATGGATCCATAAAGCTCTAACTAGACTATTTGTGCTCATTATTAGACCTCCCACTCCTTACCCAAGACCCCATCATATGCCTTTATTGAGATTTTAAGGATTCAATACTTGACCATATAAACTTCTATGTCGAAAGATGATCATATTGCTGGGTTACAGTGGTTCAGCTAGATAAATTGATGTATCTTTAAGCATAAAATGCACTATCAAATCAACAATTTTTTAATAATAATTTTCTTTTTTTTTTTATAATCAACATAAAATACATCAAGATAAATATATATTCGCTTATGGAGAGTACGGGTGCAGAGGCGGAATTTGTCAAGTTTCGGATAACGAGCTTGTGGAATTTGTCAAGTTTGGGTACATCAAGATAACCTCCCGTGTTGGGCTATAGTGGTTCACCTTAGGGGTGCAAACGAGTCAAGCCAACTCACGAGCTAGCTCAAACTTAACTCTTTAACGAGCTTGTCAGCCAAATTTGTCAAGTTTTGAGCTTGAACTTGAGTTGAGCTCGTAGTATTATCGTGCTCGAGTTCGATCGATATGAAGCTAAAATCAATTAGTCAACAAGCAGCTCGAGAGCGGAAGTGGAAGCACGGGTGCAGAAGCGGAAGCACCAGCTTGACAGTACGGCGTATGGAAGCACAGACACAGAAAGCAATATCAGAACGGGAAGAGAGCCCCATGGCTCGCGAGCGCGCATCCATCGCGACAAGCCGAGCTCGAGCAGGCCATTTGAGCTAGAGTCGAGCACGAGTTCGAGCTCGCGATCAGGCTGACGAGCGGAGCTCAAGCTAAGCATGACTCGAGTTCGACTAGACTCATTTACATCCCTAGTTGCACTATGATTGGACATGCATACATCCATCTTTTATTTTTTTGTTTGTTTTGTTTAAAAAAAATTAATCCCTTGAAGGGGCCACATGATCTCTGGCAGCAGCTATCACTTGGCAAATCATGGTGCCCCTCCAAAGAGTGATTTGATCTAGTTTTAATGTTTTGTCAAGATATTTAGTTTTAGAAGATTATTTCAATAGTGATTTTGACTAAGTTTGGGATAACTTTTGAACGCTATTGTTTTGCTGCTATCCACAAATTTTTTAACTAAAAAGGTATAGTAAAACGTAGGGGTGTCAATATTTGACACGACACGAAAACCCGACTCGAACCCGACCCGAAAAATCCGGGTTGGACCCGACCCGAATGCAAAACGGGTCGGGTTCGGGTTCCAGAAATCGACCCGTTTGAAAAACGGGACGGGTTCGGGTTGACCCGAAACGGAACCTGTCCGAGCCAACCCGCGCTCCGCCCGCGATGCGCCCCGCGCTGCCGGCGCTGCCGCGGTCGCGCGGTTGCCCCGGCGCTCCGACGCGCTTGCGCGGTCGCCCCGCGCCCCGCGCGCTTCGCCCGCGCCCGCGCGGTCACCCCGCGCGCTTCGCCCCGCGCGCTTCGCCCCGCGCGCTTCGGCCGCAATCCGTTCCGTGTCGGGTCAACCCGACAACCCGCCGGGTCGGGTTCGGGTTCGGATTTTCGACCCGTTTGCCTAACCGGGTCGGGTTAGGGTCAACCCGTTTGAACCCGGGTCAGTTCCGGGTCCAACCCGAACCCGACCCGTGACCCGAAATTGACACCCCTAGTAAAACGTTATCCCAAATAAAAAATTAGAGATAATTTAGTGGATTTCTCTCCATCGATCTTCTTCTACCTCGCCGAACATGATTGTAATAGATAAGAGTTGTTTCATTCTGAAAAATCATCGATAGCGTCCTTGCATTGGGTCACATTTTTTAATGGCAAAAAGTCATATGTATAAGACAATTTGTACGTTATTATCAGGCAGTGGTCAAAAAGATCGTTGTCTACCGAGGGATGTTGAAAGAATCGTAGTCTGAGGGAGATAGTGGTCAGAAAGATCATTGCCTAACAATGGAGGTCAGAAGGACCGTAGTAGGCAACATAGGTCAGAATGATTATAGTCGGTACAAGATAGGGGTAAAAAAGATTGTTGTCCAACGGTGGAGGTTGGAAGGACCGTAGTAGGCGACGGAGGTCGGAAGGACCATAGTCAGCAAGAGATAGGGATCGTAAAGACCGTTGTCTAACAATGGTGGTCGGAAGGACCATAATAGATGATGGAGGTCAGAAGAACTGTACTCAGTAGGAGATAAGGGTCAGAAATATCGTTATCTGGCGATGGAGGTCGGAAGGACCGTAGTAAGCGACAGAGGTTGGAAAGAACATAATCATCAGATGATAGAAGTCAGAAAGACCGTTATCTAACGATGGAGGTTGGAAGGACCGTAGTAGACAATGGAGGTTAGAAGGATCATAGTCGGCATGAGATAGGGGTTAGAGAGACCGTTATCTGGCGAAGGAGGTTAGAAGGACCGTAGTAAGCGATGGAGGTTAGAAGGACCGTAGTCAGCAGGAGACAGGGTTTAAAAAGATTGTAGTCATAAGGCGATGATCTGGAGAAAGTCCGGACGTTGTTTTGTTTGGTGGTCTGGCGAAACTCCAACTTATGTCGGTGGTCCAGTGAAAGTTCGGGCCTTAGTAGGTGATCTGACGGTGGTTTGACAGAATTCCGACATCAGGCGATGGTCCAACAAAACTCTGGTGTCGAGCGGTGGTCCATCGGAAGTCCGACGTTAGGCGATGGTCTTGACGGAAGTCTGGCATCAGACAGTAGTCAGTGGAACTCCTGTGTCAAGTAGTAGTCTGGCAATACTCCAGCGTCGGGCAGTGGTATAGCAGAACTCCAGCATCAAGTGGTGGTTCGGTAGAATTTCAACGTCAGGTGGTGGTTCAACGATGCTGGTTGACATACAGTGGATGTCAGCTACATAGTGGAAGTCTGGTTGCGGTCGGTGGCCGGGCGGTGATCCGATGAAGGTCAAGCTAAAGTTCGACGGTCGTTGGCGGCCAGGTTGAAGTCTGGCAATGGGCAGAGGCTCGGTGGAAGTTCGACTGCCATTGGTGGTCGAGCAGTGGTCAAACTAAGATCGGGCTAATATCCGACGGCGGTCCATGGTCTGTCTAAAGTCCGACAGCGGTCGTCAGCAAGGCGGCGGTCCAACGATAGTCGGGCTGAAGTCCGACGGTGGTCGGCGGCCAAGCGGAAGTTCAACAGCTCTTGACAGTCGGGCGATTGCCCGACTAAAGTCGGGCTAAAATCTGGCGGTAGTCCGTGAGCAGGTGGAAGTCCGGTGAAGGTCAATGGCCGGGCGATGGTCCGACAACGGTCAGGCTGAAGTCCAGCGGTAGTCAGGGGCCTAGTGGAAATCCGACGGCGGTCCGCGATGATGTAGAAGTATGGCGGCGGTCAGGGGAAAGATGGTGGTTCTATGATGGTCAGGCTGAAGTCCGATGACGGTTAGTTGCCGGTTGAAAGTCTGACGGCGATCGACAGCCGGAAGGTGGTTCAATGACGGTCGGGCTGAAGTTCAACAGTAGTCGGGAGCCAAGTAGAAGTCCAGCGGCCGTGCGGTGGTCCGAGAACGGTTGGGCAAAATCTGGGCAGTCGGCGGCCGGGCGGTGGTAGGATGACAGTCTGGCTGAATTCCAGTGGCGGTCGGCGGCTGGGCAGTCTGACGATATGATACAGACATGAGACATATATGACATGATACGGACACGAGAAATGTTAATTATTAAAAATATAAAACTCGAACACTAGTTGGACATGATATTATTATTTTTTATATATTTTAAAATAGTGTATGAAAATTGAATAAGTATGATATTTAAAATAATTTAAAAATAAAAATTCATTTATCTAGAATTTATGCATAAAATGATTAACATTATGATGTTGAATCGAGTGTCAATGTTGTATATTAGGCATCGAGAGAGGAGACGAAAATACTGTCGAGAATCGAGCATCGATGTTATGCAATAAGTATTGGGCATCGATGTCAAGAGTGCATTTGTCATCGATGTTTGGAGGGCGTTGGTTGTCAATGTTAAGACGATGTTGGAAAAAGATGAATTGTCAAGTTGTGGTTATAAAAATTGCTAACATTAATTTCAAAACAATATCAAACTTTGATATTGAGATGATTTTGAAATGTTGAAGTTGTAAGGATATCAAATTTCGATGATGAGATGATATCAATCTTTGTTGAGAAACCAAAGTCACAACCATCCAAAGAGAAATGAAAATATGAATATTCGATAAATGTGATATTGAGAGCGGACAATTGATTTGGTGTTGTGGATAGAAAATAAGAAATTTCATATTTTATATTTTAAATATATAAAATTTTAAATTAAAAAATTTATATTTTTTAAAAATCATAAAATATTTAAGACGCGTGTCGGACACATGTGTCCAATTTGAATTTAATATTTTTTTTTAGTAGAACACATTTTTTGCTTGTCAAACGCGTGTCATATCAGATATATGTCTGACATTAATTGCACGCCTCTTTGAGGAGTATTGTTGGTCCATCATAGGTTTTGACAAAATGGTTTAGATATTTATTATTTTAACTAACTTTTTCCTGAAGCCGTGGCACTTGCATCCCTAGTGTCGTTGCTCCTGGTAGAATAGTCCAGATTCTCCCAGAATCATTCAAACAGAGAGCTTCACGTCATGGTGGCACTTCCTAGCATTGTAGCACCTCCTTAGATTCTTCTTCCAAACAGAGAGCTTAATGTCGCGTCGCTCTCATAAAAACTTTGATAAAATTAAAATTCACTTTACTAGTTTATTTCTTCGCTCAGTTAAATTCTCATTAAATACTCTAGGACTTATAATTATCATTTGAAACACGATTAAATGAACATTTATTCTAAATTATCATATTTACCTATTTCTTTAATTTTTTTACAAAACACCCAAATAGGTTTCATAGTATTCGGTTCATTACATCAATTTGGCCATCAGTTTGGGGATGAATATTAGGTTAAAATTTCAATTTAGTGCCAATAATTTTAATAAAATGTTTTAAAAGTATGAGGCGATTCTAATATCATGATTAGAGATAATAATTGAAAAAAGGCTATATTAATATACAAACTGTCTTAAAGTATAAGCTAGCAAGATAGGAAGCATCATTGATTCTGGAGTATCATAGAAAACAGTCCACTTGTAGAACTTTTTTTCATGTCCTCGAGTTTTACTGGCCAATTCCATAATAAAATCCATCGAAAAATATTCCCAAGGCCTATAAGAGAAGGGCTAACCATATTTATATTTTACATGTTAGACATTAGGCCATCAATTTTTGAATATGACATTCAAGTAAAGTCTAAAAATAATAGGGAGATTTACATACATACCACTTAATACTATTCTATTTACATATTTAACACCTAAAACTGTAATGTTACACACATACCATGCACCCATAGTTCATTTTCATATCAAATATGAGTAGTAGAAATGAAATATATGAGTGGTAGGAAAGAAATATAAGTGGTATATTTGATATTAAAATAATCTAGGCTGGCATGCATGTAATATTAAAATTTTGGGTGTTAGATATGCAAATAGTGTTATAAAGTGGTATGTATGTAAATTTCCCAAAATAATAATTTTTCATTAATCTTATTATTTTATCTTGTCCAAAATAACCAGCAAATCCTCTAAAATATAGTTTAAAATTAGAAATTTTCTAGTTTTTTTACTTGATATGGATATATATGCTAATTATTATTAATGTTTCTTGCAAGTTAAGTATTCAATATGAATAAAAAAAAAATACTCAATATAAATAAGATGAATGTCATGACATGTTGGACACTCATATATGGCTCTCTCAACAAAAGTGGTCAGAAATGATGATAACGGCTTGGTAGGTTTCGAGTAATCTAATGCCACATTGCATGACCGTTACCAGAAAAAAATGTCCGTGGATGCCGCCGTAGAGGGTAGCGCTTGCCCCGCTGCCCGTCCTGCCTTTTTCGCATTTCTCGACATTGCGTGTGGATTACGAATTGCAACCTTAGAAAAAAATTTTGTCGTGGTTAATGGTAGCTAGCTATTGCGAGTCCAATCATTTTCTTTGATATTAGGTAGGGGTGTTAATTTTTGGGTATGGCGCAAAAATTTGATTCGAATCCAACTCGAAAAATTCAGGTTCGAATCGACCCGATAAAGAAATTGGTCAGATTCAAGTCCTATCTTCAGACCCATTTATATTTCATGTCAGGTTCGGGTCAACCCGGGAACCCGAGTTTGACCTGAATTGACCCCTTCAAGTTCTAGTCGGCCTTCTCCAACTGCGGCCACAGGCACTGTTGCCACTCAATTATTGTCATTGACTGCCGTCTGTCGTTGCCCGTCGAACCACACCACGCCGGCATGCCCCTAATAGGCCTAGCCCAAACCGGCGAATACGGAATGCCTCGCCCGCACTCACACATCGAATCGTCGGACGGCTTGGCCACTAGGGAAAGATACCAAGATCCACTCGTCGACTCGTGCTTGACGACAGAACTGCAAGCGACAAGCCCGCACGGTGCACTCGCGAGTCATGCTGGAGCAATCGACTCAACCTTGATGACGGATTCAGACATACGGACGACGGAACTTAATCTTGTTCGCGGGTCAGGTTGGGTCAACTTGTAACATAAGTGGGTCGGGTCCGGGTTGAAAATCCCTACCCATTTCTAAAATCGGGTCGGGATGAGCTTAAACCGTTTAGGCTCGGAACAATTCGGGTTCGATCTGAATGACTTGAACTAGGCATGTTGACCCGAATTGACACCCCTAGAAAAAATGGTATGATTCATCAATCTGATTTACTCCTAATTTAAAAATTTTAAGTTTGACTTTATCAGTTAAAAATTGGGTCAAATTTTGGTACAGAAATCTAATTTGTTTATTAAACTGGTTGGTTTCAAATTGACCCATAAACTTAATTATGATCTAAAATGATCTATTTAAATTATTTTTTCTTAGTTTTGTATTTATTGTTATGATTTGTTTTATTTTTTACTAATTAATCTAAAATTTATCATAAAAAAGTTATAATTTTTTTTAACTATTTTTAAATGGGTTGGGTTTGGGCTAATCTAATTCGGATCGAGTAAATTTTGAATCAGACTCGAACCCAACCACCCATTTTGACTTCCCTAAAATTTCTCTGATTTAAAAAATGATATTATAATTAGTATCTCTACAGAAATCTAACTGTATAAATTGCTTGACCAACGTAATTAGTGCAAGAAATTAAGCCGTACTTTCATATTATTTTCATCAGACATATAAGTTGGATAAAGTAGAGGTTATGGGCATATGATATTTATATAAAACAAAGAATTTTCATAGATGGAAAAATAACTATGAAGCCTAATCTAATTGAATGACTTCTACTATTATGAAAATGGACATAAGATTTTTCTTTCATAATTGGAAAATATATTAATATTAAAAAAGAGAATGGGCCATCATTGTTGTTAGTAGTTGTGGTTAGTTAGTGGTAGCTATGATGAAAGTCTCGTAGGAGAAGAAAATAGTGCATTTTTTCAGGAGATGATTGAAAGTTCGTTAGGGATGTTAAGCCCTAACCCAAGGCTAATCAAGAGGGGGATGAATTGGTGTTTTAAAAATTTTTCTCAATCAAAAACACAAATTTAAACCAACCCAAAATTCACCACAAAAAATGAAGTGCGGAAATTAAATAAAAAAACTAGTAAGAAAAAACACACAAAAATTTATAGTGGTACGGTCAAATTGACCTACTTCCACTCCTCGGAGCCTCTCCTTCGGGTATTGCACTAAACTCAGTGACTCTCATTTTGCTCCCATAGCAAGGCGGAGAAGCCTGTACAAATCTACTTTCCACCGACACCGGTGAGGCAAAGAATCCAGCTCATTTTGCTTCCTCCTGAAGCAGGTAGAGAACCTGACTCCTTTCGCTTCCTCCTAAAACAGGCAGAGAACCTCGATCAATTGCTGCAGTAGATCTCTCTAGAACCACCAAAGAACAAGGGACTGCGACCCGAGAAGAAGACTCGGATCCTTTCTTGGAGCAACCTTTAGGAAAACCTCTTACAAACTCCCCCTCACATGATCCTCTCTCTCTCTCTCTCTCCCTTACTCTCCCTCTCCTCTTGGCTCTCTCAGGTCAAGACAGCAGCAAAAGATACAATCTTGGGTAAACAAGAGGTATTATATATAAGAGCTTCGGATTTGCTCTTAATTGCAACAAATCGACATTATCATCCAGGACGATCGTCCGATCGTCCTGTACAATTAGTTCAAATTATTGGGAATCGTCCAGAATATCACCCTAAATGTGTATCTGGACGATGAAAAACTAAACTTATCGTCTAGACCGATTTTACGATTGGCCTAGATGATTAGTTCAAAATCTCAAATATCGTCCAGAACATCGCTCTAAATGTGTGTCTGGACGATGAAAAACTAAACTGATCGTCCATGATGATTTCACGATCGACCCGAACGATTAATTCAAAACCTCAAATATCATCTAGAACATCGCCCTGATTGCACATCTGGATGATGGAAAAAAAATTAATCATCTAGGACGATTTGGTATTATCCCGAATTATTAGTGCAAAATAATACACATCGTCCAGAACATTATTCTGGTCGTCTATGAAGAAACTAAGGTTTTTTAGCTGATCGTCCCGAACGAAATAATCGTGCAAATCAAACCTTAATTGCTTTTCTTAATTACCATACTAATATAAACTTAATTATAGTGCATCGTCCTGGACGATGTCCTGGATGATGTCCAAAAATAAAACATGCCTAAATAGATCTGGCGGTTGGTTCTTTTTTATTTGAGCCTATCGTCCAGGATGATGAAAATATCGTCCAAGACGATCTGCTTAATTATTACTGCCTTATCCAAGATGCCCAAATTATGATTTCTATTTTTAACTGATCGTCCAGGATAATTTGAGATCATCCCGGACGATATGATCAAAACAGAAAACTTTAAAACAGTCAGAATTTTTCTCTCGAGTGTGTGTGTGCAAGGTTACTTAGCATCAGGATCCACTTTGTTTACAATTGACTCAAGAAAAGGTAAAAACAACTTAACTATAGTTTAAAGACAGACTCAATCATAATCTACCCAATTTTGAGCTGGCTTGATTTGCAATTGGCTTTTGTGAACCTGAAATGTTAGTATGCAAGACAATTGTAGAAAAATAGAAGTATAAAAAATGTTTGTTATCATCAAAATTATAATTTCTGAAATCAAATTCGCAATAATGATTGTGATGTAGGCCATGAGGAGGATAGATAAAGAACAAGTTTTGAGGGAGATTATTGTAGTGCAATTTCATAACCCAAAATTGCTTGGCTGAATGAAGTCAGTTTAAGTTATAAAAGCATCACCCTTAACTTGTCTAGAAGGCTAGGCGATCATACTTTGGTCAGGCTGTGAAGTCAAAATCAGTGTTGAGAAGTTGGCGCCTCATAATGAGTATTCATGTATTGAGCATTTAGTAGTTATGATGCTAAGGCCCTCTCAGTAGACATATCTGGTCGACTAACACCCCATGTTTAAAAAAAAAAAACACCTTCAGGGCACACCGAGAGGCTTTTAAGAGCTAATCAAGTTTATAAAATGGGAAATGAAGCCAAAAATAACTTTTGAGCAATCAAGTATTGAACAAAATTTTAGTATATCAATGTAAAATATTATTGACTTACATAAGTTTAATTAACTTGATGGAAAATATCTTAATGTAATTTAGTAAGACAATGATGAGGAAGTAATATGTTCAAGAAAAATTAGAATGAACATTTAAGGGCATTGAGTTAGCACCCATTTTCATGGTCTCCCAATAGGCTTTTTAGCTAAAAGCAATACCTAAGAAGAATGATCCATTCAGCCTACACATGGTTGGGATCACACAACAGAACAAGGATGTAGCATGAATAACATAACACTCACAATAAATCAACATATATAGTCAACACCAAGATAATCTAGCATAGTATTGGAGATTATAAAATATAGGCATGCACTAATGTTGACGATCATACAAACAACATCAGGATTCACCTTTGAAGACCTTCAATATACTTCTTACTTTTATTGTATTAACTTATATACAACTTAAGCTTTAGTTCATCATATTATTATGAACTTATGTTTTGATGTTTTACAGCAGACTATTTTCTAAGTTTTTGCAGTGTAATAAACTCATATAATTAATCTTATATATATTCATTTGACTCTAATAGCTTAGCTTTTCAATTAATACATTAAATGTTGTACTTGTAGAATTGATCAAATTAATATCAACTTTGTGTTTGTGTGTGGTTGAGTATCACACAGATAATATTATGATTAACTTATATCACTTGTATCATTATATGTCACACCATTTGTTATTTTCTATCTAGACTTGTATATAGTGCTATTGTATTCCCAAGATATCTTGTTTAGCTTATGTATTATATTTATTTGAGTGTTTTTTTTAGCTTGAAATGATTTCAAAAGTAACTTCTTAAGTTTCACTTCACACCTTAATCATTTCATCTTGATTAATAAGCTAATTTAAAAAATTACATCATACTCATTTATTAGTACATGATCATATATCATAAATAATCATTTGCATTAGTTTATGCATCAATATATGTATAGCCTAAACAAAATAAGAAAACTTAGAAATACCTATGAAATTTTTGACAAATTTAGACCAATGATATTTGTTTATGAAAATTCCTTCAATTATGATAGCATTGAAAATCTGCTAGTAATTTTTGCCAACTCTTCTATACTTTAAATATAGATTCGATATTGATAAATGAAATATTGTACATTGTCTTTTAGATTTTGAGGTCTAAAACATCAAAGTATGATATAATAATCATATTTTTTATTGTACTTACTAGAAATTTTATACATAAAGCATCTCAAACGGAACCTATTTTAATTAAGCTTGCTAAGATAAATAAAAGTCTTAGCAAAACACGGTCGAAGAGCCATTTTTGATGAGGGTGTTTTACTTATAAGTAAATCATTATATATTTTAGAAGCATTATCCTTATGATATAGTGCATTCCTAACCATTTGGATTTTAAATCTTCAAAATTCAACAAAAAAAAATGTCAATTGCATTCAGCTTGATTGCTAATATTTGGAAAAGATATGCACATTCTCTTTGTAATTATAGTATTCTTGGATATCATCAAATTACATGATTGTTGGCTAACTAACATAGTATCATCATTAAAGTCTTACCATCATCATGCCTCATTAGCTTAATTCTTAGTTTTTCATTATTTTAGAAAATAGACACTTATGAGATGATTCAATTTCATGAGTTCTCACATTGCACACCTAGAGTCAATGTGTGTTTGTATATATAATAGATTACATAAAATTTTTTTGAGAGATTTATGGAATTGTTTTTGTTATAGTCAAATTCCTTTGTTGAAAGCATTATAAACACTTTCATGGGCTATTAGGTTAGAGCAACTTAAGGTTCCTTACTAGAGGTAGCTCATGAATATGGAAATCAACGACCTTCTGTCTTGTAGTTTAATAACCCAATGATAATAGATGAATCTTAAGGTATGCTCTAAGTTGAATAACCATAAAATTTATAATTAATTTTCATTAAATCAATTTGTGTTTTCTTATTATGTTAATGAATTAAAAATATTTATTTGGGTCTATTTCATGTTCTATCACTCTATTAAAGAGAAAATTCATTAAGCATGTTTTTGTTATAGTCAAATTTTAGTAAACATTCTTTCGAATTATACACGTATACTAGAGACAACCCATGAATATAGAAAGCTTTCCCTTTATCATGTAGTTTAATAATTTTAATAAAAATGGATTAACCCTTAAGGAAAATACTAAGAAAAATTATCTCAAATAATTCATTTTAATTTCAGTTCTTCACTTTTTCATAATGAGTAATATGATTTTCAATTGGGTTTATCCCATATTTTTTCACTTAATGTAAGATGAGACGAATAAAAATCCCTTTAGAATAAATCATTATTATTAAAAAATTAGAGATAAATGTAAAGCCTTCTTAACCTCTTTGTTAATATCTATGTTATTAACTTCTCAATTCATAATTATTCCAGTTAAATATCTAGTACTCAACTTTTAATCGGGTTAATTTTTGTAAAACCATCTTTCTTAATTAAAAGGTCATTATAACTCCCTTCTCTTTGCCTCGGAATTAACTCATACAATTAGGAATAGACTTTAAAGATTAAGAATGGAAGTCTAATAAGGAAATTGCAAAGAAGGGGAGAGTTAATTCTTAAATAAGATAATTTGACTTCTATCAAGGGTTTAATAACTTCATAAATATTTAAAAAGAGAAGGGAAAAAAGAGAAAAAAAAAAGTTGAAATCAGAAGAAAGATACTCATTATTGGAAGTACAAAAATTTTACGAGTAAAAAAAGATTGTGAAATGCATAAATAAAAATAGATAACATATAAAGACAATATTGATTAAAAAGAAGAAAAACATGTGACTTCATTTTGGCTCTTTAATTCCAAAGGCTCACTTTAGCCCAATCTTATTAAGACATAATAATGATTATTATGGTTTCAAGTTTTTCATCATGGAATGATTCTTATAATGTATATATGGATATACATCATATAAAAAAAATCAAAAAAGTTTAAATTGCTATCCACAATGTAACATATTTTCTATCTAAATTTGAGTCGTCTCTCTAATCGTCCTATCATTTAATACATGATACGGTTTGCTCTTTAAAGACTCAAGTTGAGTAATTTTCACTTTATATTTAAATGACACTAGAGAGATGACTCGCTATAGATTCTAAATTTTATATTACTCAGATTACCTACCTAAATTTTCTAACTTGGCAACATAATGACCCTATACCAATAGGAAAAGCGGAGCATCCCCCATGCACAATGGGGACCCTGCTATCTTGCCAATAGTAGGCTTAAACCTAGGATCTAACGTACGTAACTAGAATAAAAATAATATGTATGTATATATGGATAGGTAAAGGGGTTGTTGTTGTCTACAATACCGAATGTTATATCATCCTAGAACTAGTATACATGTTCTTACAAAGTCCGGAACATGCACACCGAGAAAAATCTAAGAAAATATGTTACCCCCTAATGTAGGCTACCACTCACATGAATGTAATATATGAAATGATGTAAGTAAAAGAGAAAATTGTTGTATAAAAGAAATTTATTTACTGATTGACTTAAATATGTATAACATAGTCTGATTCTATCGGAAAGAAAGGTGTTCAGGCTTTACTACAACAAATTTGGATTTTTAAACCTACCATATGTATAGAATCAAATACATCTTCTTAAGGTCTTTGAGCTCCAAGTATTCTATGAATTTCAAAAGAGATTATCCTCCAAAAGGAAGGATATTGTCTTTTGGAGTCTCATTTGTATATATAAGCATATATCTTTGAATCATTTACAACTCAGGACGTTGTAAAACTCAATTTATATACAATCTACAACTTATAATGACCCAGACTTGTATATCATTCCAAGGTACATTTAAACGTGACTCTTGCAGAAATGTAAAGACATGTATAAAAAGCATGTAGGCATTTGAAATATGTGTAGAGCACTTGTGAAATATCATAATGCTTCCACTGCAATTCTTAAAGAGCCTAGGTGCACCAACAGAAATATAAAATGTATGCAAACATAAAGTGCTCTCCAAGCAAAGAATCCGATAAGCAAACCACACCACCAATCTAACATAGGCTAGAGTCGGTTGTCCTAGAAAACCATCTAAGTGTGTGAAGGAAGTTGTGCGGCTTTGGTATATGTTATAGGAATTTAATGTTTAAGTTGCTTGAGTTTAGGATGTTTGTTCATTAAGGACAAAATGAATTATTTAAGTAAAGTTTACGTTATATGAGATTGAATTTTATCACTTGAATTTTAAATGGTTAAAGTTGATTATTTAATTTTAAAAAAATTTAAGCTATAGAACTTCAAAGTATGGAAGTTACTAACCTACAAATTCTAAAGCTTATAATTATAATGCTACCATCCCCCATATAGGATAGATGATTGCATGTAGCCTTAGTAGTGTGTTAATGATTTATTAAGGGATAAAAAAGGGACCCTTCAATCTAATACACATGCTCTTCAAGTGAAGTTAAGCATGATGTAAAAGGTCTACGATTTATAAAGATTTGAATATTCATCCAATCTAATATGTTAGTGCCTTTATGAAAGGAGTTGTGCACAACACATAGGGTATTTTGGTTATTTAAAATGTATTAATAGCTTTGAAATTAAACGCTAAAATGTCCTCCAAAAAAGTCAATGAAGCATAGAGACCTTTATTCATTTAATCGAAATTAATTATCAAATTTATTTGACTTAAATAAATTTTAATTAAATAAATTATCAAATGAATTTGCTTTGAATGATTTAAAATTTAATTATAATTTTTTTTTATTTGAATGATTTTTAATTTTTAATTAATTTATAAGAATTAATGAATTATTATTAAATTTTAATTCAAAATTTTTATTTAAATTCAAATTATTTATCTCTAAATTTTATTTGATTTTATTTAATTATTTAGGTATTTTAAATTGAATTTATTATATTTATGTAATTATATTTGAAATTAAGAATTTAATGAATTATTTAAATGACTGAATTATTACATGAACTTAAGTTATTTATTTTTTTATTTCAAATTAACTTCAAAATTCATAAAATTGATAAGATTGGTTATGATAACCAATACATATCAATTCTTAAAAGTTTGAGAATAATTTGATTAATATTTTACTTTTAATGAAATTATTTAATTAAAAGTTAATTAATTATTAATTAAATTTTAATTGGTTTTGGATGTTAATTTGTTTGATTGTAGAATTGATTTAAAGTTCATTGAAGGTTATTTCAAATTTTTATGATTTTTAACTGGTTTATTATGAATTATTGAAGTTTTGACCATTAATGAATGGTTGATTTTAATTAATTTGGTTTGAAGATCAATTAATGTCATATCAATGTAAAATTAAATCCTATGATTTATATTCTCACTAATTTCAAGGGTTTGAAGTTTCACCTCTATTGGATGTGTGTATGTGTTCCTAGAGTTTTTCGAAGTTAACTAATCTTTAATTATTGTCCTTAGGTGTCACTAGTGGAAACAAGTTTGAACAATCATGTCTCAAACCCTTGCTTACATGTGCAATCAAACCATATCAATTCAATCTCCTAATGTTTTATAGATTAATCATAATGAATAATCAAAATTATAGTATCACATAGTGATCTTTAAATTTGAAAATTAAATTATGGGAGAAATATGCATGAAATTGATTGTGAGATATTACAATACATCAATGATACATCATACTCTAACCTAGTCAAATTTAAGCTCAAGACATTGATTGATTAGAGAGTAAACAAAGGAAATTTTAGATTTTTTTTTCCAAACCAAATTTTATTCCAATAAGGATAAGGGAAGTAAAACACGAACCCAAAAATAGCCGAGGCAAAAATACATCAGATAACAGGAAACAAAAGCATACTCTATAAAGCAGACAAATAAAGCTATAGGAAAAGGAGCCAAAAGCGGACTCAGGAATGGCAGCCCCCTGCAGCCACTCGCAGTAAGGCACGGACCATCCATTGGTGACAGCCACTAAAAAACATCATCAACCTAGAACCCACACATGTAACCACCAAGCAAAAAGGGCTTACCACCAAGGTTGCCAACAAGCCCGAGCCAACAAGGCAAAAAGTAGGGAGCCTCCTCATCATCGTCCAAATTGCCAGCAAACCCCACGACATCAAAAGCAAGAGTAAAATACAAAGACTATTTCTTCTTAGATTTACTTTTACGCATTTTGTCACCGCAATTGAGTACTGCTTGATCAACAATACTCCACCATGAAACTTTACATATCATCATTAACATGGTTACCAAAATCATCACCCTCCCCCACACAAGGTGTGGATAGGGACTCATCCATATCCAGCCAATCAGATTAATCTAAAATAGAGTTATTCAAAGATCGGGCCACATGGGCTTTCAAATCTACGTTAGACAAAACTGAAATAGGAATATAAACATACTCTACATTTCCCTTCGAGACATTAACAATAGGAGACAAGTGTGACTCAATATTAATAGGTAAATTCGAAGCCAAATTAACAAACGAACTATCAATATCCCGGACTATAGACCCCAAAGGAGAAGAAACATCATAAACAACCAATGCATGGATTGGCAAACCTGGTAAACCAGAAGGAACACCATCCCTGAAAACCACATCAACAGACAAATCACCCGAATCTACCACAGCATTTGCACACGAATGGCTAACTATAAGGTTAATACCACAATTATTTTTTATCAAATTTCCATCCTCACCAACACAAATATCATTATTACGTGGAACCGAAGGTATAGGTTTCTTTTCAACCAAAACAAAAACATCATGAGCTAAAGAAGACTTCTGTTGAATAGCATTATACCCCAAACAATCAGCAACACTCCCAACTAAAATATTAACGGGACTCAACTCCAATGTTCTATCTAAGGCATCATCAGCATTCTTCGCCCTATTAAGATTAGGCACACCATGGGACAAAGAAGGGGGAGAAGAATGATTCAAATTAGATTTAAAAACATCATAAGTAACATTAGGCAGGGCAGAAGATAAGTGAGGATGACAATCACACACCACATACCCAATACAATTATAAGAAGCACAAAAGGGTTAAAATTCTTCCATGACAACTTGTTGTACATAACATAGTTTCTCATGACCTAACCAAACTTTGTTGAGGGAAAGATTTAGTGATATCAATCTCAACCAGCACATGAGCCATGGAAGGCCTAGAACCAATAGAAGTAGCAGTGTCAACCTTTAAAGGTCTACAAAAAATTGAACCCAAACTGTAAAGTATACGGGGGGAATAGAGATGAGGATGAAGATGCGGAAAAAAAAACCCAAATCGGGATCACCAGAGATTCAACACCAACATCAAATAGAGGAGATCACTTGGTAATTTTCATGTAACAATTATACACTAGGTAAGATCTATGGCAAAAAGCCCTACAATAATCAAGATCATTAGCCAGTTTGATCAAGATATGTGACGGATCAAGCAGGGTGACCGAGACTTCACCATTAAGCTTAAGATTGAAGAAGAATCTTCAAATGGATTCAAGAGAGGGATGCTTAGAGGGGAAGAACCCAACTAACAAAAACTGAAAAGGGACAACTAATGCCTAAATTTCCTGCTCTGAAATTCAAAGAGAAGGCAAACCACTAAAGGAGGTAGTCTTAAGATCAGGAAAATTTACATCAGATGAAGAACCAGAAAGCACTTCCAAAAATGAACAATGTTTACCCAGACCCTCTAAAAAATCAGGGTCGCACAGGCGATTTGCCTCCATTCTGGGCAAGACGCTTGAGATGGACGAAATGAAAATAAAACCGAAAACTAGAGAAAATTGCAAAAAGGAGAATAGAGAACTTCCCTGAAACATCGCCGAGAAGCACCTGTGCCACTAAGGGGGGAATCCTAGTGGGGCAAGGGAAACCCTAGCGGAGCGAAACTGGAAACACTTTGGGGGAAATTTGAGAATATTAATCATATAATTCCTCTCGATATAATCAATGAATTTTATTGATCCTATTGTTGCTTAATAGACAATGATCCACTTATCCTATAGAGTATTCACATGCTGAGTTAGGTTATTATAAAATTTAAAATGAATTTTGTTTAAAATTTTAAATGAAATTATGACCAAAACTTTTGAAAATTCATATACAAACAATACAGAGCTCAAATGACCCCAAGAAAATTACTAGAGGTCTCTAGTACTCTCTAATTCACATTATTTAAGTTTGAGTTCAATTAGATAATTATTTGAAGAATAATGAAGGAAAATTGATAAACAATCTAACCCCCATTGCTCTTTGTATGTTCATCATATTCAGTTAATTTTATTTTTAAAATATAAGTATTTTAATTTTGAGAAAAAATGTGTATTTATTTGTTAATTTTGAGCAAAAAATGGATTAGTTATGATTAGTTAAAGTTTTGATAAGTTTAAATCATTTAATAATTAACTTTGGGGGAAAATCCACTTGGTAATGACTTTCCATGTGGTGGCATGCGACTGGATGACTTAAGCGATGACAGTCAGCTGAGTTGGATCACTTATCCAATGCAGTGACATCTATCAATCGTTCAATCAAATGCGGGATGAATCCAAGGGTCGTGATTCATTCCTGCGGTTAGACTAAATGGATGATTGGAAGAGGCCAAAGAGAAGTGATATCAGAACCATCTAAATTAAACAAAGTAAATGGATGATCATGGTTTCATCTCCCTCACGAGATAAGTTGTAAACCCTAAACACATGTTTTAGTTTATGCTATTGATATGAGAAGTTTAAGTGAGAAAATTAATTAAACATACATGTGAAACAACTATAGAAAGGGTGGGGAATGTTTCTCACAATTGTTCATGCATTATACAAAACCTGTTTTAAATCCTAATTGATGCCTAGGGTTTGAGAAATACCTGGATAGAATGAATCTTAGAAAGAGTTCAGAGGCTAGTTTTCTATGTTGAGAGTCTCTCAACAACTTAGCTAAAGACATCGTGGATGGAGGAAGCTGGAAGGGGATTTTGAATGGTGAGGATGGACGAGCTAATAGTCACCTCCGATTACTACCAACAATAAGCTCCAAATGGATGGAAATTACCAAAGAAATGTATGGGGGCTCTTGTAAGCAAAAAAGAAAAGCATGGAAGCTTGGAGAAGGTCTGTGTAGTGAGTTAGGGGTAGAATCAATGTTGTTGCAAATCTGAGATTATGGATTAGACTTTTGATGATAGCAAACATTCATGTTTTTCTACAACTTCCTTGCCTACTAATTTTTCAAGTCCACAAGATCGAACACAACTCAAGACCGCTCAAGATTGAGTAGATTTAGGTTGAGTCAGTCTGTAATATTTTTCTTCTTCTTGAGTCCATTGTAAAAGTGGTTCATAACGCTAAGTAACCTTGCACACACACACTTGAGGGGTTTTTTTTGTGTTTTTCTATTTTTAGTACATCGGCCTGGACGATGTTCATATCGGCCAGGACGATCCAACTAAAAATAGAAACCCTAATTAGGGCATCCTGGTTAAGCAGCCGTCATTAAGCACATCGTCCTAGACGATCCTTGTATCGGCTAGGACGATAGGCTCAAATTAGAAAGAATCAGCCGCCATGATCAATTTAGGTATTCTTTGTTTTAAAACATCAGCCAGGACAAACTCAACATCAGTCTGGACGATGCAGCATAATTTTGCCTAAATTAATCTGGTAATTATGGAAAGCAATTAAGGCTGATTGATACGATCACATCTGCTGGCCAATTACAGAATTGGCCGGGACGATGTCCTAGACGATTGACAGCAGCCAGACTCAATTCAGGGCAATGTTCAGGATGATTGTACTCAAATTTGAACTAATCAGCCAGGACAATAATGTATCGGCCTGGACAATGTAACCAAATGTGACATCCCAGATATCTATAGTGAAAGAATTCTTCTGACAGTCTTCTTTTCTTCTTTCCTTTTTCTTTTTTTTTCTACATTTCTCGCTCAGATCATACAAACATCCAGAATGATAATTGCTTTAAAGAAAACAGATACATCAAAATACCTGGTGAAAACTTTCCAGAAAATACTCAAATCGTACAAAATCATCATTTCAATAACATACCAAAAGTTACGCGGCAAAAGTTTCGTCAATACAAAGATATGCATATTTTTCGGTAACGGAAATACAAAACTGAGTAGAAAAATATCAAAACTTGAAATCTTCAAAATCAGAAATAGGATTCGGATTCCTTACTTCGAGACAAATAATTCTTCTAACAGCGGCGTCGGACAAAAAGCGCACCGCGAGCTCCAAAACCTAGTCTTTTTCCTTCCTTTCCTTCTCTTTCCCTCTCATGCTTTTTCTCTCTCTCTTCAAATGATTCCCAAAATATCTCAATCCAATATATATCCATGCAGATCGTCTTGGACGATCCCAAATCATCCCGGGACAATTTTCCCTCTGTACAAAATTCGTTCAGACGAAAATGCATTCGTTCCTGGACGATTTGCTCTCTGGACAAATTTCATCCCGACGGCTCGTCCAGGTTCGTCCAGACGAACCATACAGATTCTTCACAATTCTCTTCAGTTTGTCCCGTACTAAAGTCAGTTCATCCAGACTAATAGCACTTAGAAAAATAAAAATTTGAGGGGTTTTACAATCTATCCACCTTAAGAAAAATGGCGTCCTTGACATTTCCCTTAAGGGTTCGAATTGCAAAATCGACAAATAAATCCGTTCAATCAGAACGTAAACCAAATCACAAAATCATACAAATCATATCGAAATCAATGAAAAATCTCGTCGAATACAATAAGTTAAATAAACTCATACCAGTCATATTTTCAGGCACTTGAGAAACATCTTTCACATTTTCCAAATATATGTTTTCAGTCTGAATAGCTCCTTGCCCAAGTCCTGGACATTGTATCATTCTGTGTCCATAAGCACCGCATCGAAAGCATTGTCGTGTTCTACGATAACATTGTCCCATATGTCTCTTCCCACAACATACACAAACATCAAAAGTCCTTTTTCTGCTACTTTCACTACTTTTCTTAGCACTACGTCCAGAACGTTTTGCTAATTTATCGCTCACCATTTGAGCGACCATATCGGCAAACTTTTTCATATTTTCAGATGTTACAGGAAATTCAGTAGCAGATTCAACTTTCTTTCCTTTCTGATCCATTGGCCTGATCAATACAAATTCATTCAAATAAAACCGTAGGGATAATAAAAAAATCAAACACGTAAAGCAAAATAAATCAATAAACAATGCAATCATCACTATAACTCTGGATATAAGCAAATCCTTTCACTACACTCGCTCTGATCCCAATTGTGACATCCAAGATATCTATAGTGAAAGAATTCTTCTGACAGTCTTCTTTTTCTTCTTTTCTTTTTCTTTTTTTTTTTCTATATTTCTTGCTCAGATCATACAAACATCCAGAATGATAATTGCTTTAAAGAAAATAGATACATCAAAATACCCGGTGAAAACTTTTCAGAAAATACTAAAATTGTACAAAATCATTATTTCAATAACATACCAAAAGTTATGCGGTAAAAGTTTCGTCAATACAAAGATATGCACATTTTTCGATAACGGAAATACAAAACTGAGCAGAAAAATACCAAAACTCGAAATCTTCAAAATCAGAAATAGGATTCGGATTCCTTACTTCGAGACAAACAATTCTTCTAACAGCGACGTCGGACAAAAAGCACACCGCGAGCTCCAAAACCCAGTCCTTTTCCTTCCTTTTCATTCTCTTTCTCTCTCCTACTTTTTCTCTCTCTTCAAATGATTCCCAAATATCTCAATCTAATATATATCCATGCAGATCGTCCTAGGCGATCCTAAATCATCCCGGGATGATTTTCCCTCTATACAAAATTCGTTCAGACGAAAATGCATTCGTTCTTGGACGATTTGCTCTCTGGACAAATTTCGTCCCGACGGTTCATCCAGGCTCGTACAGGTTCGTCCAGACAAACCATATAGATTCTTCAAAGTTTTCTTCAATTCGTCCCGTACTAAAGTCAGTTCGTCTGAACTAACAGCACTCATAAAAATGAAAATTTGAGGGGTTTTACACCAATTTTCTTCTGATCGTCCCAAATCATCCCGGCTGATTGAGCTTACTTTGTACTGATCGGCCAGAACGATATTTCTATCGTCCTGGATGATAATGTCGATTCTTGAAATTCTATTTAAAGGACCCTAATTTTCTCATGCAAAAAGTTCTTTTGTTGTTGTCTTGACCTGAGAGAGCCTAGAGGAGAGAGAGAGAGAGAGAGAGAGGATTTTGTGAGGGGGAACTTGTGAGGGGGATTCACAAGGGTTACTCCAAGCATTGTACCACTTCTTCTTCCACTAGAGTCTCTTGTCATTGGAAGGGCTGAGAGAGGTGAGCTTCAGCAATCGATCAAGGTTCTCTGCCTACTTCAGGAGGAAGCAAAAGGAGTTGGGTTCTCTGCTCGCCAGGGTTGGCGGAAAGGAGGTTTTGTAAGGGCTTTTCTGCCTTGCTGAGGGAGCAAAAGGAGAGTCACGTTTGTAGTGCAATACCTGAAGGGCGCCTCCAGGGAGTGGACGTAGGTCGAGTTGACCGAACCACTATAAATCTCTGTGATCTATTTCTACTGCTTCTACATTTATTTATTTTTCCACACTTTGATTTCTGTGTTGATTTTGGTTTATGATTGTTGTGCTTTGCTTAAAGAATTTTTAAAATGTCAATTCACCCCCCTCTTGGTTAGCCTCAGGATAGTTCTTAAGTGCTTAACATCCCTAACGAACTTTCAAATGTCTCACTTTCTTTTCCCTATTCCAATTGTTGTGGACGACTGAGATGCTTCAGATGCAATGCTTAGATGCTGGACACTTATCCCAGGTGGTTAGTTATCAGAGGGAGTGGTTGCATGAGTGAAAAGGACACTATGTTCTCTTCACAAGGGAGGGGCAACCTAATCATTTTGAACTAATATAGTGCTTAAGCTAGGTTTATTGATTGTTTAAGAAGATTCCAAAAGAAATTTAAGTAGCTGGAGAGGATGACTTTAGAAAGAAATGGGAATTAGAGGTGATTTGACCACATGAAGAGTGCTTATGCATTTGTTGACTATTTGACTAGCCAATAGGTCAACATTGGCTTAAATGGACTATATGGAATGTATGGGTGTTTTTGAGGTTAATGGGAAAGAGTTTGGAGTAAAGTAGATGATGTGTACATGAAGGGTTGGTCAAGTGGTTAGGTTTGACCGAGCCTTGTGGGTTGACCAAGTCAAACAAGTTAAGATTTAACTCATGAAGGAATTGAGTACACGTGAAGCATGTAATGGAGTGATTATGAAAATTTGATGCGCTTCTTTGATTGAATGCATTGAAATGACCCAAGTTGACTTGGTTTGACTAAGCATGGGTCTAGTTGACTAAGTGAACTATTGATTGGGTCCAGGTGACCAGTCAAGTCCATTTCACTATGAGTGATGTTCATAGGAGTTTGGTGAAGTTCAGAGTTGGGATGAAATTTGATTGGAGTTAATCAAAGTGTATGATCAATTGGACTAATGTGAGCTAGCTCAGCTAAGCTAGATGGATCAATTGGCGACTAAAGGATCTATTGATAAATGGTTTGCCACATGGAACTCCTAGTGATGTGATTTAGACAATGATTGAGGTATCGATTGAAGACTATATGATTGAAGCTGATTGATTGAGATGTAAATTATTTGATTGAAGTATAATGGGATGTAGGTTGATAGCTGATTTATGACTAACTTATTGTAGCTTGAATGACTGTAAATGATTATATGATTGATTGAATGTGATTGAAGTTTGATTGGATGGCCAAGATGATTCAAGATCAGATGACTACCAATCAAATGATTATAAGATGAATGATTGAGAATCAAGGAGCTATAAGTCAAGTGGTTGTAGACTGAGTGGTTGACAATTTGGTAATTGTCAAATATCAGATTGACAATCACGAGTTTGGGTAGTTTAGGTTGATGAACTCATATAAAAATGAGGTCAACAATTACTTATCTCATTTCTTTATTTTATGAAAATTATTACATAATCTAATTAGATATAAAATGATTAGTTCATAGTAATGAACCAAGTTATAATTTATAATAAATAAAATTTCTATATCAATAATTTTCAAATATTCATTTAAACATCATATTAATATCTAGAAACATGCCGAGTGGAAATTCCTACGAATATGTCAAGTAGAGATACATTCAAGAATATATTGACAAGAGATAATCCAAGAGTATGATGAGTAGAGATATATCCAAGAATATGTCAAGTAGAGATATATTAAAAAATATGCCTAGTATAACAAGAATAAGCCGAGCAGATATATATCCAAGAACATGTTGAGCATAAATATATTTAAGAATATAATGAGTACAGTTATAACCAATAATATTTAAAGTTGAGATATATTAAAAAATATACTAAATAGAGATATATCCAAGAGTATGTGAAGTACAGCTACATTCAAGACTATGCCCAAAATATATATATATAAAAATATATTCAGTGGAGATATTTTCAAGAATGTTTAGAGTAAAGAATATCCAGGAATATGCTAAATAGATATATATCCAAGAATATGCTAAATATCTATAAGTTTATATTATGATATATAGTTGTTAAGCCTTACTTGTATCTTTTTGGACATATCATCACATTTGATGAGCATCACCTTTTATCGAAGCTTTTATATTCACAGGAGCGACAATCTTTAACACGCTATGAAAGCTATTTTGCTTGGTCTTGATGTAAATCTTATTGCAAAAAAGAAGAGTACGAGTTCTAAGGCTTAACATTTTATCCTTTCAATACTTAGGATTTTACCATGATGATTGATTTATGCAAATTTGAGAGAAATCTAAAATATAATGACCTATTGAACTAACAACCAAGAAATGAATAGCCAAATTGCCAAATAGGAAAATAACAGAGTATTGGTTTATTTTGGTCATTAAAATTGGTTGATTCCTTTATTTTAAATCATATTTTATGTTAATTATTAGAGTATTTTATGTTAAATATGATGATTCCCTGAATTTTATGATAAGGATATAAAAAAGAATGTAGAGGGAGAAAGCGACTCCTTATAAGAAATAAAAAATGTATGTGATTCATTGCTTGTTTTTGGTTTATCTTCTGACTCCTTGCAGGTCTCATTGTTGTGGGATTCAATGATTAGATAAGGACCTTACATTGATGGAGTAAAAGTAAAAGATTTTGGGCTGCAATCAAAATGGCATCCAAGGTTGGAAATGTACATGAAAAAGGAAACTTGTAATTTCAATATGTAGATTCAGGCTTTTGATATTTAAAGGAAAATTGAATAAATTTTTAAGTATTTTGTTGGATAAATATTTTGGCCTTGTCTTAAATTTCAGTTAATTTTTCGTCCATTCTCATCAAAATTCTAAATCAAACACTAATCGGGATGACTATGAATAATGAAATCGGAAGGAACGCAGAGGACAATCCGTGGGAGAATGGCGTTCTAAGATTTGGATGGTGATAAAATCAGAGATAAAGGCGAGACACACATCAATGATGAGAGTGATTGAGACTCAGGCTTCGTTTGAGATAAATTTCTTTTTATTTTTTAAAGTAGTTCTTTAGTACAAAAAATAATTTCTAGTTAGCAAAATTTTTGTATTAGAAAGCTGATTTAGAAAGAAAGCAGTAAGAAAAGTATCTCAAATGAAGTTTCAATGAGAGCATGATTGTAAGAGTCCACTTGCAGCATGAGAAACAAATGAAAAATTTGTTTATATCAATAACCCCAAAATTTATGTTCGGACACGTAGAGAGAACTGATTTGATTCATTGCATACCTAAATGCTCTCTGAAGTTTGAAAAATTATTACATCCGGTGAAAATACCGAGCATACCGAGTGTACCGAGCGCGATGTACCGAGCACTTTAGTGATGTGGCATTTTGTTATTGGTTTCCGGATGCATTCGGTAACCTGACGGAATAATTACTCCTAAAGTAATGAGCGTTTGTAAAATTCCAAAACTTCTAATGACTCACTTAGGCTTGATTTGGGACGGCTTTTGTTCTAATTTCTAAAACGATATTTTAGTATAAAAAATTTTAAATAGAATTCTTTTTACTAAAAAGTTGTTGTATAAAGCATTAAGAAAGCCATCCCAAATGAAGCCTTAGTATCTAATAACTATCTAATAAGTATTAATTAAGTATAAATTATCAAGACCCACAATAATCTACAAACTCATTTATATCATAGACTATTCATTATAATTATTATTCTAACCAGTTCATTTAAACAATAAAACCTGCATTCATATAAGAAATTTTTTTTTTGCTCGAGATATTCATGTCAAATTATTGATATGAATAAATATTAAAATAATTAGATTTTTTTTATGAATATAATTTAATAATATTTCCTCTAAAAATAAAAATAGAAAATATAGTTAAGTTTGAAAAAATACAATAACACTTGAATTATTTTTCAGCATTGTGTCTTATTAAGAATCAAATTTTTATTTAAATCTAATTAAATATATCATTTATAATACTTTCTAAAGCTTTTTTAGGTCTACATCTACTTTTCTTAACATATACCAGATCTAATACATCTACGCTTCTAACTGGGTCATTAGAAAGCCGACATTTTATGTGATTAAATCATCTAAGACGACTCTCTATAATCTTATCTCCCACTGGAGCTACTCCAACATTTTCATGTATATATTGAGTTTGCATTCTATCTCTATGAGTGAGGTTGTTTATTTTTCTATCCATCCTCATCTCTACTAGAACTTAATATTGCATAATAAATTAAGTTTTAGAGGTAATTTGAAAAAAATAAAAAAAAATTTAAAATTTAAATAAAAATGTAAAATAAAAAAGTGAGATTCTAAAATGTTAAATAATATCTCCAATAAGAGTAAAAATTAAATAATTAAATAAATAAGTAAATAATATATCCTTGCAAGAAACGGGAAATATCCTTGTCACGAGAGAAGATAAGAGACACTGCAGGCCCACATAAGAATTGGGATCTTATCTTTGCGCCAAATCACGTCCGCATGCGGCACTGTAATTTTTTTTTTTTTTTTACATTTGAAATATTTTTATTTTTTACAAGATAACATTATTTTAAAATAGAACATTCAATCGAAATTTTAATCCGAATGAGCTGGACTTCAAATTACTAATTTACCCTTGCTTGTCCGGTTTTCACAATATGAAAATCTGAAACATGCCATCTATTTTTGGAAGTTTTATTAGGTCAGGAGCTTTGACGTAGCTCTACATCAGGACGTCAATAAAATGTCGTCACGTGTTCTTACTCTTTACCGCGCGGCCCGACGACCCAAAACGGACCGAAACCCGGTATTGCTATGTATTAGCTGATTTGTACAGACCATAGTATTGCTCGATATTGCTCGGTAACGAGAAATATCATTCTGTCATGACCAATACCTAGCAATACCGAGCAATACCTCGGTTTTGCTAGGTATTGCTCGGTATTGGTCTTGAAAGAGTTATATTTCTCGTTATTGCTAAGCAATACCGAGCAATACCTAGCAATACACGAACATAGTAATACCGGGTTCCGGTTTGGGCCGGGTCGTCGGGCCACGTGGTAAAGAGTAAGAGCACGTGGCGATATTTTATTGGCCTCAGGATGTAGAGCTACGTCAGGTGTCCTGACCTAATAAAAGTTCCTACTTTTGATAGAAATTTCGATAACTATTTCGGCTAAGATAGTAATATTCTTACTTGCTAGTGACGGCAGCAGGTGGCGGCGGCAAGTAATAGGCAGCTGTAAAGGTGGCGGGTAACAATGGCCGTGGAGATGGAGTTTTTTATGTATTTGGAGCCAAAATCAGAAGAATTTTAAATATAATGTATTTGAACTAGCAAATATTCTTCTATCTATGCCTTTACTGTTAATACATTTCATATGTGATAGTAATTCCCGATAAACTAGAAAATACTTAATAAAGGGAAACAAAAATAATAAGGTACAGTGCTATGACTAACAGAAAAAAAAGTAAGCAGCAACTATATATAGTAGTTGTATGTAGGGGTGTCAATTTCGGGTCACGAATCGGGTTCGAGTCGAACCCAAACTGACCCGGGTGCGAAACAGGTCGACCCTAACCCGAACCGGGTAGAGAAACGGGTCGAAAAACCGAACCCGGACCCGACCCGGCGGGTTGCCGGGTTGACACGACCCGACCCGGTTTGGACGAGGTCGGGCGCGGTCGGGCTCGGGCACGCGGGCGCGCGGCGAGGTCGGGCGCGGGCACGCGGGCGCGCGGCGGGCGCGATCGGGCGAGGGCACGCGGGCGCGCTGGGGGGCGCGCAGCGGCGCGGTCGGGCGCGGGCACGCGGGCAGCGCTGGCAGACGCGCGCGGCGGGCAGCGCGGGCGATCGCACAGCGGGCAGCGAGGGCAGGCGCGCGGCGGGCAGCGCGGGCGGGCAGCGGGCAGAGGCGGGATTCGAAATTTTTCGAATTAAACTGGTTGGCGGGTTGACCCGGCAACCCGCCGGGTCAACCCGAACCCGACCCGTTTTTGAAACGGGTCGATTTCTGGAACCCGAACCCGACCCGTTTGGAAATCGGGTCGGGTTCAACCCGGATTTTTCGGGTCGGGTCCGGGTCGGGTTTTCGTGTCGTGTCAAATATTGACACCCCTAGTTGTATGTGACTTAGAGGTAAAATGTTCTACCATGACTTATTAATCTACATCAGCTCTCCCTCGATGCAGAAGAACTCAACTCCGATGAGTTAGCTTCAATGGTGATACCCTCCGAAGGATGATAGGTGCATATATCAACAACAATGAATGTAGGAGAAGTACGAAATGTGGGGGGATATCCACAACATAAGTATTGTCATTATTTTTCTAAACAATAGGAAATGGGACAATTTTTCAGGGGCTAAGATCGGAGAAAGAGCCCGCCGGAAATCTTTCTTTACGCATACGCAGCATCACTAGATCACCCGATTGAAAGTTTTGCGGCATCTATGAAGATCTGCTTGATATTTATATTGGGAGGGTGTTGTTTGTAATTGATCCTTAACGAACTTGATAGTATCAGTAATTTGGGTGGTTGTTCTAATTGTCAAAGTTATGGGTGTCAATTTCGGGTCACGGGTCGGGTTCGGGTCAAACCCGGAACTGACCCGGGGGTCACGGGTCGAACCCGGAACTGACCCGGGTTCAAACGGGTTGACCCTAACCCGACCCGGGGTGGAAATCCGCACCCGGACCCGACCCGGCGGGTTGTCGGGTTGACCTGACCCGACACGAGAAGGCGGGCTTGGACTTGGACGCAAGCGGACTCGGACGTAGATGCGCGGGTTGGCGAGGCTGGGCGGGCGCGGGTTGGCGAGGCTGGGCGGGCACGTGATGGCACGCAAGCGCGAGGGAGCCGCGACAGCGTGCAGGCAGTCGCAGCGTGCGCGCGGGCAAGCGGGCGAGCAGCCGCGCGGGCAAGCGGGCGGGCAGCCTTGCGGGTAAGCGGGCAGCCGTGCGGGCAAGCAGGCAGTTGGCGAGGGCAGCGGGCAGCGAGCGAGGGCAGCAGGCAGCGCGTGCGCGCGGGCAAGCGGGCAAGCAGTCGCGCGGGCGAGGGCAGCGGACAACGAGCAGGGGCAGCGGGCAGCGCGGGCGAGGGCAGCGGGCAACGAGCAGGGGCAGCGGGCAGTGCGGGCGAGGGCAGCGAGAATCCAAATTTTTTGAATTAAATGGGTTTTCGGGTCAACCCGAACCCGACCCATTTTTTCAAACAGGTCGAAACGGGAACCCGAACCCAACCCGTCTTGAAATCGGGTCGGTTCCGGGTCGGGTTTTCGTGTCGTGTCAAGTATTGACACCCCTAATCAAAGTGTTGCTGCATTTTGGTAGAACTGCTAGATTTACAAGATGGTTTGGTACTTCGGTGTAAACTATGCTATAAAGTAAGGGTGTCAATTTCGGTTCACGGGTCGGGTTCGGGTCGAACCCGGAACTAACCCGGGTTCAAACGGGTCGACCCTAACCCGACCCGGGTAGACAAACGGGTCGGAAATCCGAACCCGACCCGGTTTTGGGTTCTGCCGGCGCCGGAACGGCGGCGAGCGGACAGCGGGGGCGGATGTGAGCGGGGGCAGCAACGCGGGGGGGGGGGGGGGGGGGGGGGGGGGGGGAGCTGGGCAGAGCCGCAGCGGGCGCGAGGGCGCAGGCAGCTGGCAGCGCTGGCAGGGGCAGCGCGGGCGGGCGAAGCAGGCAGGGGCAGGATTCGAATTTTTTTGAATTAAACGGGTTTGCGGGTTGACCCGGAAACCCGTCGGGTCAACCCGAACCCAACCCGTTTTTTAAACTGATCAATTTCTGGAACCCAAACCAGACCCGTTTTGAAACCGGGTCGGGTCCAACCCGAATTTTCCGGGTCGGATTTTCGTGTCGTGTCAAATATTGACACCCCTACTAAAAAGGCAACAACTTGTAGACCGGTTGGACATCTCCAAATTTTGGAGGAAGTGCCTATGGAAATCTCCAAATTTCTTTAATCAATTGTTGTATGCAGAGGTAATTGCCTTTAAATAAAAAGCCATAATGTAAAGTGTAGTCTTATTGAAAATGTCCTTCCAGGCATGCATTTCAAACTTTAATAAAATATGAGCCCACAGCATAAAGTTCTTGTCATGATTACAACCTAATAATTTTAATTTGGAGATGAGTTAGCAGAGCCGAGCGCCTATTCAAGGAATTTTCATTGGGTCAGGTAACCTGATGTAGAGATACATCAGGTACCCAATAAAAAAATACCACATGCACTTACTTTTTTGTTTAAAGCTGAGTGCTTTTTGTTTAAAGTGCATGTGGTATTTTTTTATTGGGTACTTGATGTATCTCTACATCAGGTTACCTGACCCAATAAAAATTCCTATTCAAGGCATCTGCTACTCGCTTTGCTTTCCTAGCTTTATGTTTAATTTCAAAACTGAATCGTTGAAAAAATACGCTCCCCTGGTATGCATACGATTTATAATTTATTTATTGATGATTTATTGCAAAGCTTGATTGTCACTACAAAGTATAAATTTTTATGCAATAAATAATGTTCCCACTATTTAAGTGCTCTAACTATAGCATATAATTATTTATTGTAAGAGGGCCACTTCTGACGAGATGAACTTAATTTTTCACTAAAGAATTCCACAGGTTGATCACATAAAGATAAAACAGCTGCTCTTATGCGTACAATTGAGGCATCCATATCAACTTGAAATGGCTTTTCAAAATTGGAAATGCAAGGATCAGAGCTGAGCTGAGAGCTATTTTCACCAATTCAAAACAACATTGTTGTGATTCAGTCCAAAGAAATTTTGGAGACTTCAAACAGTTTGTTATGGGCGTTATGATGCTGCTAAAACCTTCGATGAACCTGCTATAGTAATTTGCTAGGCCATGAAAACTCCGGGCATCGATAAAGGAACGAGGTGTCGGTCATTTGAGAATAGCTGAAATCTTGCGAGGATCAGTGCTTACTCCATTAAGGGTTAATATAAAGCCCAGAAAATATATATTTGTGATCACAAATTCACCTTTGGGGAGGTTAAGGTATAGCTTGTTTAGGCGAAGAGCTTCAATAATAAGCTTTTAAGTGTTCAAGAATATATGTAAATGATGAGCTAAAGACTAATATATCCTGATAAGAAATTATGCATAATTTATCCAGATATGATTTAAGAACTTCATGCATAAGGCGCATAAAAGTAGATAGAGCGTTGCATAAGCCAGATGGCATAACATTCGATTCATATAAACCTTCATGGGTTTTAATAGTAGTCTTTCATCGTCGTATCGAATGTGAATTTGACGGTAACCACTTCTCAAGTCTAATTTTGAGAAAATGATGGCTCCTGCAAACTTGTCAAGAAGATCATTGAATTGCGGGATTGGGAACGTATATTAAACAGTGTTGTGATTTAAGGCTCGACTGCCAATACACATTTGTCATTGACTTTTTTTTTTTAAACAATTAAGGCCGGGCCAGCACATGAACTGTAGCTTCGTTGAATGAATTATTTTTACAATAATTCATGTACGATGTGCTGTAGGATTGCATGCTCACGTTGACTTATACAGTAATGAGGCAAGTTAGGTAAGCAGTTGGGATAAACTCAATTTTGTGTTGTAGATTTCGTAGTGGGGGCAACGAAGGTGGCAGCTCTAACGGGGTGACATATGCATAGAATTGAATAAAAAATAATAATAAAATAAAAAATAAAAAATAAATAAAAATAACAAAATTAATATATATATATATATAT
This sequence comes from Dendrobium nobile, assembly GCA_022539455.1. NCBI lineage: Eukaryota > Viridiplantae > Streptophyta > Magnoliopsida > Asparagales > Orchidaceae > Dendrobium > Dendrobium nobile. Next base: position 37,538,562 of record CM039722.1, on the reverse strand, counting down.
ATATATATATATATATATATATATATATAATTGAATGAGTTCTTGAACCTCTTGACTGCAAGTCTTGGAAAAATTACTGTCTTGGAAGTCAGCATCTACCAAGCCAACATACAATTGCTCAAGTGTCCCATTTGCACTGAAGCATGACCAGAAATCACACAAGCTATGGTAAGGTTGTTAGCGTTTGTGCATCTTGTTTACCTATGTTAGGTAGTAGCTTGATTTTTTAACCTTTTCATTCAAATGAATAGATCTACTACCAAAAAATAGGGCTATTGCAGCACAATTTTTGACCTATATCAACAGTTATAACAGCCACAATTTTTATTGTAGCGGTTTTAAAACCGCTATACTCATGCTATAATTTCAATGCATTGCAATGACGTGCCGTAGTGATTTGAGGACTGGTGGGGTAGATTTTACGAAGTGCTTTCTTTAGCAGCGGTTATAACCGGTGCAAATCTCCAGAATTGTGCCAGTTAAAACCGCCACAACTACTCTTAAGGAAAATAGATTTCAAGTAATGTGGCGGTTAGAGCCGCCACAATTCTGAATACTTGTGGCGATTATAACTGCCACTAAAGTCCATAATTTTTTTTTTAATATGAAACTTGAATGTCCACCAAAATATAAATTCAAAAAAACATCAATTTAATCTTTCATATCTTTCATAGAATGGCAGTACCTATTAATGCATGACTTGCACGGACATAAAATTCTCCCTGACAATTTCTGGCTTCGACTTGCAAACGATATGAAATTATTTACACCATTTACATAATCACGACTCCACTTGACTTTTGTAATCCAATTCTTATCCATATTAAGTGAAAAATAAGTTTCCAAGTCACTGTTAAGAATGAAGATTCATTAGGTAAGTCAAAAATTAATTCATAAATCACTACGGTCTCTATTTATTGTTGTCTTGAAAAAAATGTGAAGTTCAAATGGCATTATCATATCTATGTTTTATTTTTAGGGTGCTTGTAGCATGATTCATAATCTATTAAATTCATTTAATATTTAATAAAATATTCTATATTAAATTAAATTAAATTCTTTAAATATATTGTAAATTGAACAGGCCGTTTTTAAAAATCGGGATCGGTTCAACAGTTTGCTGGTTGAACCAACGATTCAAACCGATTCTCACCGGCTTGCTGTGGACAAGTTTTTCATGAGGACTGAACCAATCATATGATTGGTTCATGATTTAACAAGTTGAACTGGCCGATACAGTCTAACTTTTAAAGCCATGCTCACAGTTTCTCAACTTACGGATAGTTCTATAACGTATGATCGCACATCATCCATAGGAAAAATTAAGATTCAACAACCAAACGAGTCATGGATATGATTATTGGCTTGCCTTTATGACATGTTACCAATTGTTATAGAAGGCTAGCAAATCATGGTGACTTACAAAAGAGTGATGAAAACTTTTACGCAAGGTGATTTATGACGTTTCAGTCATTCAAGCGAAATAAATTTGGCAATACATGTGGACTGATCTAAAATTATATGGTTGACTGAACATTTAGGGTTTTAAATCAATTGCATGCTAAAAACAATGTTTTTGCATTTGTTTCAGTTAAGAAAATTGTCATTGGAATGTGGTAGCATGAATGATAGTGGTGGAATCAGGAATTGGTTGGAGGCGTCTTTGTCCCATTAGATTTAAGAAAAATTCTATGTAACTATGCATAATATATATATCTTTAAATTCTCTTATAATTATGTTAACTATAGAAATTTAGCTCTTTACTCTCAAATTGGGGAAGCTATTTTGTTGCCTCTCATTTGAAATTATAATTCCACTAGATGATTGATTTTGTTTAAGTTTTTTTGTTGGATTGATTTTGTTTAAGTTTTTCCTACTTTGGTCCTCGTTAGAGTATTCCTTAACAATTTTCTACTGGAAATGGGAGTTCCTTGAGTGAATGGTACCCTGAAAATGTAAAACCAAATCTTCTAGTGTGCAATCCAGACTAAATCCTGCTACCAAACCTCGTGACAAATGATAGATGAATTTGAGCACACCGGCAAAATGCAAAACCAAATCTCACCACAAATGATTCGGCCTAAATCCTGCTACCAAACAACCCCTTAAATGTTGATCATTTTTTTATTTTAGGGATTACATTAACAAAACAAGAAGAAGAATGAGAAGAAGAGGGAGAAGAAGATGAAGAAGAATAATGATATGAAGAAGAAGAATGAGAAGAAGAAGAAGAAGGAGAAGGGGAAGAGACTCACACTGAAGAAGAAGGGCTGACCAGATGTGTCTTCGCGTGAGTAGAATACTAAGAAAAATGTGAGCGGGATGTGTGGTGTGTCCGTTTGCTCCGCTTGAGTCGCACATAGGAAGGGATAGAAGACGGAGATCGAGTAGCTGAACGAGCTTTACTTCGCTCGCATAAATTGGGTATTAAGGTTTTTGGTGGCACTTCATCGGCGGTTATAATAGGTGCTATTTGCACTGTTTAAAATTAGTGCAAATTGCATTGGTTAAAACTGGTGCTAATTGCACCGGTTTTAACCGGTGCTAAAATAGGTATTTGGCAACGATTCTAAAACCGCTCCTAACAACTGCTGTGAAAAATCCAACTTTCTAGTAGTGAGATATTGGTTCTTCCATCATGCATCACCCCACTATCAAATTGCCACAATGTTTGCAAAATAATAAGGCACACATCCATATTTAATACATCACAAAGACTTCACACATATAGTGTTTTCCAATGGTAAATGTAACCCTACATAAATCCAAGATTAAAAACTCCATGCCCTTTTTTAAACGCAACTAATTTTAAATGGAGTTAGGTTCTTCAAGGTCTTGATTTACAGTGCTCAAACAACAACACGAGAAATGATATTTTCAATACATCCGCTATCAATCACCATATCATAGACTTTGCCATTGATAGTGCATCTCGTGTGAATAAATGCATGTCGCTGAATTTTGACGGGATTTCTAGATGCTATGAGTAGCTTTTCAAGAATAGAAATAACTAGGCCACCCTCATCACCTTGTAACTCCTCAACTGTGTCTTCAACTCCAGCTTCCTCAACAATTTGCTCCCCTTCAACGTCCCCGCTTAGTAGATGTAATTGTTGTCGGTTAGGACACTCATTGGATTTGTGTTTCCGTTGGAAGCACTGGGAACATTTAATTGTAGATGGTTTAGTGTATGGATTTGTCACGACCCGACCCGAGACGAGACGGATCCCGCCCGCGCCGGATCGCGACGGAGGATAGCTAACCAGGATCTGGCTTTGGATTAGGTTACTGAACTGATCTTCCAAATTCTTAACTCAACAGAAGCACACAGAACAACAGAGCTACTAAAAACATCAAATGCAGCGGAACAAAACATCTATCTTTTCATTTCCTCAAAATAATCATCTACAGAACAGCACATGGCTTTCAACAGAAAGAAAGACAGAACAGGAAAGCCATGACTGTACAAAAATCAAAAGTACAAAAGTACCTAATCTGATCAAACTCTGAAACCTAGTCCTGAACTTCCTTGCCCTTCCCAGAACCTGAAAACCACCAGAAAGCAAGGGTGAGCTCAACAGCTCAGCAAAGCAACAAACCTCCAATCTAAATTCTCAGAAAACAAAACCAATACAGCAGACAAATCCGTACAGAAATCAGAACGGAATTGGACAAATATCAAATCAACAGAACTGTACGGAAACAGAAGTCGTATCAAATCAGAAACAGAACAGATCAGACATATCAGATCAACAGAATCAGAATCGTACAGATCATATCAGAACAGAATAAACTCAACATATATCAGATATCAGATATTTAATTAATAGCTAAATGTGCCCCCGGCACCAGAATAATAGCTGAGTAATTAATAGCTAAGTGTGCTCACGGCACCAGAAATTCTCTGAGTAATTAATAGCTAAATGTGCCCCCGGCACCAGAAATAATAGCTGAGTAATTAATAGCTAAATGTGCTCACGGCACCAGAAATTCTCTGAGTAATTAATAGCTAAATGTGCCCCCGGCACCAGAAATAATAGCTGAGTAATTAATAGCTAAGTGTGCTCACGGCACCAGAAATTCTCTGAGTAATTAATAGCTAAATGTGCCCCCGGCACCAGAAATAATAGCTGAGTAATTAATAGCTAAATGTGCTCACGGCACCAGAACAGATGTGCTTATAGCACCAAAACAGAATTCATCGGATCCGGAACAGAACAGATATCAGATTTCAGATTGAGATCATTTCAGATTTCCCTGACACTTACTGAATCTCATAGGATCCAGGCCCCTTATAACTCCCTTTTTATAGCTTATACACACAGCATTTCAATTCAGAAGAAATCCGGACAATTCAGAAATTACCCAAAAATCGGGCAGCACAACGGCAGTATACGGAATTTACACAAAAATTCCTGCAAAGAAAATTTACCGAATTCGCACAGAATACAGATATCAACATTTCAGAACCTTTATTCTACTGCACAGATAAATTCCAATTTCACAGAAAAATCCGGTCGACTAAAAACACAGTCGAATCAAAAATACCCGGACGAAAATCTTCAAAATATAGTCAAAACGTGCACACCCGGCACGGCAACGATATACAAAAAGTTACGCGGTAAAAACTGAACCGTTCAAAAGATACGGACAAAAATCATTAACGAAAACGAAATCCGGACAGAATATACCGCCAAACACGACGGAACTGAAAATTGAGAAAGGCGGAATGTGCCTTACCTCGAGCACAGCAATTTCCTCAACAGTCACTTCGATCGAAAACGGCTCCGCGTCGTCCGAAAATCCACTTTTGCACAAAAGTCCACGACTTTCTCTCTCCTCGGCTGATATTTTCGTTTTTAATGATTTTCTCTCTCCTCAAAATGACTTGAAATCAGCTTTATAATACACAGATCGGCCCGGCCGATCGCAGCATCGTCCCGGGACGATCTGACCAAAAGGATCGGCCTGGTCTCCCTTCAGGGCTATTGCATGGACGATATTTTCTACAGTGCCGATCGGCCTGGCCGATGTCTCCAATCGGCCTGGACGATGCATGCAGAAAATCACCTGGAGCAAAACTGGGCTAAAACTGGAGCTGAATTCCACTGATCGTCCCAGGACGATCCCAGATCGTCCTGGACGATACTGGAGCAGATCTTGATATTACAATCTCCCCAACTCAGAAAAATGTCGTCCTCGACATTATCCAGTCCAAACTCAGTCAAAACAAGTACGGGTACGACCGTCTCATATCAGACTCCTTCTCCCAAGTTGCTTCCCGTGCAGTCCGGTGCTTCCACTGGACTTTAACCATCGGAATCTCTTTATTTCTTAACTTTCGGACGTCGTACGCCAAAATAAGCTCTGGCTCTTCCTTGTACGCCAGATTCTCCTGAATCTCCACCTCATCAGCTGACAACTTCTTCCCAGAGTCTGAAACCCACTTCCTCAGAGTGGATACGTGAAACACATTATGCACATCCGGCATAGAATCAGAAAGCAATAACTTGTAAGCAGCTTTTCCAATTCTTTCCAAAACTTCAAAAGGTGTTAGGTATGTTGGACCTTGAACTAAACTTGCTCACCCTTCCAAAGAAGACTGAATACTCATCTGAGCCAACTCCAAATCATTGGAGGAAACCACCTCCAACTGCAATCTCTCCAAATCACGAATCAGAAAGTCATCACAGGTAAGCTGAATACCTGAGAATCCAGAAGACTTTCTGCTCAGAGCGTCCGCTACCACATTCGCCTTCCCAGGCTGATACTGAATAGTTAAATCGTAGTCCTTGATCAACTCGAGTCGAGAAGGTGGCTCAGGTTCAGATCCTTCTGAGTAAAAATATACTTCAGGCTCTTATGATCAGTAAAGATCTCACATCTGACGCCATACAGGTAATGACGCCAAATCTTCAAAGCAAAAACAACTGCAGCTAACTCCAGATCATGCGTCGGGTAATTCTTCTCATGTGGTTTCAACTGTCTCGAAGCATAAGCAATTACCTGACCATGCTGCATCAGAACACAACCCAATCCTTTCAGTGAAGCATCACTGAACACCTGGAAACCCTCCGTACCTGACGGAAGTGCCAACACTGGAGCTGAAGTCAAACACTCCTTCAATCTCTGAAAACTAGCTTCACACTCCGGTGTCCAAACAAAAGGTACTGACTTCTGAGTCAGTCTCGTCAGAGGAGTCGAAATCTGCGAAAATCCTTTCACAAACTTCCTATAATACCCGGCCATGCCCAAGAAACTACGTACCTCAAATACCGTAGTCGGCCTTGGCCAATCAGCAACAGCCTGAATCTTCTGGGGATCTACAGAAATGCCTTCTCCGCTAACCACGTGCCCCAGAAAAGAAATGCTCTTCAGCCAGAATTCACACTTAGAGAACTTGGCATACAGCTGATGCCTCCTCAAAGTCTCCAACACAATCCTCAAATGTCTGGCATGCTCATCCTCAGATGCAGAATATACCAGAATATCGTCAATGAAGACGATCACAAACTGATCCAAATACTCCCTGAATACTCGGTTCATTAGATCCATGAAAATCGCAGGCGCATTGGTTACCCCAAAAGGCATAACCAAAAACTCGTAGTGCCCGTACCGAGTACTGAAAGCAGTCTTCACCACATCAGCTTCCTTCACCTTCACCTGATAGTATCCGGATCTCAAATCAATCTTCGAAAATACCAAAGATCCGGAAAGTTGATCAAACAAGTCGTCAATCCGAGGCAAAGGATACTTGTTCTTGATCGTGACCTTGTTCAAATCTCTGTAATCAATACACATACGGAGTGTACCGTCCTTCTTCTTCACAAATAATACAGGTGCTCCCCAGGGCGAAACACTAGAACGTACAAAACCTCTGTCAACCAACTCCTGAAGCTGAACTTTCAACTCAGAAAGTTCTTTCGGTGCCATCCTGTACGGAGCTTTCGATATCGGAGCTGTACCCGGAAAAACATCGATAGAGAACTCCACATCTCTATCCGGAGGTAAACCAACCAACTCCTCAGGAAAAACATCAGCAAACTCCCGTACCACAGGGATCTCAGAAACAGAACCAACCTCCAGGTTCAGATCCCGCACCGAAGCCAAAAATACCGGACATCCTTTCTTCCACATCCTGCTCACCTCCAACGCAGAAACCAGACTGGAGAGAACACCTCGTAATCCCTGAAATACAACTCTCTCTCCAGCCACAAGCAAACTCACTTGCTTCTTCAGACAGTCAATCTGGGCTTCATACTGACTCAGCCAATCCATGCCCAGAATCACATCATACGAAGAAATCGGCAATCGAATCAAACTCGATTTCCACTTCTTGCCAGAAATCTCGATCTCACACAAACAAAACTGTCGAGCAATCAAAGGATTCCCAGCCGGTAAAATCACAGATAAAGAAACCGGTAAAACCATCGAATCCAAATGTAAAATCTCAAAACAATGCTCGGACAGAAAAGAATGACTCGCTCCAGAGTCAAACAAAACACGACAGGGCTGATCAAAAATGTAAACCGTACCTGTCACAACATCCGGAGCATCACGAGCCTCCTGCTGACTCAGACTGTAAACTCGTGGCTGAACTGGAGCAGGAACTGAAGCAACAGAACTACTCTACTCCCTCTGAATCGTAGGTGGTCTCCGTGGTGCAGAACTAGAACCACCACCTCTACCAGCAAATCCCTCAGGGCGAGGAGGAACAGTCCTCGGTCTTCCTGCTGCTGAACCAACAGGTCTGACAAAGCCCTCAGATCGCTGCTCATATCCCATCTGTGGACATTCTGCAATCCTATGTCCTGACTGACCACATCTGAAACAAAGACCAGCTATCCTGTAGCACTGGCCATGGTGTCGCCGTCCACAACTCTGGCACACAGGTGCCGTACTGACAGATCCAGAACTAGTCGTACTGGTAGCAGTACCAGACGATCCTCCGCTCCTCCTGAAATCTCCAGATCCAGATCCAGAAACAAATCTCCTCTTCCCAGAGGAACCACTGCCAGATGTCTCTCCTCCAAACCTCTTCCTACTCGCAGTCCACCGCTGCTGAGTAGCCGTCACGTCATTCTCAATCAGACGAGCTCGCTCCACAAGCTCAGAGAAATCGGTAATCCGGAACGGTATCAGAGGCTGCCTCAAAGTGTCTCGTAAGCCTCTCAGAAATCTGTAGCACCTCTCAGCAGACGTGCTAACCAGCTGCGGAGCGTACCTGGCTAATGCAGTAAACTCAGCCTCGTACTGCATCACCGTCTTGCTCCCCTGAACAAGTCTCAGAAAACTCTCCTGCATCTGCTGTCGTGCAGAAGGGGGAACAAACCAGTCCCGAAATACTTCGGTGAACTCCTCCCAAGTGATCAAGGAGTTCAATCTGCCCTGAAATCTGGCTGCTTGCTGGCCATCCCACCAGTGCTCAGCCTCTCCGTCCAACAGAAAAACAGCTAACGGAACTTTCCTGTCTGCAGGACACTGCATCCCGTCAAAAGTCTTCTCTACTCTCCTCAGCCACTCCTCGGCTACTCTGGGCTCAACAGCGCCCTCAAACCTCGGAGGCTTCAACCTCAAAAATAACTGCAGGTGTCGATCAATGTCCTCAGATCTAACAGTCGAAGCTCTGCTCTGAGTCTCGCTCATCATCTGAGCAACAAGTGAAGCAAACTGTGAAAGCGTATCAGCACCGACCACTGGGGCTGTACTCCCCACTGGTGCTGCCTGATCGTCACTCTGACCGTCTGTCATGTCTGGGTCTGGCTGATCCATACAGAAAAATCCAGAAAATCCGGAAAACTATCACAAAACAACACAAAATAACACAATAAAAAGCCAAACGACCCAAAACTACCTCCCAGACAGACTCACTGATCACTTCCTAGAGCTCTGTTTTACAATCCAACCTGTTTTCAAAACCAGTGCTCCGATACCAAAAAAAAAGCTTGTCACGACCCGACCCGAGACGAGACGGATCCCGCCCGCGCCGGATCGCGACGGAGGATAGCTAACCAGGATCTGGCTTTGGATTAGGTTACTGAACTGATCTTCCAAATTCTTAACTCAACAGAAGCACACAGAACAACAGAGCTACTAAAAACATCAAATGCAGCGGAACAAAACATCTATCTTTTCATTTCCTCAAAATAATCATCTACAGAACAGCACATGGCTTTCAACAGAAAGAAAGACAGAACAGGAAAGCCATGACTGTACAAAAATCAAAAGTACAAAAGTACCTAATCTGATCAAACTCTGAAACCTAGTCCTGAACTTCCTTGCCCTTCCCAGAACCTGAAAACCACCAGAAAGCAAGGGTGAGCTCAACAGCTCAGCAAAGCAACAAACCTCCAATCTAAATTCTCAGAAAACAAAACCAATACAGCAGACAAATCCGTACAGAAATCAGAACGGAATTGGACAAATATCAAATCAACAGAACTGTACGGAAACAGAAGTCGTATCAAATCAGAAACAGAACAGATCAGACATATCAGATCAACAGAATCAGAATCGTACAGATCATATCAGAACAGAATAAACTCAACATATATCAGATATCAGATATTTAATTAATAGCTAAATGTGCCCCCGGCACCAGAATAATAGCTGAGTAATTAATAGCTAAGTGTGCTCACGGCACCAGAAATTCTCTGAGTAATTAATAGCTAAATGTGCCCCCGGCACCAGAAATAATAGCTGAGTAATTAATAGCTAAATGTGCTCACGGCACCAGAAATTCTCTGAGTAATTAATAGCTAAATGTGCCCCCGGCACCAAAAATAATAGCTGAGTAATTAATAGCTAAGTGTGCTCACGGCACCAGAAATTCTCTGAGTAATTAATAGCTAAATGTGCCCCCGGCACCAGAAATAATAGCTGAGTAATTAATAGTTAAATGTGCTCACGGCACCAGAACAGATGTGCTTATAGCACCAAAACAGAATTCATCGGATCCGGAACAGAACAGATATCAGATTTCAGATTGAGCTCATTTCAGATTTCCCTGACACTTACTGAATCTCATAGGATCCAGGCCCCTTATAACTCCCTTTTTATAGCTTATACACACAGCATTTCAATTCAGAAGAAATCCGGACAATTCAGAAATTACCCAAAAATCGGGCAGCACAACGGCAGTATACGGAATTTACACAAAAATTCCTGCAAAGAAAATTTACCGAATTCGCACAGAATACAGATATCAACATTTCAGAACCTTTATTCTACTGCACAGATAAATTCCAATTTCACAGAAAAATCCGGTCGACTAAAAACACAGTCGAATCAAAAATACCCGGACGAAAATCTTCAAAATATAGTCAAAACGTGCACACCCGGCACGGCAACGATATACAAAAAGTTACGCGGTAAAAACTGAACCGTTCAAAAGATACGGACAAAAATCATTAACGAAAACGAAATCCGGACAGAATATACCGCCAAACACGACGGAACTGAAAATTGAGAAAGGCGGAATGTGCCTTACCTCGAGCACAGCAATTTCCTCAACAGTCACTTCGATCGAAAACGGCTCCGCGTCGTCCGAAAATCCACTTTTGCACAAAAGTCCACGACTTTCTCTCTCCTCGGCTGATATTTTCGTTTTTAATGATTTTCTCTCTCCTCAAAATGACTTGAAATCAGCTTTATAATACACAGATCGGCCCGGCCGATCGCAGCATCGTCCCGGGACGATCCGACCAAAAGGATCGGCCTGGTCTCCCTTCAGGGCTATTGCATGGACGATATTTTCTACAGTGCCGATCGGCCTGGCCGATGTCTCCAATCGGCCTGGACGATGCATGCAGAAAATCACCTGGAGCAAAACTGGGCTAAAACTGGAGCTGAATTCCACTGATCGTCCCAGGACGATCCCAGATCGTCCTGGACGATACTGGAGCAGATCTTGATATTACAGGATTGCCTTTAGGTACAGCCTTCACCTTAATAGGTCCACGAGGTTCAATGGTTTGGTGAGAAGAAGTGGCGGATGAATTGACTGGTGGCTTAATTGGAGTAGAGGTAGATTTTTCCTGACCTGTGTTTGCATAATAAACAACTCGTCTCGTGGGATAACTGTGATAGTGCCGTTGAATTTGAACTCCCCCTAAAGTTAACGGCCTGAGACATGGTCCAAACTAAATTAAGCTCCAATTTATCATGAGTGTTGTCTTTCAAGCCTCCAATATAGCGAGCCACCAGCTGATTCTCGATTTTGTTTAAATTATTGTGAGCACTAAGGCGATAGAATTCCTTGGTATATTCTCTAATATAATTTTGTCCTTGTTTACATTGTTCATATTGTAGATATAGAAGTTGCTCGAAATCAACAAGCAGAAAATGGCCCCTCAAAAGTTGTTTCATAATTTCCCAATTTTGAACCTATCCTTTACCTTCTCTATGACGGCTTTGTTGAAGCTGCAGCAACTAAGCACTTGCTCCTCCCTTGAGTCGGCAGGCAACATATTTGACTTGTTTCTCCTGAGCAATCATCATATACTCAAAAAAGGTTTCAACTACTCTTTCTCAATCTAAATAATCCTCTATGTAAAGCCGCCCATAAAAAAACAGGATGTCCAACTTGACACGAAAACCTTTGTGCTCCTGATGGTGTGACTTGTAATGTCTTGTTCTATCAAGAAGATGATGATGCTTCCCTTCTTCAGAATCTGAGGCATCTCACCTTGGATTATAATCAATGTCATTATCTGAATCAGAAATATCAGGAATATAAACAAGAACTCTCTTATTGTTCTGTTTAGGAAGAACTGGAACTCTAATACTCTATGTCCCAACGTGCTAGCTCTGATACCAAAAAAAGATGCAGAAGCTAAGAGGAGAAAAGAAACAGAGAACGAGTAACCGATGACATAATAATTTTAGAGCAAATATTCTTCTATTTGTACCTTTACTGCTAATACATTTCATATATGATAGTAATTCCTGCTAAATTAGGAAATGCTTAATAAATGGAAATAAAAATAATAAGGTATGGTACTGTGACTAACAGAAAAAGAAAGTAAGCAATAACTATAGTAGTGGCAAGTGACTTAGCGGTAAAATGTTCTGTCATGACTTTCTAATCTGCATCAATGATGAATTTCTTTTTATTCAAAATTTTACTCAGTAATCTTTTTACTTCAAATCAAGCATCAATATTTTTAAAATCCTTACATTTGAAATACTTTACACCTCTTTTACAACAAACCAAATAGCCCCATAGAGTAAAATAAAATGTAGTGTAGAAGTAATGTAGTATACTTAATATATTTGGAGTTATTTGAATGAGTGTAAAGTAAATACATATAATAATTATTTTTTTTCTTAAAGTAAAATGAATGTTGTGTAAAAGATCAAATATGATGGGGGGCTGATGGTCTGCGGGAAGTGGTGGTAGTCGACGATCACAGCGTTGGCCGATGGTGGCCAACAGTGACTGACGACAACTGAAACAACAACAGGCAGTAGAGAAAAATGGCAATTGCAGGTGACAATAGTCATCGACAAAGAACTAATAGCGGGCGATGGCCGGCACCAAGTTGGTGGTAGCGACAATGGTTGGGGGCAGCAGACGATGGAAATGATAAAGAATATACTATGTATTTTGAAAACCCAAATCTAATTAATTCCAAATACAACAAAATTACACTATAAGGTGCTTTTCAAATATATCAAATTTTTATTTTACATTTCCTTTACTTCAAATCAAACATTGACATTTTTAAAATCATTACATTTGGAATTCTTCACTCATTTTACTTCAAATCATATAAGCCGAAGCGAAACCCACACCGATTAGATTTTTGAAAAAGCTAATCATTCAAAATAGGAAAAAAATTTTAAATATATTTTGTCCAATTGATGGGGAATATGATGGTGTGGAATGGAAAAATCATGATTTTGTCCAAATGTGGTAATTCATACATGACTCTAATTATTGTTTTATGCACAACTAGCCACAAAACTATCTCAAAGGAGAGAGCCAACAAAACGTACCTAAGAGCAAACCCAACAAAAAGGCAAGCAACTTATATTTTACTTATTTCATCATTGATAATTTTATTATATTCTGCATGCCCATATTTTCTCATTACAATTACAATATAGAGAGGAGAAATTATTATGTGTGGTCATCGGATCATTTGGAGACGAATCAGGATGCGCCACATCACCCGGTACAAAGTGATACATAGCCGCGTTACACAACAAAATGGTGACGTAGCACATCCTTCTTCGCCTCCGGACGACGTCCGACGACCACACGTAATAATTTTACTAAAGAGAGAGATAAGGGAAGGGAGGGAAATATTGTGGGGCTCGCTAAGATATTAAAATAGATGTGCATCTATACTTTCAAAATATATATTCTTCTAGATCTATCGATGTTAGGGACTGCCATTGATGTTTTCTGAAATTACTTCTGCATGGCCGATCGCATATTAATGCACTACTAAAAAAATGAAGTTTTCGCAGCATTTATTAGCAGCAGTTTAGAAACCGCCACTATAAATTAATATAAGCAGCGGTTTTCTCCGCTGCTTCTAAAAAATTACAAAATTTTGAATCTTTTTTAGCAAATTATATTAGCGGTTTGCAAACCGCTACTAATTCTCACTTTCGTTATTTTATTCTCTGTCGTGCCCTAACTCCTTTGCGAAAACTAAATGTGATCCCGACTATAATGCCGCTCCCACGTCCGTCTGGATTTTCAGCTTTCGTTCGAGGTAAAGGCACCGTCGTCGGTATCAAGGATCAAGGCAGGCAGGCAGCTGCGCTTAGCTTGTGGATCGAGAAGCAAATCTCTATCACCGAAAAACCCGACTGCCGCCGTGGCTGCGGTAATATTTCCCGTCTTCTTCTTTATCCGAATCCTAGCTTGCCTTTTCACTATTAACCCGTTCGCTAAGCTAACACGCTGGAGGACTTCGCTGGTGAGAAGCCATGTTGGACGCAGGATCGTTGACGGATACCATGGTTCTATCGCAAAGGTGATTTAAGCCGACGCTGATTTGCCCGCCCTTGATTCTTTTTTTTGGGCTTGTTCACTCTAATTTGAAGTAAATTGTTGTTTGCAATGTTTAACGGACTTCTGTGGATTCCATTTTGCGACCGACTTCAGGTTCTTCGTTTCTCCTTCTTCGTTTCCCCGCCGGTGGAAATGAAACCAGCTTATCATTCTCCTCAATATTCAGCTTTTTTAACGAGGTAATACTTCTCAATGGCTCCATTAGCAATACCGATGGTTCACTTACCTTGAGATCGCTGAGTATGAGATGGCAATTATTAGTTGTCTGCACTTCTCGAAGTCTTCCGAGAGAGATCAGATTGGGGCAATTTTTAATTTTGAAGTATCTAAGTGCTGCGAGTCTTGATATTTCATCAGCTAGAGGAAGATTTGCTACAGGTTGACTTCTAATAATTTGTTGTGAATCTCTATGATTTAAGTGGAGTTTTTGTTTCAGCTACATCTTTTGTTTATGTGGGGTTTTTGTTTCTGTGTAGTGAATGTGTCAAATTTTTTGTGACATTGGCGTGAAAGAAACGAGAGAAGGTACGGTGGCTCTATCCCTTCTCTAAATTGTTAATTACTATAATTTTGTTTTGCTGTTGTATTTGGATGATTATCTTAGACTTGAGCAGCGTTTTTATTTTGCTAGATCTTCTAGATCTGTAACTATTTACAATGAACATATCTAGCAGAGTTTTTATTTTCTCATGGACATTCTATGACTTGAAATTAACAATAGAATTTTAAGTTTTGATATTCTATTATTACTTTTGATTTTTATTTTTGATAACATGACATACTGAGCATCATAAAAGACTAGATGTTGACAATGTGTGTCTAAATATTCTACATATATCCAATGTGATGAGTTATTGTGTAGTGTTAGAAATCATGCATAGAATAGTATCATTCCCTAATTCCCTGAATAATATAATTCTTAATTTCTTATCTATCAACATTCTTCTTTATCACTAATTTTTAAACTGCAAATTGATTTAGTTGATTGCATTTTCATCTTTTGCTGTAGGAAATGCCCCAATCCCTTATCTTCCATCTACTCTAGGCATGCAACCAATGACACCTAATTCTTAGTTTAGCTTCAAACAATCTTAATTGTTACTTTTGCTGATTTAAATTTGGAAGTTGTGATTATAAGATTTTTATTTTGTAAACAGGATGGTTCTTGTAAACTGGATCTTGGTACAACCGGGGATGGAGATATAATCACAGCCCACCCGGCAGATTTTGAAGTCTGATAAGATAGCACTGTGTGGAATTACTGGAAGCTTGTTGGAATTGTGCCACCTGTTGAAAGCACTTGGCCTAGGGCCAATATTGTGTAAGCAAGATCATGTTGTAACTAACTGTCTTGCTACGTGGTTGTCTCTTAACCATATGTCTGTGATTAATTTTTAGCCACATAGATGTAACTAATCATCTGTAACAATAGCTATAAATAACTCTTGTAACAGTGAAACAAGAAATACGAAAGAGAGAGCTAAAGAATAAGCTTTGGTCTCTGTTTTACTCATTTCTCTAAACATTCACATATTGCACTTGTGCCGCCTGTTGTTATCTAATTGGAAGCTTGTTTAAGTTGTGATCTAATTGGAAGCTTGTTCTCTGTAACGATGATCATGATAGTGAAAGCTAGCATTACACATGGATTCATTTGCTATGGCTGTGATTTACCCGGCTTAATTTTGTTGAGTTTTTTGTCAAAATTTTTAGTACTAATTGATGCAAATTTTTATGTTTGATTTAAGAATAGGAAGAAGGAAATATTAATTGTCTCTTTTCTAAATCAAGTGCATGTTTTACTATTTTGTGTTAAATTATCTAATATAGATAGAAATACATTTTGCTCTCATTTGGTTATGCCAACTCACTCAAAAATTCAGAACTTGTATCTTTGTTTGAATGCAACCATTTTCAACACAAATGGCTCATTAGCTCCCTTTTTTGGCTGAATGCCATTGTTAATTTATGTTTACTAACTTGTTATGATAAATCCTAAAAGTTGAACTTAGGAAGAGTTCTGAAGCACTCTTTCTTGTTAAATAAAAAATATAATGGGAGTCCTACAAATTAAGCATTCAGGTTTTGTGTATTTTTTTTTAAGAAAT
The DNA here is from genome assembly GCA_022539455.1 of Dendrobium nobile. Lineage (NCBI taxonomy): Eukaryota > Viridiplantae > Streptophyta > Magnoliopsida > Asparagales > Orchidaceae > Dendrobium > Dendrobium nobile. The sequence goes on along the minus strand of CM039722.1, from coordinate 37,522,424 downwards.
TTTGGACATTTGTGGCGGTTATAACCACCACAAAAAATCAGCTTTGTGGCGGGTAAAACCGCCACAATACTGAAAATCAATTTATTTAGATAGAATTTGTGGCGGTTATAACCACTGCAAATCTGGATTTTTGTGGCGGTTATAACCGCTGCTAAATCCTGCACTTCATCAGATCTACCCCGCCGGTCCTTAAACCGCTGCGGAATGTCGTTGCAGCGCATTGCAATTGCAGCGTAGGTGCAGCGGTTTTAAAACCGCTGCAAAGGAAATTATGGCAGTTATAACCGCCGGGATAGGCCAAAAATTATGCTGCGATAGGTATATTTTTTGGTAGTGATGTATTGTTCGCATAAATCTCCTTTCTTCCATGTTTTGAAATCCCTTTGCAAGAGATTGTTTCCAAGTCATAGGAATATTTTGAACTTCATAAGATAACATATTATTGCTACGAACATAAACACACACTAATATGATACACATTTGTAGTCCTATACTTCTTTTTGGCTATTGCCATATCATAATGCATTTGTATGACGAAGGGAATACAATTTTTATTACTAGTCGGGGGCATATTTTGTTACAAAACTAATGTTTGATGGACAATGGCCTTCGATTATAAAATGGGAGAAATGTTAAAGTTTTAATCAATGGTATAGTGAAAATTAGGGCTTTATTTGTGACAGCTTTTTTATTATTTTCTAAAGCAACTTCTTGTACAAAAAATTTTAGAATTAGAATTTTTTGTACTAAAAAAATGCTTTAGAAACTAAAAAGAAAGCTAACCCAAACAAAGCGGATGTCTTTCTTGCTGCTTTTTAAAGCAGTTTTTCAGTAAAAAAATTTTAATTTTTATACTAGAAATTTGCTTTAAGATGCAGTAAGAAAGCAGTCCCAAATGAAGCTTAAGTCGTTGATCAAACAATTGGAAGGCTTAGCAAAAACTTTTCAACTTAGAATAAATGTAGCAAGAAGTTTAATCCCATTGACTGCCAATTTGGACCTATTATTCTCAGATGATTTTTTTGGGGTTAATGATCATGCCTTATGAAATTTCTCCAAATCCTTACAAGCGTAAAAGTATGTAAAGAATTTTAGTGGTTCAATCTCATAGCCAATGCTCATTATGTTAAGACTTGAGATAAATATTTAGAGAGATTTATGTACATACCATATAATTCTTATATATTTACATACCTAACATCTAAATGTTTATGTTTAATTATATAAAGCTAAAATCTTTAAATAACATACAAAATTCCACTAATATTCGTTGTTTAAATGTGCAATACTCCTCTTCAAGCAAAATTTTTCATATGATTGAGACACTTAAATGAATATAAATATAAAAAAAATAAATTAAAATTATAAATATCTATGAATTTTGTGGCATGTATGAAACCCCCCAAAATATTTCTTATATAATAATAAATAATACAAAGATGTACTTGATTGAATGCAAATGGCCTTGTAAGAATAAATCTTAATTGATATATATCCCCCCCCCCTGCTTTTTTTTTTTTTGTAGCAATGCATGTTTATAGAAAATGAGTTGAATATACATGAAATGTTAAAATATATAACGTTAAGAGTTGTTATATTTGAATGCTTTGAATTAATTGATCTCATGCAATGTCCTTCCAATCCATCTTTTTATAACAATACTTCATTGAAGTTGCAACATCTTAATATCTTCATTGTCATTTAAGGTTCTCATTTTAGATTTTTTAAAGAGGAATTATGATGGTTGAATATTTCCCAAGTGACTAGGTTTTTTAAAGAATTATTGGGAGCTCCATCTAAGTGTTTTCTTGAGAGGAATCATAATTAAAGTTGAAACACCTTAGTATTCAATTCTTTCAAAATAATATCTTAACTTGACATGTCTAAAATTATAATATCTTTGAATGTATGAGAGATATTTGAGGATTATACAGTTTTTTCCTGTTCATAGTAGGTCACCCATTTCAGATTTTCTTCAAGATAAGCACGCTTAACTATGGAGTTTCTTAATAAAATTTTGAAAATTACACCAAAAGACCCATCGATATTTAAAAGTTTAACTTTTTTTACTTAAAGAGTTTGACAACATCACCCACTTAAGTAATTGAAGTTCTCGTTAACATCTTTATAACAAAATCATCCACTAGATAGATATGATTCTAGAGATGGCCCGACAAGTTCAAGTGATGACTCCCTCCACATAGCACTTTGTTCCATACCGAATTTAAGAGGTGACTCCCATAGAGTAGACTGTCTTGTAATCTTCTAGATGGTGTGTTGCTCTAATACTATTTGTAACAATCCAAACCCTTAATTGTTGAGATATTGTATGCTTTGGCTTAAGGGCCTCACAATTTTATCCCGTTGGTGTAACTTTTCAGGAGATCACCCATCCCAAGATTTTTTTTGGGATGAGCAGACTTAACTGTGTTTCTTAAAGAAATTTTCACCATTGCTCCAAATGACATCTCAATAGTTAAGAGTTTAGCTTCTTTTACTTAAGGGATTTCACAAAATCGTAGTCGGCGGGCGATGGAGGTTAGTGTGAAACCCTTAAATTTTTTTTTTTTTTTTTTGAATTTTGGTATCCAGAGCAGTCAAAGTTATTTTAGCGATCATAATAAGTATAAATCATAAATCATTTTCTTTGGAACATTTATAGTGTAATGATTTAATTACCATAAAATTTTCATAATTTTTGGGAACAAGTGAAATTTCTTAAGAAATTAATACATGTTAGTGCAAATGAGGTTTTTGGGACCATCATATGTCTATTTTGCAAACTGATTTCACCATAATGTTTCGGATATGATTAGCTAATTTATAAATATTTTTCTATAATTTTTTTGGATTTTTAATTTTAAAGATATAAAAGAATTTAGATAGAATTAATATTTAATATTAAATAATTAATTATAAAATCCTAATCCACTATTATATAATATAATAAGCTTTATCTTTTTCATTTTTTTCTCAAACAAAGAACAGCTAAAGAAAAAGGAGAAAAAAAAAGAGAGGAGAGAATAAAATTTTGATTTTATAGGTCTTAAAGTAGTGCTTGTCCATCGGTTCATTTAGAAAAATTGTTCATCTCAAAGTTAGTAATATTATGTATGTCTCAATTTTCAAAAATATGCAATTTTTAGCCAATTTTTTCATTAAAATTTTATTTTCATTAGCAAAAAATATGAATAACATTGCACTAATAAAACTTTCACAGTGTGGCTTTTTATATATTATAGAGATTACGATTATGCACATTTTAAATATTTTCTAAAATTTTTACAACGAGAGTTCTAAAATTTGTGGGATTTTTATTGAATAGAAAATTATCTGGATCTTAAAAAATAGTGGTGCAATACAATTAAAGTTTAAAAATATTATTTTACACAATTCCTACTAATTTAGTAATTTTCTAAAAAGTTATATTTTTTGCTTAGTAGGATTTTTTGTTGCCTACATAGAAAACTGTGCAATTTTGATACATGCTCGATAACTCTCTAATTGCTATAATGTGATGATATATATACATATGCGATTAAATTATATATGTTGGGAGTCATAAGAGGTCAGAATCCTTTGAGATTCTGTCTTTGTCTGAGATTATTGTGGTACCTATAATGTATATTTTAGTGGCTATAAGATATATTATTGTGCTTACGAGCATGTTCAAATGCTATAAGCATAAAAGGGAGTCATCAGCAACAACAACAATAACATCAAGCCTTTGTCCCACTACGCAGGGTCGAGTACATGAATCTTTCTTTCTCCATTGTGTCATGTTAAAAGTCAAATTCTCGTTTAAATCTAATATAGAAAGATCATTTCTAATATTTTCTAACCAAGTCTTTTTAGGTCTACCACTATCTTTCTTAACATAATTCAAATATAATACCTCTAGTTTCCTAACTAGGTCATCGGGAGGCCGGCCATCGTTTATGTGGCCAAACCATATAAGTCGACTCTCTCTAATCTTATCTTCCACTTGAGCTACTCAAACCTTTCCATATAAATACTCATTTCGTATCCTAACTCTGAGGGTAAAGTCACTCATCCACCTAAGCATCCTCATCTTTACAACATTTAACTTAGTATTATGCTTCTCTTTTAATGGCCAACTTTCAGCACCATAAAACATTGCAAGTATCTCCACCACCTTATAGAATTTTCCCTTAAGTTTGAGGGAGACTTTTCTATCACACATTGAAGGAGAAGGAGATTGTAGACTAATAGTTCATGATCAAATCTAAGGTTATATGTATTTTGTTATTTTTATTTTTATAAAATATTATTCATATGTTCAATATTAATATTTAAATAATTGGATAAATGTTATACTATTATTAAATTTATAAATATAGTGATTATTAGACTGCATTTAACTATTTTTAAATATTCAACAAAATATTTAATAAGAGAATTTAAAATTTTAGATCATATTGTGTAGTTTGCTGAGCTATTGTATCTCACTGTGATTTTACTTCTAGTTTTTAGGATATGTGAAGAGGAAGGAGATTGTGGACTAGTAGTTTAGGATCAGATCTAAGGTTATAGGTATTTTGCTATTTTAATTTTTATATAGTCATGATTAGTTAAATTTTCATTTATGTACATTTATGTAGCTCTTGACTGTAACCATATACTATAGTGTATATATACTTTTTGAAATAGTATGTAGTTTATTTCAATGCATATTGACATAGAATCTGAAATAATTCTAAAACTAGATCTTGGGATTTGTCTGTCACAAATCAACATGATAGGACTTATTTTGGTTGGGTTGGGACCGTTGGGTTGTGACAGTCGGAGGGACCGTAGTCGATGGGCGGTGGTCTGACGATAGTCGGTGGATGGGCTTTAGTCCGATGACGATCAATATAAGTTTGTTGGTGATGGTGCTTGGGTGGAACTCTAGGATCCTTGAAGCCTCATAACTCTCACCAATCTCTAAGTAAAAAGTCCTATCATGAAGAAAGTATGGACTTATTTATAGATTTTTTTGAGTGTTGTGGTCTGTAAATATAAAGAAGATCTAGAATAAATTTGGAGTGCTACATCAGACGACTCATATTGATCTCTTCGATCAAAGAGCATTTGTTAAGCATCTTAGTGCCATAATGATGTCAAAATTAAGCAATCCTGGGCTTGTTAGATTCGTCTCGTCGATACGCTCGATTTTATTATAAGCATGCAATGTTTAAAGATTATACAATCCCTTGATTTGGATCCATTTGGGCTCAAATTGGATCAATTTTGATGTTGTTAGGTTCATCTCATTGAGACGTTCAATTTGATTATAAGTTTGCTGAAATTGGAGTTTGGATGGTCCCAAATTTAATTTTGTAAGTTGCCAACTCATGTATGCTTTGAGATTCATGTCCGATCAAGGCGACTTTCGGTGACATATCAAATTGGAAAAATGATTAGAGCGAAATAAAATCAAAATGAATTGACCCATTTATTAAACAAGTAAGAAATTCTTAACTCAAATCTAACTCAATTGAATTCATCTAGCAAGAAATGAACATGAATAACATATTTGTAAATGCCAAACTAAACATTAAGAAGAAGTTTTTATTAACAAACTGAGCTTTTATTATGACAATGATAAATCAACTAACTTAATGGTTTAAATTTGTGTTTTCACTTTTTTTTAATTGAATTCCAATAAATTATTGTCTCATGTTGGTGTTTGGTTTGTTTGGCAAAATCTTGTAAATTATTGCTAAGATCTTTAAATCTAATTTCTACATTAAATTGGTGTTTTAATAGTAATAAAGATGGATCATTATTATTTATTAACTCCATTTAAAATAATACTTATTTTAATAAAGTAATTAAAAATTATGATAAATATAACTGAATAAAATTCTATCAAATATTCAGATGTAAAATATATTATGTTAGATTTCAAAATCTTAGATTTATATTGAGATCATTATAATTTAATAGAACACTAATTTTAATATAAATTTAATACTTTTTATGTCCATATCTATTACATTAAGACATTTTGACATAATATTTTTAGAAATATAACTATAATGACTTGGTCTATATAAAAACTTGTTTAGGGGAAGCTATTATTCGTAAAATAAATATAAAAGTTATAAAAATTTATATATTTTTGTAAGGGGCTATTTGGTTTATTGAAAACAATGCGGAGTAAAATAAAAATAGTGTATTTCATTTGCTTGAAGTTGTTTGGCGCTACAAAAAATTACAGGAGATTATTTTTTTATTTGAGTTGAGTTAAAATGAATGTAGTGTAAATTAAAATGATGCTGGTGGTCGGCGGTGACAACCACATATGGTGGAGACCAATGATAAAATGTTGGTGGTGGTGGCGACTGTGGCTGATGATGACGGTTGAAAGTGGCGGTTGTGATTAGCTGAAGGCGGTGTTGGAGGGCGACCACAATGCAGTTGGGTTGAGAAAAGAATTTGATTAAAATTGAATGAGTTTATAATATATAAAAATAAATAAAAAAATGAATTCATCAGATCATTAGAATTTTACACTTTGTTCATTTCTTATCAAGCGTATTATTTTTTGCGCTTTATCTCTTTGTGAGAAAGCCAAATAGAACCTAAAACTGTCTTTATAAATTTTAAAATTTTGTTATAAAAATAAATTTCCCATAACTAAATTTAAGTGTTTACATACATAACACCTAAAACTGCTATAATTATATACTTAACACCTAAGCCATACTATTTACTTATCTACCACTTAAATATCATTCTATTTATCTAAAATACGACTCCCTTAACTCTTGTTAAAACCCCACCCCGATCTTGCCTTTCGTGCATCACCTCTTCTTTGATCGAGACCCCACCTTTTGCCTTGCCTTTCTTCACTAGGAGAAATCATTATGTGCAATCATCAGATCGTTCGGAGGCGAATCAGAATGAGCCACATCACCCAGCACACAACTGTACACAATACTGGTATACAGTAAAAAAGTGATGTGACACACCCTGATTCGCCTCAAGACAACATTTGGTAACCGCACAATATAATTTCTCCTTCGCACTCAAGGCCATGCCTTTCATGAGGCTGAATCCCACGCCTCTTCTTTGCTTGAGCAGATGCTCACACCTCTCCACTCCCCTTGTCTTTATTTTAGTATTTCATCTTTACCATTACCTTCCTAAGTATGCTTTTCATCTTCTCCATTTCTTCGTTGTTGTCGCATGAAGTTATTCAAAAAGAGTCACTTTGAACTTCTCCGCCTCCTACGACGTTATTGTTCTACTTCTCGTGAAGTAGAGTTCTGAAAGTGCCTCTTCTTATATCATCCTCTTATCACTTCAAATCCCACCAACATCACTTCTTCGTTTCCTACATCATTCCAAATCCTCTCCTCAATTTACCATATGGGTTTCTCCTGTTAAAACCCCACCCTGAACTTTGAAATTAGGATATGTACGTCATAAGTATTTCAAATAAATGTTTTGAGCAAAGTCATTACCTTAGATGGTATGATTTGTAACAATAGAAATTATTACTTGGCTCAGTAGGACCAATTAAAACAACTAAAATCCAAGCCCCAGATTAAGAAAAAACTAAACATTGACCTTCATATAGCTTGAAAAGTCAGGCACACAAGAAAACAATAAATCTGATACAAATGTAGTTAAGAAAACACATTGAAATAATTCAAATAACAAAGATTACAATGAAAAACCAGCTCATCCACACCATTATTATAAACAAAAATGCAACAAATTGTTTATTTTGATATCATAAAAATGTTTTCAACAAACAATAAGGAGTTAATCACGGAGTTTTCATCATTGTTGCTCTAAATCCGGGATTTCAAGAAACCCATTTTTTTTGGCAGATTTAGCTCAAGAAGCACGATAAAGGGGAGAAATATTGTTACCTTCACGGCGAGCTTCCGTCGCGACTTTCGATCCGATAACAACAACAATGTTGTAGGAGGCGGAGAAGCTCAAAGAGATGAAATACTAAAATGAAGAGAAGGAGAGGTGTGAGTACCTACTTGAGCCACAAAGAGACGAGGGGTTCAGTATCATGTAAAGGTAGGGTTGGAGTCGGGTTTTGAAGGGAGTCGAGTATTATTTTAGATGAGTGAAATAATATTGACCTGACAGATAAATAAATAATATAATTTAGATCATGCTTATGTAGTTATGTTCTTGTAGTGTTTTTGTTAGATACATACTTATAATAATTTTAAGCAAGTTTTTGAAAATCAGATTAGACCGGCCGGTTCAACCGTGAATCGGTCCAGCGGCCGGTCTAGTCGGCTGAAATAACTGGGCAATTAGGAAACCGACAAAAAATTGGTAAGGAATCTGGTTGAACCGATGAACCCCTGAATTGGACTGTTTTAGAAGAACCGACCAGTTCTTAAAAACGCACATCTCAGCCGCCCATCTAAGATGGAATGATGTACAGTTATTAGGGAATTAACCGAGCGCAAACGTCTGCCCAAAGTACTAACATACATCCTGTATTTCAACTATTTCATATTTCCTATCCGCCCGATCTCTCGTTCTCTCCGTCTCTCTCTTGTATTGCGAGAGAACTCGCGCACAAGGCTTCACATCCCACACGAAGGCTCCTGGTCGTTTACGCAGTGCATCGTTCTCGTGCATTCCGTTCTCCTTATGCTCATGCATTTCCCCGAATAGGTAAATCTTTCTTTACATTTATTTAAATAAAACTTTTTTTAAGAGATTCCTACTTATATTTATCGACTTTTTTCAAACAAAAGCTGTGGAAATACAAACCCACATTTTATGATCAAATTCCTTTTCACACATCTTCACATGCATGTTGCATGAAAATTGTCTTCCTTTCTAACCCGGTGTTGATAGAGCAATTATTACGTCAGGTCACCTGACGCGTCCAGAGGCCAATAATCACGCGTCACGTCACCTGAAACTCGGTATTGAGCACTCGGTATTGCTCGGCACACGTCCGGATTTCCAATTTTTTGTCCGGACGTAATAATTACTCATGTTGATAGCAGATAAATGTTGTTGTGCAAAGTTGTTGCAATAATAAAATTGTTCTTTATTCCTGCAAAGTTGATTTTTTCTCTAAAAGGGTGAAATGCATTTAATTGTGAATGCTTTACGGTTTGACCGTTAGAGCATGATGACTTTTGAAGAAGAATTCAAAATTGATACTAAATTTGTAACAGTAGTTGAACACTTGAACTTGCAATGATATCTATGTTTTTTTTAATCCGAAATTTTTAATGAATTTTGTTTTGTTTTTTTTTTGTGAATTTAATGCCATTATTCTATATTTTATTTTAAGCATGCTTAAGCATTGTAAATGGACAAATTGTGGGGCTTATTGTGATTCAACAATGGATAGTATTAGAAGTAACTATTACTTTTTTATTTCTATGTAATAGCTTTGTGATTTCATTGTCCTAAAATCTTTTATAGTATACATGAAGCTTCATTATTATGCTTCAATTTATGTTACTTGTATAGCATAACATTTTATTAATATGAAATTTTATTTTGATATCATATTCATTGATAGTTACATTCGGTTCTATTGAATTCTTATCGAATTTTTCTACTAATAGGAAGATGCTAAACATAGGGTCAAGTGATATAAAATTTTATCTCTATAAATTGCTGTCACATATTGAACTGAGGTATGCATTCATCCCTCAATGCAATATAATAATAACAAATTAGCTGATTTGACCATTCTGTGTAAGAACATGGAGCTACGGGATGGTCAAACCGTCTTGTGAGGGAACCTGGAGCCGCAAGATATATCGTTTCAGTTTTGTGACTTTAAATTGTGTTTAAGGTTTAATTTCTGAATTTGATTTGATTTTTGTATGTGTTAAAATTGTATTTGTATTTTGTTAAAATTAGCTGATTTGACCATTCTGTGTGGGAAAATGGAGTTACGGGATGGTCAAACCGTCTCGTGAGGAAACCTGGAGCCGCAAGATATATCGTTTCAGTTTTGTGACTTTAAATTGTGTTTAAGGTTTAATTTCTGAATTTGATTTGATTTTTGTATGTGTTGAAATTGTATTTATATTTTATTAAAATCAATCAAAAGTGCTGAAATTAATTTTAATATTTTCTAAAATCATTGCTATATTATTATATTAATTTTATTATTTTTTAATAATATTATCAATCTCTCATATTTGTTGTCCGATCAGATCTCAACAACTTAACAGAAATTTATGCAAAACAAGAAAGACTGACCCAAACATAAGTCGTATTATTTTCTTTCTTACAGCCGAGCCTGTGCCTTCCGAAGCTGAACACTCGCTTCGTTCCTCCCACAGCTGTTTCTCCTCCGATGGATTACGACTATCGGAATCGCGCTGCTGCGCCCTACCGTCCCACAGGCGCTGGATCCTCCTTTTACCCGAGAGTCGGCCAGGCCGCTACGCAGCCGGTCGGCCGTGGACCTCCCTACAATCAATCGGCGCCACCTGCTTCATGTAAGCTTCCTAAGCAGTCCTCACAAACCACTTTAGCCCTTATTAAGGACAGGCGCGAGCATGTTTTCGTCTTGATCACCATTAATAGAACTCCAAGAATATGTGGGGATGACGGAAATATCTAGGTTTTCCGCTTGACGTATGAAAGGCATTGGGCCGATTAAGATTATCCTGTCATTCGACTGTATCTTGGCTTTATTAGTTTAGGATTCTTATATCAAAGGGAACATTCCTTTCTTGGAGATGATTAGCGAGGCATCTGATTTTTTTCTTCCGGGCCTTTTCTGGTGTGTAACTGTTAGTCTGTGTGGAATTTATTTGATTGTAGGGGTTCCTCCCTCAGGTTGGGTTTGGGTATTTTGCACACAAATCTTTTTTAGTACATATGCAGTGTACTTGAGCGCCCTGGCATTGCAGAGTTTGCTTTGCTAGGAGAAACGACAAAGAGCGGAACGCCGTAACGCTCTAAATTTGACGCCGCAACACTGCAATTTAGAGCGCTCCAACATTATCTGATGGATCGAGATCAGAGGTTTGAGTGCCGCAACACTTCAAACATGCGCCGCAGCGCTGTGAGGCAGACTGGACAATATTTCTTTCTTGTTTTTCTATAGCATTATTAACTTAACTTTCTCTTGTGTTTCGAGTGATAAAATAGAGTAAGAGAGAAGAGAAGCAATAGGAGAGTGTGAGAGAAGAGAGATCTATATTTATTTCTCTCAATTTTTATAGTGGATTTCTTGGTGTGGCGTGACTTTGTGGTTTTTTTCCCGATTTCAGGTTTTTCCACATTAAATCTCGGTGCCCTTTGTTTTTCACTATATTTCTATTTTTCTTGTTTATTTCGCTGGGTGTTTTACTTCCATCCCCAAGAGTACCGGTTATCGTTTTTGTTTTTACTCAGATTGAATTAATAAATAACAGCTATGCATGATTTTATTGTGAAACAATATTTAAAGGCAATTGGAAAATAATCATATTCATGTTTATTGGCTTTATAATGATTCTGTTAAGTTTTGTTGACGCTGTGAATCTGTTATGTTCGGCAACTTCAATACCATTATGCATTTCCTTGTTATGTTTTTTGTCATTTTTGTTGCATTAAAACACCTTATCAGCCTTTTAGTCCGGAGTTGGGTCTAGTTGGGTCTAGCTTTCGTTGTGGCCATGACTTCTTATATATATTGTATGGAAAGCTTTGAAAAGAATTGAATAAGAATTTTGCTTGAGAAGTTTATCTTCTTCAATTTCTTGTATCCTAAGCATTTTGGGTGGTGGTTGTCACCTTTGGTTTTGTTAGAATTGGTAGGCTGGTGTGGAGGCTCCCCTCCAATCGTTTGGGTGTTTCAACTTGATTGGTTGGCCGACCAAATTGAATTCTTAAACAAAAATTTAACTGTTGCGACCATCGGGCCGAGTTGAAAGAAGTAGCATTCTCCCATTTGTTGAAATCAAACATTGTCATACATTTGATTAAATGCCCAAAGATGCTACCGTAGAGGAATAATCAACGTCCTATTCAAGATGTTGTCATTGATGAAATGCAATGAGAAATACAACTGTAGTGGTGGATCGCCATTTTCGAATAACAACAACTTGGATATTGACAATATGGACGGACGGTGGCCAACACGAGGAGGAAGTGAACCAAATCCATCAAGAAGACTTAAGTGAGGAAGATATTTCTTGATGAACCCCTAATCGAGATGTAAAAAGAGCTTTCTTTGACTTTGGGATCAAGGTCGATATGCCAGATTTTGAAGGGAGACTATCCAAATGAATTCATTGATTGCATGCAGACAATTGTACACATTTTTTAATACAAAGAAGTGACGTCGAAATAGATGGTCAAGCTCATCTCAATCAATTTAAACAAAAAATGCTTTTAATGTGATAGGAGAATTTGAAATGCGATCGTTGTAAGGAAGAGGGCATAGCAAGGTCATCACTTGGTAAAAATCAAGAAGAAAAAATTGTAGTGCGAGTATTTATCTGACCACTATCGTCGTTTAATTTTCTTAAGCTCCATAGTATTTAGCAAAATGAATAGTTAGTCGAGGAATATGCTGCTGAATTCAATCAGCTCATGCTAAAATGCGATTCTGTTGAGGTTGAATAAAATAAGGTTGCTCGATTTTTGGGAGGTTTGAGTCGTTTCAGTGCAAATGTAATTTAGTTACAACCATATTGGACGCTTCAAGTTGTAGTTAAGCTATTTTTAACTGAGGAAAAATAACATAGTCCAAATTCCACTTCGTGAATATTTCTCCAAGTGACTTTAGCACAGCCCAAGGAGTGGTTGCAAGAATTCATGATGCTAATTCCAAAACTGAAAGACAAAATTTGCATAGCTAGGGTTGAAATCTGAATAGAACTATGCCTCTACTTCCATGCCTTAAATGCTACAAGTGTCAAGGCTTTGTGCTAGTAGCTTCAAACTATCCAAATAGATCTATGGTCTCCCTTTTTGAATTATCCCTTCTGGATGAAGCAAGGGATAGGCGGAGCGAGTGCTAATAGATAGCATGTTATCCATGCTAATGATTAATGAAGAACTGCTTGTGGTTTGTTGAACGTTGCAATGCATTGGTTGCATCACAACATCTTCCACACATGGTGTACAATTCAATGGATTGTTTGTAATGTCATCATTGACGTGATGGCTACAAAGACACTTTGTGCTTGTTGACTCAAGAATATCCGTAACCATTACAACTTGATTGGCTATAGAATGAGGGAGAAACCAAGGTGAAGAAATGATGACTAATTCACTTTTCTTTTGGCGGAAAATTGCAAGAACAAGTGTAGTGTGATGTGATTCCTATGGACACGTGCTAGTTTTATTGGGAAGACCATGGCAATACGACCACCACACCATCCACAATGATTACAAGCATACTTATTAATTTGAGAAAAATAGAGAGAAAATCCTTCTGATGCCACTTAAGGAAACAATGAACGCCAAAACTATGAAAAAGATGGTATATTCGTTGTCCCTGTTCATGTGAGCCTTTAGGGAAGTTGGCATTGGACTCTTGTTGGTGGTATTGGAAGAGAATCCATAAACTCCGTTGCATTTGGAGGTTTTTTACGACCACTTTTGCAATCATTAGAGGATGTTTTCTCCTCTGACATCCATGAGGTTTTACTCCTAATGTGTTAGATTTAGCATGCTATTGATTTCATTTCAAGGTTAGTCATTCTACATAGGCCTGCTTATTGGTTAAGGCCAAATGGGCATGTGGAATTATAGCACCTAGTCACCAAATTGATGGCCAAAAGATTTGCTAAAGAAAGCATAAGTCCGCATGCAATTCTTGTGCTATTAGTTCAAAAAATGATGTCTTGTGGCGAACATACATTAATAGCCAGGCTACGAGAATAACTATTAAATGCGATTTTATAATTCATCGACTGAATTACTTGTTGGATCAACTTTATGGGCCCCTCCCTATTCTCCAAAATTGATTTGCAAATTGCTTATCACCAAATCCGATTGAAGCTAGGAGATGAATGGAAGGCGACATTCATGATGCGAGATAGATTCTACGAATGAATTGTCATGCTATTGGAATAGTCCAATGTACCAAGCACTTTCATGCGACTTATGAATAAAATTTTTTAACCTTTCATAGGAAAAAATTTCATGGTTTATTTCGACAACATATCGATGGATAATTGGACATTGGAGGATGATATACAACAACTCAAGCTAATTTTTGAAATACTCCGATAACCAGAATTATTCATCAATCTAGAAAAATATGTCATTTCTTGGTAGACAAAATCAACTTCTTAGGTTATGTCATTTCTTTTGTGTGCAACAAATTAGATATGTACAAAGTTGCAACCATTCTCTAGTGGTTGACTCTTCTATCCTTTATAGATGCGAGGAGATTTCATGGATTTGCATCCTTTTACTGATGGTTCATCTGTCAATTTAGTACTATGGTAGCTCTTCTCGTCGAAGTGCTCAAGGAGGAACACTTTCGATGGATCAATTGGGTCCAAGTTAGCTTTGAAAAGTTGAAGCAGTAGGCCAGTGCCTTACCCGTGCTATTCTTACCTAATTTCAACTAAGTTTTTAAGGTAGAATGTGATGCTTTTAATGTGGGCATTAATGCCATCCTTAGTCAAGGAGAACACCGAATCACTTTTTTCAGCGAGAAGCTTAATGAAGCTTGAAAAAAAATATACCACTTACGACAAGTAATTCTACGCCATTGTACGAGCACTAACCTATAAGAGTCATAACTTGTTAGCTAACAAGCTAATCTTATTTTCAGACCTTGTTTAAAATTGAGGCGTGGCTCAGTGCAATTATGTTACAAAATGTATCAAGGTGCACACATCATGCTTGTGCTTTGAGGCGTATGCCTCAATCTAGTTGAGGCGTGCGCCTTGAGGTCCACCTCGTCTCACAAGTGTGAGGTGTATGCCTCATATATGCCCTTTTTAATTATAAATACATAAACATAGCTAGTTTTTAACCTAATCTAAACCTGCATCTTCACATGGACCCATCACACCTAGGCTATAGCTTCCATCCTCAACATCTAGCTGTAAGTTCCCTACCGCCAGCCTGCAGTTGCTGGCGATCGCCTGGGGACAAACGCCATTGCAACTACCTTCTTTATGTTATTTTGATATTTGGATTTCAATTCTATTTCATGCAATTTATCACTTTTTACTTTACGTCTTGTGTAATTTTTTTCATGTTTATGTCAAATTATTATTTTATTGTTCAATAGAAAGTTAATATATCACTCTTTATTATATTATTTGATTATTATGCACAAAAAATCTCTTTTAATCTTTATTTTTTATTTTACGCAATTTTTGAATTTTGAGGCTTACACCTCGCTTCACGGACGAATAATGCCTCAATACCCAAATGCGCAAATTTAAACCTTGTTTTCAGATTATGAAACTCTCAAATGCTTGCATAACCAAAATAAATTTAAAGGCAAGCATACCTCCAGGACTGAATTCCTCTCGTTTTCCATAATGTGTTGAAACTAAATCTGAAAGTGATGAGGACATCATCAGCATTTTCGACACGTGTACCATCAGGAGACGTCGGAGATCGACGTCCACGATCATGAGTTTTATTTTGAGTCATTTTATGTAGTAGTTTATTTTATTTTCAATTTTTTCCGTTTTTGCCCTTATGGGTATTTGGTCGCTATTGTAGCCCAAGGGGCATTTTAGTCTTTTGTTTTCTTTGTCATTTGGAGGCCTATATATGACCCTTTTCTTATGTAATAGTTAGTTTTGATGAATGAAAATTTGCCTCTTTATGTTCTCTTTGTGAGTGCACCTCTCTCTCAAATCTTTTAGTGAGTTTTGAGAAGAGCTAGATCTCTTTGTGAGTTCTAGACCTTCTTCTCCATTATCTTTGTGATCAATTGGTGCGGGAAATCAAGGTGAAGCCGTGGCATATTAATCCCTAGAAGAATTGCAATTTTCTTCCCTCCTTGGATCCTAGCTGCCGCCCCTTCCCCTAGCAACCTGTCGGCTAGCAGCCACCCAACCTCTCGCCGACCAGCCCAGTAGCCCCATTCCGCCGGCATGCAGATCCCTCCCGCCGGCCGGAAGAACACCCAGTGGCCCCGCCGTCCACCGTGGAGCCCTTGCCGCCGGCCACCCTCAGCCTCGCCGACGACCACCCGTGAAGCCTTGCCGCCGGTTCCCTCTAGCCCACCATTTGAATTTTGAATTTTCAGCCCCTAATGAATTTCCTAATTAAGTCAAATTAAATTAGGATGTTAATTACGGGAAGTTACAATTTTGTGAAATTCAAATTCTCTTTTCATTATATTTCAATTAGGGAGTTACATGAAACAATCAAAATCTGAAATTAAAATCAGATTTTGATTAATTTCTAGTGGTCCCCACCCACTTAAATCTCAAACCTCTCCCCACGCCACATGGCCGGCCACTCCCCTCTCTCTCTCCCTTCTTAATTTTCTTTAATGCACCATTAACCCCTTCCCTCCTAAACTTAATTTCAAATTCAAAATTTCTGAAATTGAAATTAAGAGCCCTCCAATTTCGGAAATCTGAATAAAATTTCAGATTTAGAGTTTCTTCCCCCCATAGCTTCACCCGCCCCTCTCCCCTCTCCCCTCTCCAACCCGTGGCCCCCCCTCCTTCCCCGTGCTCCTCAAGGGCTCAAGAAGAGAGTTCTCCACATCCATGGACGGCCGATCCCGACATCGACCACGGCTTCGTCTTTGATGATCAAGGAAGAACGGATAAGACGTTGGATGCTCACTAGTCATCCCATGGACTACCCGCCACCGGCTACCACTCCAACAGACTACACTTTGTGCGCCATTTGTCTCCTAGTGGCATCGCTCGGTTGCTCTCAATCTTCCTCCATTAAAAGTGCCACCAACAAGAGAGTGAGTGAGAGACCCAAGGTGAAAAGTTATATTTGTTAATTGTGGATTATTGTTTCTCCGCATAACATTACTCTCTAATTTTATGTTGTCAATTTGATATTGTCCAGTTAATCTAGTTGTAACCGCATGCCTTACTTAATTTTGACTTGATAATTCTGAAAACCTAACTTGGGTAAGCATTAATTCTATAATTAGCAAAGCTTTAACAATCTTATATTAAAATCCCCAAGCAGTTCTTGTTTCCATGCATTACGTTTCACATCAGAAAGCCTCAACAAGGTGGTGGATGCGTTAGGCTGATATACTCATTGTTGCCATCCAAACAAATGTAGTGAGTTTGAAATCATAAAAGACTCTTATCCGTATATGAGGATTTCAAAGAAGCCTAGTCAAAATGCAATTTAGGTACCTACGAAAGTTCCACTATATAGATGGCTACCTCTTCTTGAGCAAACCAACTATGCATACTGAGGTGTTTGTTGCGTGAGAATGTACAGTTTACATGCCACGATAGGGGGTTGGCTGACCAAATTGGGTGTGATGAAACTCTTTCTCTCTTCTCCAAGAAAGATCCTTTTGGCCATTACACCCAACAGCTGTGGATCTGCAGGTCATGCATTGCCGAGTTTATCACTTGGCTAATTCCATGGATATAATGCAAGGTTGTACCTGCCACTTTTGATATCGAAGCTCCCATGGTCTGATGTAAGCATGGATTTTTTAATCAACCTACCCAACACATTGTGGTATAAGGATTCGATCATGGTGATAGTCGACTAATTTTCAAAGAAGACGCATTTTATTCTATGTAATTGAACCAATGATGTTACCCACATTGTCGAACTCTACTTGTGATACATCATTCGTCTTCATGGTATACCTCACACTACCACTTATGATCCCGATGACAAGTTCTCATCCATTTTTGGAAAACAATGTGGAGGAAAATGAGAACTGATTGCAAATTAGTTCCATCGCACGCCTACAACGAATAGAAATAGTGAATCATAGCTTGGGAAAACTATTGATGTGCTTCTGGGCAAATGCATCCATCAATGGGATCATATTTTAGCCTAAGTAGAGTTAGCGTACAATCATTCTGCTAATCAAATGATCGATAGAAGCCTCATTAATGTTGTATATGAATGCAACCCCATCATGGCCTTCAAGCTGCTTCCCATCCCCATGGCTATTGGTTCAACACATGTTAATAAATAGGTTGACGAAACTCAACCACTTCACAAACTAGTCTGTGACATGAGACGAAGACAATATTCTAAATATTAGCAGTAAGCCAATAAATCTAGAAAGCTAGTCACCTCCAAAGAGGGTGACTTGGTGTGGATACTCATTCGGAAGAAAGCTTCCTGCCCAAGCCATTTGCGAAGCTTAAACCAAAATATGATGGGTTGTTCCTGGTAAGAAAGCATCAATAAAAATGTGTATGAAATTGACATATCGGGCGACTGCAATATAGCACCCACCTTCATCGTCATTGTCTTATCACCTTACTCTAAATCTGAGACTGCACAAGACATTGAGGATGAGTCCACTAACCTGGGTAGTATGATGCCATCTCTGTATGGCAACTTTAGGTCCTATATGCATTTCTTTGCTCTATTTGTTTCATTTGTTGCATTGGAGCCCTTTGTATAGCCTTTATGTTTGGAGTTGGGTCTAGCTTTACTTGTAGTTGTGAATTCCTATATTTATTGAATTGGAAGTTCTATAAAGGAATCAAGTAAGAATTTTTCTTGAGAAGTTTATCTTCTTCTATTTTTTGTATCTTGAGTGAAGTGGTTTTTCCATATTTGGTTGGCTTCTGTGGAGGTGTCCCTCCTGGAAGATGGGTGGTTCAACTTGGTTATTCTAGCTGGCCAAATCGAATTCATGAAACGACAATTTTTGTTGCTGCAACCCTCGGGTGGAGTTGAAGAAATCAACATTCTCCTATTTGTTGAACTGGATTGTTGTAGTGGAATATGTGAATTTATTTTCTCCATTGTTCTTGTTGAGTGCTGCAAGTGTTGTTCACTTCAACTTTACTAGTATTTCGGCATGAATTCTAGCCATGTTATTTTTTGTTTGGTGGTTGTACTTCATATTTATTTCACGTTGCTCTTTTTTCTTATTTATCTTTGTGCAGGTTTTATTCTATGTTATACATGCGCAGTTATTATTTGTCTATCTTCTACATCGTTATCTTCAAAGAGTCCTTTACACTCTCTAACACAATTTTTTGCCTATAAATATTTTTCTTAATTTACAGCTTTAAGCCCATATCTTTTTGGTTTAGTCATGGATGTTCTCCCTAGACATTTGCAAGAGGTTGTACCCTGGAGTATGCTTTTTCCTAAGGATATTTTTTTTTGTTGATAAGACTAGACAGGGAGTTGAAGGTATACTTAAAATATGGAGGTGAACCATAGAGTCTAAAGATTTTCATTTGACTAGATCTAAAACCGAATATATGGAGTGTAATTTTAGTAGAAATAGATCGAGTGGGGGGATTGTGACTTTGGGCGATCAAGTCATTAATAAGAGTACACGTTTCAAATATTTTGGGTCTATTATTCTGAGTGATGGTGAAATATATGGGGATATTATTAGTAGAATTCAAGTTGGATGGCTGAAGAAGTGGAGGAATTGGGCTTGTTCTGTAATGGAAAAGTCCCCCTCAAATTTAAGGGAAAATTCTATAAGATGACGGTGAGACCTGCAATGCTTTATGACGCAGAATGTTGACTATTATAAGAGAAGCATAATATTGAGTTAAGTGTTGTAGAGATGATGATGCTTAGGTGGATGAGTGGCTTTACTCTTAGAAACAAGATGCAAAATGAGCACATATGTTAAAAGCTTGGAATAGCTCTAGTGGAAGATAAAACTAGAGAGTCGCCTTAGTTGGTTTAGTCACATAAAACGGCGGCCTTCCGATGACCCGATTAGGAGAGTAATGTATTAGATTTGACTTATGTTAAGAAAGTTAGGATAAACCTAAAAAGACTTGGTTAGAAAATATTAGAAATGACCTTTATTTATTATATTTAAATTAAAGGCTTGATGTTGTTGTTGTTATAAAGCTCTACCATGCATTGATTTTATGATTCTTGTTTTTGTTAGTCTCTCATTTTTTTTTGGGTTCTTTGTTATTCAACCAATATAGTTGATCTTTTTTATCCTAACATCATTGAATTTATGCAAAATTTTAAGGAGCATATTATGTGTCATTTCTCATAATAGGAGATGCCAGTGTAAAAAAATTTAATTCAAGCAAAAATGCCCTGTTAGAGGGCGTTTTTACTGCCACATAGGCGAAGTTGAAATTGCCTCCTAATAATTATGTAAGCAGAGGCATTTTTGCCCTGTATTATTATTATTTTTTATTTCTTGCAAGTTGCAACTTTTCATCTTTTCATCAAATTCAAGCAAATAAAATTTAAGACAATTATTTGAAGATAACGTAAGCTCTGACAGCAAAGTATTAGCATCAATGAAGGAATCTTACATGAAAATGATATCTACTAAAAGATTTCAAAAAGGAAGGTTTGTTTTTTACTAGAATACCATTAGAGCTTCCACATTTATTAAATTACATAGTTTTAAACATTTAAACCTTTTTAATATAACACTCCTTAAAAATATTTAACTATATTAAATAAAAAAAAACCTTAAAATTATTTTTTACTAATAGTAGTAAATATATTCATAATATTTATTAAAGTTATAACAATTGACTCAAAATTATTTATAATTTGAATAGATGATAGAGTTAATTTTTTTATTATACTTACTCAATATTTATTTAATATTTTTTATATCAAATGCTAGTAAAAAAATAAAACTAATTTTGAGTCCATTTATCGAATAACTTATAAATATTTCAGAATATTTTATGTTTCTACTAATAGAAATACTTTTTTGTTGGAGTGTTTATTTTAAATAAAAATTAACTGTTTTAGTCCATGTAATTTAATAAATGTGGATGTTTTAACAGTATGCTAGTAAAAAGAATAAATATTTTTTTATTATATCTTTTAACATATATCAGTTTCGCTTAAAGTTAGTTCATTGAGGCTAATACTTTTGTATTAGAGGTTTTATCATATTTGGATATATATCTTAATTTATATTTGCCTGAATCTGATGAAGAGCTACAAGAAATACAACAACAATAATATCAAGCCTTTGTCCCACTATGTGGGGTTGGCTACATGAATTCTTTTTCTCTATTGTATCAAGTTAAAAGTCAAATTCCCGTTTAAATCTAATAAAGAAAGATCATTTTTAATATTTTATAACCAAATTTTTTTAGGTCTACCTCTACCTAAAAAAAATTATGGGCAAAAATGCTCTATTAGAGTGCATTTTTCTGCAATTAACATTTTTATACATGGCATTCTTATTATGAAAATAAACACATTATGCTCCTTAAAATTTTGTCTTGATCTTGACGCCACTTAAAAATTTAGCCTTACCTCTCAATGTTATGTTCTCTATTACATGCTTTATGAGCCACTCCTTTATTTTGATCGCCCAATTTTAGCCCTATATGCTATATTTTTAGCAATCTTTAGGCTTTTTTGAGGGTATAATATATAATTTAGTGCACATGAAATTAATAACAATAAATTATTAGTATGTATTGACACTAAATTCAAAAAAAATTCTATGGTGTTCAGCTTTAAAAAAAAACTCGCCTTAATTGGAAATAAAATACCATCAGATAGTTTATTTTGAATCATTTCATAACATGCTTTTTTAGTTTTGGCCACAATCGATACATTTCATTGGTCTCCAATGGTTTTGATTGAAGCCTATTAAGTGTGGTTGATTTTTTTGATGTTTTTTTTTTTTTTTGCTATTTCGGTCAAATTCAATTAGTTTTCGTTTGAAACTAGATTGAAGCATACAAAATGACTGAAATAATTGAAATCATGGAATTCAAAGGAACTCAATTGAGCCCTGACCAAGATCATCGAAACTCATCAAAAAATAATTTATTTTGGTTTTAAATTTATCAAAATTATATTCAAATAGTTTTTTAAGATTATAAAAATAATTGAAACTATTGAAATCACAAAAACTAAAACTTTGGCAATCAGATTGAAACTTGAACTAATTCTATAAACAGTATTCCATAATCGATATAAATGGTATCGGGCTTAATGTTAATCTCTCACTAGAAGTTAGTTTCTAAAACATTTTTGAAATTTATTTTTTGCTCGTTATTCTTCTTTCATTTACTTTGTAGTCTTGAGAATTACATGTACCACTATTTGTTTTCCCGTGCATATCTTTATTGTGAGTTTTTAGATTCAGGCCTTCTAATAAGCTTCCATGATGTTGTCTCTCTCTTTCTCTCTCCTATTAAAAGTAATAGATCCAAGATACCTAAAATTGGCACAATTTGTGTTCACTTCATTTCTATTTTATTGATTTGTTGATGAGAACATCAGCAGGAGATTTTGGCGCGTTTATTAGAGGAGACACCGGAGATCGACGGCCACGATCAGGAGCCTTTACTTTTGATGCATGTTATGTATTGTTTATTTTATATTTCAGTTTTTCCTATTTTACCCCTATGGCTAGTTAGTTTACGTTGTAGCCCTGAGGGCATCTTAGTCTTTTCTTTTCTTTTCTTTTTTTTCTCTTTTGAGGCCTATATTTGAGGTCCTTAGTCTTGTATTAGGGTTAATGCTTGATTATGAAAAATTCTGATTTCTTCTTGAACTTGTGAGTTCTTGAGTGGTGAAGTCCCAAGGTGTGGGCAAAGCAACACCCACCATTCGGCAGAAGTGTCCCCGACTCATGGTTCAAGTTCTTCTCCTTGCATTAAGCCGTCAGATCCCCTCGTTCCCCTTGCTTTAAGCCGCCAGCCACCTCCTCCCCTTGCTCCAACTGTTGGACCCCTTCAACCACCATCCTACCCGTCAGGCCCTCACCCCATCCCTATCCATAGCCGCCGACCCAGCCCCCTCAATCTCCGGCCAAACCCATTTCCCAAGCCCCACCGCCAGCCACCCCACCTTTTCCCCTTAATGGTGATTTCAATCATCATTATTAGTTACCTTAACTATCCTAAATGATTTGGGAAAAGAATCAATTCAATTTTGAAATTCAAATATCTTCCTAAATTAACTAAATCTAAATTAGGAAAGTTCCTAAATCTGAATCTAATTTAATTTAAATTAGATTAGATTTAATTATCCTTTTACTAAATTATACCTATGAATTAGGAAGCATTAAATTCCCTCCCAATCCTCTCCGTTTCCCCATGCATGCCGTTGGACCCCTCCTATTATATTAGATGGTGGTGAGACCTGCAATGCTTTATTGTGCCGAATGTTGGCGATTAAAAGAGAAGCATAATACTAAGTTAAGTGTTGCAGAGATGAGGATGCTTAGGTGGATGAGTTGTTTGACCCTTAGAGATAGGATACGAAATGGGCATATACATGAAAAGGTTGGAGTAGCTCCAGTGGAAGATAAGATTATAGAGAGTTGCCTTAGATGGTTTGGTCACATCAAACGGAGGCCTTTCGATGATCCGGTTAGGAAAGTTGAGATATTAGATTTGACTTATATTAAGAAAGGTAGAGGTAAAAAGGACTTGGTTAGAAAATATTAGAAATGATCTTTCTTTATTAGATTTAAATGAGAATTTGACTTTTAACCGGACACAATGGCCAAAAGGATTCATGTAGCCGACCCCACATAGTGGGAAAAAGGCTTGATGTTGTTGTTTTTGTTGTTGTACACTATTGGAAACCCTAACCCTAATTTCACAAAACATGTCCCCTCCCCTCTTAGGCCGCCCCCTCCATCTCTCTTCTTTCCTATTGGATTTTATCCCCTCATGAATATGATAGGAAATACTTGAGTCCTCAAGTAACCCTAAGGTAATACTTGAGTTCGCAAGCAAACCTAAGCCAAAGGGATGAGCAAATCGCAGAAATTCTGCTGTTGACAGCAGAATACAGCACCAAAACGGAGAAATACAAACGAAAATCTGGGAGAAAACCAAACAAACGCTTGTATTCCACTAGTAGACGAAAAGCACTTGCAAGATACAATTTTTCCTTCAATTCGAGAGGAAGGAAATACTCGCCACAATCTCCGGCAACGCCGAGAACCCAAGAACAAAACCTAGATCTCAAATAAAATTCAAATTCAAGATACCCTCCTAATTCCCTCATTACTCCCTAATTAAAGCAAAAAGAAAGATACAAATTACCTAAACACCCTCCTCATTCAAAAATTCCCTCCAACGAAATGCTCAATGCTCGCCTAAGCCCACCCCTTCTTCCGCCGTTTCTGCAGTTTGGTTCCGCCCGGCTTTGGGTCGCCGGGTATAGAACCGGACTGGTCCATCTGGGACCGGTCCAAACGCAACATTACTCTCCTCCCAAAGATTCATCTTGTCCTCAAGGTGAAAGTACGGGAACTGCTGCTTTATCATCTCATAGGGCTCCCAAGTGGCCTCGTAGTCAGGGAGATCCTTCCATTTGATCAACACCTCCTTGTTTCCTTTTTTATCTCACCTTACCCCTTATAGCTCCACGGGTTCCATGACCACCTCCAAATCATCTGTCATTGATGCTGGCATTTCCACACTAGCTGCATGCTCTCCAAGTGCTCTCCTCAGCTGTGACATGTGAAACACTGGATGTATGGTAGCAGAGGGGGGTAACTTCAGACGATACGCCATCGCTACAATCTTCCCCAAGATCTCATAGGGACCAAAGTACCTCGGGGCCAATTTCTCGTTCCTCCTGTTAGCCACTGATTTTTGCTTGTAGAGCCTTAGCTTCAAGTACACCTTCTCCCTTACTTCATATTGTATGTCCCTCCTGTGTGTATCTGCTCGCTTCTTCATGATTTGTTTTGCTCTTCCCAGATGTTTCTTGGCCAAATTTTAGAAAGAAGCAGGTTTTAAACAACATTATGTAAAAAGAGCATAATTAAAAAAAAATTTAAAAAGCAGCAAATACGCTGAAAAATTTGGCGCATTTAGAATGCGCCAAATTTTTTAACGCATTCTAAATACGTCAATCTCATTGGCGTATTTTCTATGAGAGAGAAAAAGTGAGGGAATAGAGGAGGGGGGAGAGAGAGAGAGAGTAGGATGAGAGAGAAAAAAGCTGACCGGTGAGAGAGGGGAGAGCAGAGAGGGAGAGTTGAATTAGCTGTGGGTAGAGATTGGAAATATTTAATATGAGAGATAGTTAAAGCTAATAGCCTAATAGGGGAGAGAGTTATATATTAATTAAAATAACAGTTAAATACTTAAATTAATATTTAACTAATATTAATTAAAAATTAAATATTTAATTAATATTTAACTAATATTAATTAAAATTAAATATTTAAGTAATATTTATAATACTAATTAATTTCTAAAATTTTAATTATTATTTAAGTAATATTTATGATACTAAATAATTTTTAAATATTTGTATAAATATATATTTAAATATTAATTAATATAGTAATATTTATAATACATTAAAAATTTTAAATATTTATTTGTCTTGAATTTGATTAAAAATATTTAAAATAATAACAAATATTTAAGAATAAAGAAATTTTTAAATTTGAAATTTGTATAAATTTGATAATTTAGAGAACACAATAGTGACATGAATCCAGCGTAAAACTTGTCAAACAATAATGACATGAATCCTTTAAGAGAACGCAATAGTAAAAAAAATATTATCAATAGAACTAAAATATCTCTCTTGATTATTTTTTAATTTATTTAAACAGTCCCTTTCTATCAAATTCAGCTAAAATTGAGTGAAATTTGCTTAAAAAAAGTATCTATTTGTTGCTATTTGAAAAATGATAAAAATTCTATCGAGTAAAAATAATCAAAATAGAAAATTACAAAATGAAATTAATATATCTTTAAATAAAAAAAAGTTAATATCATTTTATCATTGAAATAAATATTAAAATATTATATATATATATATATATATATATATATATATATATATATATCAGTTAACTGTTATTTTAATTATTTAAAATATTAAATATTAGTTTAATTATTTAAAATATATACCAGTTAACTATAATTATTATTTAAAATATTTAATTATTAATTTAAATATTATTTTATTTAATATACTCTCTCTCCCCAATCAATTTTTTTCTCTCCAGCTTTCACTCTCTCTCTCTAGCTAGTTTTTTACTCTCCAATCATTTTTTATGTCTGCCCACTCTCTCTCTTTTTCTCTCCCCCTTCCTCTATTCCCTCACTTTTTCTCTCTCATGGAAAATACGCCAATGAGATTGACGTATTTAGAATGCGTTCAAAAATTTGGCGCATTCTAAATGCGCCAAATTTTTCAGCGTATTTGCTGCTTTTTAAATTTTTTTTTCATTATGCTCTTTTTACATAATCTTGTTTAAAACCTGCTTCTTTCTAAAATTTGGCCATGTTTCTTCTACTCCTCTAGCACAAGGTCTCTTTCCTCTAGGTACTGCTCAACTGAAGACATCGGTGTGTTTCCCCTCCCATAATGCACTAAGTGTGGGGGGTCTCTCCCATAGAGCACTTTGAAAGGGGTCATTTGAGCTGCGGAATGGTACGAAGTGTTATACCAATACTCTGCCAAGGTAACCATTTAGCCCACTTCCGTGGTGTTTCTGAAGCAAAACACCTCAAGTATGTCTCCAAGCTTTGGTTTACCACCTCTGTCTATCCATCTGTCTGAGGATGGTAGGCGTTACTTCTCTTGAGAACAGTGCCCTGCATTCTGAATAGTTTCTTTCAAAACTGACTAAGGAACACTTTGTCTCTATCGGACACAATTGATTCTGGCACCCCGTATAATCTAACCACTTCTCTGATAAAAGCTACTAGCACTGATATCGCGGTGTACGGATGTCGTAGAATGATGAAATGTGCATACTTATTGAGTCGGTCCACCACTACCAAAATGACTATGAATCCCTCTGAGCGAGGTAGGCCGTCGATGAAATCCATGGACACTTCCTCCCATACTTTGTTTGGAAGTGCCAATGGTTGGAGTAACCCTCCTGGTGCCATTGCCATGTATTTATTTCTCTGGCACACCTCACACCTTGCCACCATCTCCTCCACATCCTTATGCATCCCTTTCCAGTAGAGCTCAGTTGCTAACCTCCTGTAGGTCTTCTGTACTTCTGAATGGCCCCCGACTACACTACCATGGAACTCCTGCAACAAGTGGGGAATATGTATGGAAGTTCGTGGCATCACGAATTTCCCTTGATACAATAATCTCTCCCCCTAATGCTGTAACCAGGATGACTACTCTTGTTTTTCCTCAGATTCTCCCTGATCTTCCCCAATTCTTCATCTAGTATGCTCTCTTTCTTGATGGCCCCCCAGTCGACCATCAATGGTACAGACAGAGCTAACTCCTGGAGCTCCCCCACATATCTAGATAGGGCGTCAGCTGCTTTATTTTCCAAACCCGGCTTGTACTAGATCTCGAAGTCGTAGCCCAACAGTTTGGATAGCCACCACTGATGCTCCTCAGTCACCATCCTTTGCTCCAAGAGGTACTTTAAACTCCTCTGATCAGTCCGGACAATGAAATGTCGACCCAAAAGGTAGGGGCGCCACTTCTGAATGGCCAAGACAATCGCCATCAGGTCTCTCTCGTACACTAACTTTAGTCTTGCCCTGGTTGATAGCACTTGACTGAAGTATGCTACAGGCCTGTGGTTCTGCATCAACACTGCTCCCAACCCATATCCTGACGCATTGGTCTCTACAACGCATCGGTCTCTACAACAAAGGCCTGGCTGAAATCTGGAAGGGCTAGAACCAGAACAGTAATCATGGCTTCCTTCAACCTCTCGAAGGCCTGGGTCGCTGCATCACCCCAGGAGAAGTTGTCTTTCTTCAGCTGCTCAGTCAAAGGTCATGCAATAGTACCGTACCCCTTCACAAACTTCCTGTAATAGCAAATCAATCCTAGGAATCCCCTCAACTCTCTTAGGTTCCTAGGTAGTGGCCATTTCTGCATTGCCTCAATTTTGGCTTGGTCCGCCGCCACTCCCTCTTGGGATACCATATGTCCCAAATACTCCACACTGGACTGAGCAAAACTGCATTTCTTCAGGTTGGCCCTCAGTTGATGCTCTTGCAGTACTTCTAAGACCTTCCTCAATTGTTCCAAGTGCTCCTCAGTCTTGTTGTATACTAGAATGTCATCAAAAAAGACCAGGACAAACTTCCTGAGGTACTGCTTGAACACCCTGTTCATCAGGGACTGGAACGTAGCAGGAGTGTTGGTCAACCCAAAGGGCATTACTAGGAATTCATAATGCCCTTCATGTGTCCTGAATGCTGTCTTTGGAACATCCGCCTCCCTCATTTTGATCTGGGGTATCCAGATTTTAAGTTCAGCTTGGAAAACATCACTGCCCCATGCAGTTCGTCCAACAGTTCATCAATCACTGAATTGGGAACTTGTCTGGTACAGTGCCCTTATTCAGAGCTCTGTAATCCACACAGAATCTCTAACTCCCATCCTTCTTCTTGACCAGGAGAACTAGACTAGAAAAAGGGCTGACGCTGGGTCTGATGATCCCCACCTCTAACATCTCCCGGATCAACTTCTCGATCTCATCTTTCTGAATCTGTGGGTAACAGTACGGGCGGATGCTGATCGGTGTCAACTCTTCTTTCAAAGTAATGGCATGCTCTAGCTCCCTCTGAGGAGGTAAACCTTGGGGAGGTTGAAAGACCTCGCTGAACTGGTGTATGAGCGGCTGCACGGTAGGTGGAACATTGCCTTCTTCCTCTAATTTGATCCCTTTCAGGCGGTGCAACTCCACTAAGTAGCCTCCTCCCTCCTCCTGAATGGTTCTAATGAGGGATTTGAGAGAAACTCCTGCCTTGGTCAGCCCTGCATCACCCTGGATCATCCCTCTCTCTCTCTCTCTCCCCCCCACCATCAGCTCCATCCTCAATGTACCCCAATTGATCTTGGTCTCTCCCAATGTCTGCAACCACTTCATCCCCAGGATGACATCAGTGCTCCTCAATTCCAAAGGAAGGAAGTCCTCCTTCACCTGGATCCCCTGAATCTTCAGCACCACCCCTCTACAAACCCCTCTACCCATTTCCACTTTCCTCGTGCCCATCATCACCCCATAGCCTCCGGTATCCACTAACTCCATTCCCAACAATTCAACAATCTAGTTGGAAATAAAATTGTGGGTTGCCCCACTGTCAATCAACACAACCACCTTGCGGTCAGCTATCTCTCCTCTCACTTACATAGTGTGACTCAAGGTGAATCCCACTACAGAGTTCAGAGAGACTTCAGTCACATCCAGGTGCAGCTTCTCCTCCTCCTCTTCAGATCTGCTCCCACCTCCCTCTTCATCTTCCTCGTCTTCATAGACAAGGAGAACCTGAAGAGTTCGGTCCTTGTACCTATATCCCGGCTTGTACTTCTCATCGCACCTGAAGCACAACCCCTTTGCTCTTTTATTCTACATCTCTTTTTCTGTCAACTTTTTGAACTGTCCCCCATTTTCCCCTCCAGCCTTTCCTTGGGTGCTTCCTTCTGACCCCCTGGCACTCCCCCTTTTGTTGGTAAGAATGTGGTAGTCATCTTGTATGAGCCCCCAAAATAGTTCCCTCGAGCTCCTCTTTCTGATTTCTTTTGATCTTCCACCAACTGTGCTAGCTCTATAGCCTTTCCTAGGTTCCTCGGCTCCAAAACCCTGACTGCTGTTCAGATCTCCGGTTTCAGCCCTTTCATGAAGTTACCTTCCAAGGCTGACTCTGAATTGTGATCTAATCTGCTAGCCAATTACTCGAACTTGTCCCAGTAGTCTTCCACGGTCCCTTCCTGAGTCAGAGCAAAGAATTGCTCATAGAAGTCTTCTCCCCCATCGGCTCGGAAACGCTCTAGTAAGCAATCCTTGAACTCTCTCCAGCTTCGAATGGGCTCCCTTCTGTCACGCCACTAATACCAGGCCAAGACCTTTCCTTCCAAACACAATTCCGCCGCCATCAGCTTTTCTTCCTCTGTCAACCCGTTGACAACGAAGTAACGCTCCACCTTGTAGATCCAGCCATGGGCGTCTTCACCCTCCAAGACGGGCATCTTCAGCTTCCTCACCCGTGGGTCTCCTCCGTTTCCCGATATCCTCCATAACCTCCCATTCCTCGAAGGGGAAGAGTTCCCCAAGTGTCCCGATCATCCCTTCGACGATTATACTCGAATCCCTCTTCATACTCTCCTCTTCTCCCTTCAAAATCATCACCTCTAAGATGAATTCCTTCAAATTTAGCACCTTGACGATGACGTTCCTCCCTTCTTCCTTCAAAAACAGCCCCTCGACGCTAAATTCTTTCGTATTCAGCACCTCGGCGATGAAATTCTTTCCTTCCCCCTTCAAAATCAGCACCTCGACGCTGGATTCTTTCAAATTTAGCACCTCGGCGATTGAAGTCTTCCCTCCTTCCGACAAAATCAGCCTCAAGTTGGTCGTATCCTCTACTCATCTCTTCTCTAGAAAGTGGTTCTAGAGGGGGCATGTCATTCTCCTCCTCCAGGATCTCCACCTCCGAATTCCTCCTCCCCTGTAACGGGTTCGGATTTCCTCCCATGCCATGGCCGCCGGTGGTCTCTCGTACTTCCGATGTCGCCGGATTGGTCTTCATGTCAAGCAATTTCTTCATCATTTCTTCCATCACGGTGAACTTCCCCTCCAACCTTTCATTGTTGGAGGTGATTTGATTTTGAAAATCGAAAAATCTTCCCTCCAAATCGGATTTCAATTGTCCGATTTCGCCTTCCAAGACTTCTACCTTCTTCCCGGCCATCGTTCTTCCCAAGAATCACAAAGATCTTTTTCCGGAAACAAAAATCCCGCTGAAATTATAGGATTTCAGCTGCCAACGGTCCCAAAAACGATGCTCTGATACCAATTTGATATGAAATACTTGAGTCTTCAAGTAACCCTAAGGTAATACTTGAGTTCGCAAGCAAACCTAAGCCAAAGGGATGAGCAAATCACAGAAATTCTGCTGTTGACAGCAGAAAACAGCACCAAAACAGAGAATTACAAAGGAAATTCTGGGAGAAAACCAAACAAACGCTTGTATTCCGCTAGTAGATGAAAAGCATTTGCAAGATACAATTTTTCCTTCAATTCGAGAGGAAGGAAATACTCTCCACAATCTTCGGCAATGCCGAGAACCCAAGAACAAAACCTAGATCTCAAATAAAATTCAAATTCAAGATACCCCCATAATTCCCTCATTACTTCCTAATTAAAGCAAAAGGAAAAATACATATTACCTAAACACCCTCCTCATTCAAAAATTCCCTCCAACGAAACGCTTAATGCTCGCCTAAGCCCACCCTTTCTTCCACCGTTTCTGCGGTGTGGTTCCGCCCAGCTTTGGGCCGCCGGGTGTAGAACCGGACCGGTCCAGCTGGGACCGGTCCAAATGTAACAAAATAGTATTCCAAGAGAAGGAGAAGACACACACAAAAGGTTGATTTTAAACTTCGACTGGAAGATCAATTTCCAAAAAAAGCTAAAATCGAGATGGGAGATCGATTCCCGAATAAGCAGGCATTTGCAAGTGGATGACCGATCCTGAAGTAGACCATGGCTTCACATACGATTCTCAAGGGCAAATAGATATTCTTCAATCGCCGTTATTCGACCCCAACTCAGAGATAGAAGACACCGTCGACGATTACGTCGACCGTATCCTATTGCACTTAGCTGAGACTATCGACGAACAACTACCCTTTGGACAATGGCAAATCATCGGACATCCACCCGCGTCTTCTCCTCCTTCTACCTTCCCGTGGATTAAGACCCTTGGTGTCCTATCACTTTTGGTGGCATTGCTAAGATTGCTGACATCTTCTTTCTGCTAAATCCTTTCAAAGAGTGTGAGTGAGGGAAACTTGAGGTTACTTTTCTAATGTTATGTGGTGGATTTAAAAGTTTACAACATTTAAGTTTATGTTTATGTTTGAAGTTATTTTAAGTTATTGTTCTTCCATTGTGTAACCAATTACCATAACAATTTTGATATCCTTAAATTCTTAAACCCCGTATGGTGAAATATTAGTTTATTGTTACTACGTTTATATCAAATTTTATTAATTTCTAAGCAATTCCTAGTTTGTTTTACATCATTTGTATTTTGTATTTCTCATTTCTTGTTGATAGAAGTTGATATTATTTTTCCTTTTTTTTCTTTATTTATGTTGGACGATTTCCTCCAAGTTTTTAAAGCTTTTCTTTTTGAATTTTTATTTTATTACTCTTTTCTTTTGTCATGGTACGAAAGCATATTTTTGTAGATAGCGTTTACCTTGTAACAAACTTTGCCAAACAACATACATTGTAGGTAGTTTGAGACGATAAAGACTACTATTATTTCAATTTAGTATGATAGCTGTAGGATTTCATAAATCAAAAAGATTTTCTTTATGCCTGTTGTGGTTTCCCTTCCTTCAATATTCCTGTTAAGCTAGGTACTTTTGTATTTTGATAAATGTATCTTTCTATGTGTTTTTTCGATTTTTCAATCCATTCCACCATGTCTTTACTTTTGTATTTTGATAAATGTATCTTTCTTTGTATTTTGATAAATAGTATTTCTTTATATATTTTTCTTATTTATAATAGCATGGAAATTAATCAATATGTGAGTTTTGACTCTCCTATTACTAGACTTTGGCAAAATCCTAGGGACCCAGTGACCCATGCAACTCAATAAGTTGGACTCTTTCTTTTACCAGGACTATTATAAATTCTCCGGATTTGATATTTACATGTTGGTTGGATACATGGAAACTATATGGCTCTACTCAGCCTTAGATATTAGATTTACATTAATCTATTTACCTGACTAACCCTCTTTTGAACTAAAACCCAATTTACAGGCTAACCTGAACTTGTTTGTTATCCAGCCTGCAATTTTTCTAATATTCTTATTGATCATAATAAGGTCTGATTTGGGTTTGATTCGAATAGTAGTTATGGTTGTCTATCAATTAATGTGTTAAAGGCTTCGACTTCAATTCCAATTATTGTTTTTATCCTTTATGATTTTTTGGCATTGAATTTCTTACACGTAAATGTTTTCCTCCAGAACATTAAGATTTTTCATCTTTTTGCAGCAGGATTAGGTATTAAAGTTGTACTGAAGCCAGAGTATCGAATGAATCCACCTGTAAGTTTTTTTTTTTTTTTTTGAGTAATTGCAAGTTATTCTTGATAAGAAGATTATTGGACATGGAAAGCACTTGGCAACTATTAACCATATTTCTTGGGTTTTGATCTTCAGTCTATCTAACCTTTTTAGAATCATAGCTTTAAAATCCGGCCTAGAAACTGAGGGTTTTGAGTGATTGGATCAATTTTAGGTCATCTTTGTCAATGCTGGGCCAACTGAAAATTATAAAATATATCTAAAAGTAATACGATTACTATCATTTCACAGGATATTTGAAATAAAATATAGTAGGATTTACATACATATCATAAAATTTTATATATTTATATATATCTAACTTCTACATCTTTATTTTTTACTTATGTTTTTAAAAACGTGATCTTTTTATTCATATCCGTTCTTTACTATTTAAATCACAACAATGCATATGCATAAAAATGTGTATTTCAATTTAAATAAGTTAATATTAGTTATAATTTTGTTGTGATTTAAATATTCGAGTGTTATACAAGTAAATAAAAAGATTTCTGCATTGGATATATAACCTCTCTAAAATATATAATTCAACAATTGACAATGTGTGTAGATTCTAGATGTCTGAAATTAAATAAAAAGGATATAAATTTATTAAATCTATAGTTGTGATGTCATATAACCAAACTAAAAATTGCCTCATCATTTCCTATTTTACTATCAGCATGGTTTGCCATAGCTTGTGTTTTATATCAGAATGAATGATCTCAAACATAGATTAAAGGGTACTGAATTGAAAAGCATGTTCTATATAGCTAACTAAATTTTTTAGCAGCCCAATGTTATGGTTCCTTACCCAAAGTAAAGTTGTAGGATTGAATTCTTGCAAGAAAAAAAAGAAGTTACCTTTATCATATTTAAATTTGCATGCAAATGTTTTAAACAAGGACTAGTAAATCTTAAGAAGAATCTTGTAGCGCATTGCGGTAATTAAATTAAAACCGGCGATGGGGGGCCACGCGGTGCCTTCTGGTTCGCAGAATCCTATGTTGCACCGATACGGATGCGGCAACACGGATACTACATGATATGGATATGGGACACGTCAATTTAATCGAACGGTTAATGGAGGGGAAGAAATATGTCTATGTTCAATGTATGCGGGCGCAAAGTGTTTATTATGGGTGGAAATCAAATCTGAAATTTAATTTCAGATTTAATTAGATTAGGGAGGCTTCCTAAATTGAGATTTATCAATAGGGGAGGGATTTGAAATTCAAATATTTAATTGAATTCAAATAAAGGAACTTTCCTAATTGACAAAGCGATATTTTAGGAAGGTAATGAAGGCTTATGTCAAATAGTAAAGCTAGGTGGAGGGAGGTTGGCGGCTAGGGAGCCAATGGGGCCGGTGGCAGTTGGGGTTGGAATACGACTGTTGGGGTGGCGGGATGGGGTTGTCGGCGGTTTGGGGATTTGGAGAGGAGCTGGCGGGTTGGGGAAGGATGAAAGGTGGGGAAGGGATTGGTCGGCGGCAAGGAGGGGTGGCTAGGGGTGGTGGCGGGTAAGGGAGAAGGGAAAAGAAAGAAGAAAATTAGAGAAACCAAGAGCTCACCCGAAGGGGCTATTGGGTATTTCGTTTGAGCCTCTCCAAGGCTCCACCTCTCCTCTTAAGAGCTCACAAACAAGAACTCAAAATCCAAAAAATTTATTAATTCATCATTAACCTCATACAAAGAAAAGACCTCTTATATAGGCCTTAATAATAAAGAAAATAAAAAAAGGCTAAAATGCGCTCGGGGCTACAATAAGAATTCACTACCTATAGGGGTAAAATAAGAAAATTGAAATGCAAAATAAACAAAATATAAAATAAATCAAAAGTAAAGGCTCCAAATCGTAGTAGTAAATCTACGATTCTGTCAATGGTACATTCCGTCGATGGTACACATGTCGAAATCTCTGGCTGATATTCTCATCAATAAGGCTTTGGCGTATCCGATATGTATCGGTGCCGTACCGGAGACTTGTCTATGTATCGATGTATCAGATACAACACACATTCATAAATAGATGTATCGGTGCAACATGAGCAGGATCAAACCGCGAGCAATGATTGCGCAGCAGGGCATTGATTACCAATGATTGTGTAGTCGACAATCATTGGTAATCAATGGAGATGCGGTGGCGGGACTGCGCGGTCCACTTTTCCAAGTCAGCATAGGGTCATCGTCGGTCATCCGCGCACGGTTTGTACAAACGATCATGATCCAACTGAACGAGCATCGAGTCCGCCGGATCAAACCCGCAGTTTGATCAGATGAAGGAACGATGAGATCAGAGCTGTTGATTGCGCGATCAATGGCCCAAAAAACATACCGGTGCATGCATTACATAATTAATCCTAGGATTAGAAAATGGCTTTTTCTCTCAAGCCACTCGATCAAACTTAGTGAAATTTTAAACAGAGCATGAAAGTGTGAAGAGCATTGATGGGGGATCGTTTGTTTGGCTTAAAATCAGTTTTTTGAAAAGCTATTTAAACCTAAGTGATTTGAGCTAGGTTTAAGGATTTACCGCAATTTAATGGATCATTTTGGACTTTCTATGACTTGTTGAGCTTGAAGATTGCCCACGTACAATCCACTAGAAGAAATCTACGGTTGAAATGGTCTGGATCTCAAGCTTTAGGCCTTGGATGGACTTCGAGGATGAGATGGCCGGAAGTTCATCGCCGGCAGCCTCTCACCGGTGGGGTTGAATTAGGGAAGTGAAGAAGGGAATGTGGAGTCAAAACGAAAAGAGTTTCTGGCTAGAGGGGCTTTGGGGGCTGAGTATTGAGTGAATGAATGGAATGAGACCCTTTTTTCATACTTTAGGTCTTGGGTTTGAATTGGACGGCCCTGATGCATTAGGGCCCTCCCTTGGATCATGGACAAGTGTCCCAAACAGTTAGGGAGCAGGGCCAAAGGCTGGCCAAGCTTTATGGCCATTGGTGGCCTCATGTGGGATGGGGACCACTCCTTTCCTTCTTGAGCTAAGCCACAGCTTGAGCTCAGGTTGAGGCACAATTAGAGAGCTTTTAGGATTATAATGAATTATTTAAACAACCTAGAATGCAGGGAGATGCAAATCCCAACGTAACTTGGTCATTTTGAACTCTCCTAAGGCTTTAGTTGACCATTTGACTAGTCAACTGGTCAAGTTGACTGATGAGGTGGATTTGAGAGAGCGTGAATGCTCTTGAGCTGGAGTGGAAGAGATCAAGAGCGTCAAGTCCAAGGTGAGAGTGAATGAATTCATGTAGGATTGAGTTTGACCAAATTGTCATAAATAAATTCTAAAATCTTAATTGTCTTCATTGAAATCAAAATTGTCTCCGAAATTTCTATTTAGATAGTTAATCATTTTTAAAAGTTAATGATTTACTTAATTAGATTAGGCCTTATTCTTGTGATGGCTTCAACATAAATAATCCTAATGATCGCAGTATGTTAAAAAGAAAACTGAGCTAATCTCTTTATTTGAAGTGAATATAATTATTAAGACTTAGCAGATATAACAATAAAAATTATGATCAATACAGTATAAGACTGAGAATACATAAGCCTTGTTTTAAAATGATATAATAGTGTTGTGTTGAGAAAGAAATAGGTGTTTCAGGCCTTTAGGAAAGAAAAATATTTTTTTCTTTTCCGTAGTAATTAGTTTTAGAGTTTGACTGCAACGACAAAATATAAAACAGCACCCTTAATTTTGATTTACTATATAAAAATAGATAGGAGTTAAAATTTATAAATTTTATGTTTACTTTGTTTCATAACAAACCTAAGAAAAAAAAAACGAACAGTCTAAACTTAGTGATGCCCCCAAAATGATACATTTGATGTGACATTTTAAAGCCAACGTCATGGTCATATTTCAAATGAAAAGTCTGACATGCACGTTCGTTGGCTCCTTCCTTTAAGGACTTATTTGGATTCACTTTCAGTTCTTGTTTTTGTTAGTAGTTTCCTAAAACAGGCACTTAGGTGTGAAAAAAAAAAAAACTCTTTAACAGCCACGTTTCCCTTTCTTGTTTTTTGGAAGGGATTGTATTTTGAAATTGTGAAAACGCCTATATGAGCGTTTTCACATGTTTTGGAAGCATGCCTAAGTAATTGTTTTGATTAATAGACTGATTGGGATTACTTATAGTTAAGATTAGTAGGGTTTTAAACGTTTAATTTTGACAAATAAGTATGGATAATTAACTAATTTATGAGTAAATTGAATAATTGTCATAACTTTCTATTACAGGTTTAAAGCAAATTAGAGATTAATTATTGCTTTCAGTATGACCATTAAGGCTTCGTTTGGGACGGCTTTCTTTATGCTTCTTAAAGCAGTTTTCTAGTATAAAAATTAAAATTTTTTACTAAAAAGATGCTTTAAGAAGCAATAAGAAAGCCATCCCAAACGAAATCTAAGTTTTATTATTGCTCCACACTGATTAAAAAGTATAATGCAATTGTAGTTGTAACATTGTTGTTGCAAGTGAATGATTGTCCTCCCGATTTTTAGCTGCTTTTTAGTAATAATTGGAACCACTAATAGCATAGGTCCCTTGTTTCATATTTCAAAGTAGTTGTAGTTGTATCATTTCTGTTGAAAGTGAATAGTTTTTCTCCCCTAATCATTAGATTCTTTCCAGCCTCAATTGGCACCACAACTGGCAGAGGTCCCTCGTTGTACTTTCCAATTTGACTTTGATTTTGAGAGAAGAATTCTTGCTGAAGCTGAGAAAGGGAACCAGAACTGGATCAAAATTGCATCAGAAAGTCAGCCATCGAAAGCTGCACCTTCTACTTCTATGGTTTGATATGCTTATGTGCACTACAAAGCAGTTTGATGATGATGCTATGATTTTCCTACTTGTATATGCGTGGTTTTCTTTGTTTCTTTTTTTTTTTCACTGAACTTTTATCTCCATTGTTTTGAATGGATGTTTGGCAATCTACTGTGTATGTTTTTTCTTCCTACAATATATTATGTAAACGTTGTTTATGAGTGATTGCATC
This sequence comes from Dendrobium nobile, assembly GCA_022539455.1. Taxonomy (NCBI): domain Eukaryota; kingdom Viridiplantae; phylum Streptophyta; class Magnoliopsida; order Asparagales; family Orchidaceae; genus Dendrobium; species Dendrobium nobile. The sequence continues at coordinate 37,484,290 of CM039722.1, read as the reverse complement.
CACTTTTGCTGGCGATTAGTTTTCAAGATTGTTGCCTGTTATTGATGGATTGAACATTTGAGTGATGTTGGCATATAATTCTTAAACCAATTCTTTAGATGTTAATCAATAGCAACGAAGGGAATATCCATATGGGTGGTTGCTAATAGGTTATGTACTCTTACTCAGTTTCAGTGTGGATTAGCGCTATAACTTACTCCAGGTTCTTTAGTAAAAGAATGATCCCAAGCCAAGGAGGCCTTCAAAAGTCCTTTTTGCTAGAGAATTTTCCATTTGAGTTTAAGAAAGTTAGATTGCATTGTAATGTTTTGAATTAGTTCTTTTACGTGCATGAGTTTGGCTGTGGGTTGTAAAATAGCATGTTTATGTTGGGGTTTTGGAAGTCGGTTAAAACAAACTTGGATGATCAGCCTTACTCTTGTGATTTGCTTCAGTTCTAAAATTGTCAGTGTGACTTTGATACTGAATTTGCTCAATTTTTTTTCATCGGTTCAGTTTTTGCTGATTTCCAGTTCTTGTAGATTTCTCAAATTTGTGAATGGAATACTGTACTTGAATATTGAGTTCCAGAACTATTTATTTGAATTAGAAATTCTGGAAGTCGAACATTAATTCTAGATTTTGGAATCTTTGTCTAGGCTTCTGGTTCTCGCTCATTGATTATACTTTTCTGGTTCTGTTTTTTACATTTTCATGGCCTCTAGGTCCCTCTCTACTTGCCTTTCTGTCACCCTCGTTTCATAAATCAATTCCCCATGCTACACTCTCTGTCTACTATTATAACCCTGTAAATATTTCAAATTGTCAATGAATACTGCACTTGGATTTTGAGTTCTAGAACTTTTTATTTGAATTAGAAATTCTGGAAGCCGGGGCTGTAATTCTAGATTTTGGAATCTCTGTGTAGCATCTTGCTCTCGCTCACTGATTATGCTTTTCTGGCTCTGTTTTTACATTGTCTTGGCTCCTAGGTCCCACCCTAGCTACTTGCCTCTCTCCACCCTCGTTCATAATTCAATTCCCCAAGCTACTCTCTCTTTCTACTATTGTAACCGTCAGCGTTCCAAAGCTGAGGAAAACACTCTACCTTGTAGCTTTGCATGGCATGGAGTCTGCATTTTATTTTATATTACAAATGTGAAAGACTTTCCCTTGTTAACCTTGGGCGTTTTCCCCCATAATTTAATGGAAGAGTTCATGGGTATTTATATTTTGTTTAAGGTTAAGGTTATCAAATTAGTAGAGTGAGTCTTGGTTACCAAGGCAGAGCTCGTGTCTGCAGAAAATCCGCATGCTTTTAGATGCAAGTCAGTGTAAGTACGCTTCTTAGTGGTCCGGAAAGCACAGAAATAAAAAACCGTAGTGCCAGTGGTGCTGAAGCTAAATTTTGAGGGACTCGTGAAGTCGACATTGATAATGCTTGAAACTTGCTATGTCACTTATTTTATTGGTTCATTTTCTAGGAATTTTAATTAATTTGCTTCCCGTCTTTGGCTCTTAGTTTGGGACCTTTGCTTTAGTCATGACAGCTAGCTGCTTCATCCATAACTGGTTACAGGTGAAGAATTTACTTCAAAAAAAAAAAGTCTAGCAGCAGTTTTATTGATTAAGAGATTTGGCATCTCACTTTTGACCTAGAAATTTATAATTTTACATTTTAACTAAATTGATTTGGTTTCTTCCCTTTTTATTCATACGTTCACCTCAGATCTTGTGGATTTTAAACCGAAACTATTTACTTTTTGATTGCATACTGTCTCCATGCGTTCCCTGCTGTGCTTTTCACGTAGCTGTGTCCCAAAAGCACTTCATTCTGCGTGTTATTTTTTTTATTTACATGTCATTTAGTAGCCACGTTCTTCATAATGGTGTTTTTGGCTGAAGGGAGTTTTGTTATATTTTTTCTTTTAGAGTTCGACCGGAGATCCATTGGTGGACAAGTATGTTAATGAGGGACTCCCACGTGAAGCTGCATCTCTTGGAGTTTTAAACTATGGAGACAATCCAGTGAAGGTATACACCTTTTTCTGTTCTGGCTACGTACTTATGCAAGTAATTAGGATAATTTTCTAGAACATGAATAAAAAAACAACAACATCAAGTTTCTGTGGGGTCGGCTACATGAATCCTTTTTCTCCATTGTGCCTTGTTAAGAGTTAAATTCTCATTTAAATTTAATAAAAAAAAGGTCATTTCTAATATTTTCTAACTAAGTCTTTTTAGGTCTACCTTCACCTTTCTTAACATAAGTCAAATCTAATACATCTACTCTCGTAACCAGTTCATTGAAAGGCTAACATTTTATGTGATCAAACCATCTAAGGCGGCTCTCTTTAATCTTATCTGCTACTGCAACTACTCCTACTTTTCATGTATATGCTTGTTTCACATTATGTCTCTAAAGATCATCTGAGCATCCTCATCTCTACAACACTTAATATCATGCTTCTCTTTTAATAGTCAACATTCTGCGCCATAAAGTATTGTTGGTCTTACCGCCATCTTATAGAATTTCCCCTTAAGTTTGAGGGGGGCCTTTCTATCACACAACAAGCCTAATGCATTCATCCAATTCAACCATTCAATTTAAATTCTACTAATAATATCCCCATCTATTTCACCATCATTGAACAATAGACCCGAGATATCTAAAGCGTGTATTCATATTAATGACTTGATTGCCCAAAGTCACAATCCCCCCACTAGATCTATTACAACTAAAATTATACTCCATTTATTTAGTTTTAGCTCTACTCAAACGAAAACCTTTAGACTCTAAAGTTGACCTCCATAATGCAAGTATACCTTTAACTCTCTCTAGTCTTTTCAACAAGAAAAATATCATCAACAAAGTAGAAAGTAGGGTACATTCTCTAGCAAATATCTTGTAAGAACATCCATGAATAAAGCGGGCTTAAAGCTGATTCTTGGTGTAATCCAACTGAAATAGGAAAATACTTTGTCAAACTACCTTATGTTTGAACACAAATAATAACTCATGCATATATATTCTTAATGACTCGAGTATAAGCATTATTAACCCCTTTCTTTTCTGAAACTCTCTATAGCACTCCTCTTGAAACTTTATCATGAGCTTTCTCTAAATCAATAAATATCATATGTTGATCCTCCTTATTCTCTCTATACTTCTCCATAAAACCTTTCAATAAATGTATAGCTTTTATAGTAGACCTACTCGGCTCGAATCGAAATTGATATTGAGAAACATTGGTATCACATTGTAACCTATGCTCAATAACTCTCTCTCATAGTTTTAATGTATGACACATTAACTTAATTCCTCTATAATTCGATGACTATTGTGCATCACCTTTATTGTTAAAAATAGGAATCAACAAACTCCTCCACTCATCTGATATCTTTTTAGCCTTCAAAATAATATTGAAAATTTTTATAAACCAATAAATTCTTTTATCTCCTAAGTATATCTATATCTCTATTGGAATATTATAAGGTTCAATAGCTTTTTCACTTCATTTTCTTTAAAGTCTCTCTAACTTCGATTTTACTAATATCTCGAACAAAATAAAAAACTTTATTTTCATTTAGGATGCTAAAGTCACTAAAATCAATCATATTCTCACAATCTTTATTGAAAAGCTTATCAAAATATCTCATTCATGTTTGTTGAATATTCTCTTCTAATAAAAACACTTTTTGATATTCATCCTTAATGCACTTCACTTGAAATAAATCTTTATTTCTCCTATTTCTTTGCATGGCTAACTTATTCATATATCTTTCGTCCTTCTTAGTTTCTAAGTTATTATATATATCATTAAAAGTTAAATTTTTTGCATCATATTATTTTCTTATGCTCCTTACGGGCCTCTTTATATCTTTCTTAATTTTTGGAGTATTTACATCTAAATCAATTTTTATAACAAAATTTTTTATTTGTGATCTCTTGCACATTTTGATTCAACCACCAACTATTTTTACTATTAGGAGCTTTTTTGATACTTCAAACACATCCTTTGCAACATTCTTAATATTATTAGCTACTTTTTCTCACATAACATTTGCTTTCTCGTGTAGAGTCAAAATCTTAAGTTCTTGAATCTTATTCTTTAAAATAATTTTGTTAGTGTTCTTTAAATGTCTCCATCTAATATTCTAATCTTAGGATAATATTTTACTTTATTATTCATATTTCTTCTATTCATCTTAAAGTTCAAAACTAATAAGTGATGCTGGGTATATAAACTTTAATAACTTTACAATCTTTTTAATCTAAACGATATATTTTTCTTATAAGAAAATAATCAATTTGAATTTTTTAATATCCATTCTTATAAGTGATGAGATGCTCTCTTTTCTTAAGTAAGGTCTTGGCAATTATAAAATCATAAACTAGAAAAAAATCTAATATGGTCCTACCCCTTTCATTTGTCGCTCTAAACCCATATCACCATGAATGCTTTTAAAATCTTCTACCTCTCTACCAACATATCCATTTAAATCTCTTTCAATAAAAATTATATCTTCAAGTGATATCTTTTATATTTATTCTTCTAAATCATTTCAAAATTTTAATTTTGAACGTATATCCAAACCTATTTGAGGAGCATAAACACTTATAATATTAATAATCTTAGTATCAAAAATAATTTTTAAACTATGATATGATTCTTGTTAAATCTCAACCTTACGATCCCAAAGATATCCACGGCTGTGAACAGTAATCCGTGGGAAGACTACATGGATTGCATTAATTCCTCCCATTGATTTAGGAATAATTGTATTCATGTTATTATAAGAGTTATTTGTTTCCTTATTGATACACCTTGTATAGATCTATAAATAGGGAGTAGATTGCTTAATAAAATTCAAGCTTTTCCTCTCGAATTCTAGTTTTAACATGGTATCAGAGCCGATCGGGAGGCCTTCATTGCCGAACGATCCAACCTTCTGAAGCTGCAAGAGCGCGACGCAGAAGTGTCGATCCCGGGAGTTACTACTGCAGGCGGACACCTCGACTTCGTTAGGACTGTCGTCGAAGGAGCCTAGACGAACAGCCATGAAGGAAACGAAGGAGCAGTCATACCCATTTGAAACGTTCCGTGCAGAAGATACTTTAGAAGCCGATCGGAAGTCTGTCCCGATCGCTGAACGAGAGAAGGGAAAACCGATCCTACTCTCCCACTCGATCGACAGAACCGCACGAGCATCTTCCCACGCTCGGTGGAGGAACCCGTTCCGATCTCTGATCCAGCTCGGTGAAGGAGCCCGATCGTCGAAGGAGAGGAGTCGAGCAGCCGACCCCACTGGAAGGGAAGATCGTCGAAGGCGCCTGGTCCGCCCTCTCTTCGCGCCCCGGTCCGATTCTTTTAAAGAATTGGACAGTCGGTTTTTTAGTAAAACCGACAAGGTTTTGAAAAAAAAAAAAAATCTCATCGGCCTTTATTGCCGACGACTAAAATCGGGGGATTTTTTTTTGGAAGCCTTCATTGCTATCCAAGAGTGTTTTTGATAGTCTTATTCACTATCATAATGTCAGAAATCAATTCCTCCGAAAGTATTGACCAGACAGAGGAGTCGATAGTGCACCAAGTTCGAGGTGATCTTCAAAACATACAACCTTCCTATCATCTAAATGGGAAGAACTACCTGAAGTGGTCTCAATTTGTGAAGACCTACTTGAAGGGGAAAGGTAAAATACATCATCTCATTGGAGGAGGACTGAAAGAAGGAAATCCCAAATTTGGGGCATGGGATGAAGCAGACTCCATGATTATGTCATGGATGTGGAATTCCATGACTCCAGAAATTAGTGGCACATTTATGTTCCTTTCAACGGCAAAGGACATATGGGATACTGCCAGACAAACTTACTCCAAAGCTCGTGACGCGGCCCAAATCTTTGAAGTTAAAGTCAAAGTTGGAAGCACAAAGCAGGGGAGTAAGACCGTGACGGAATATGCCACCATTCTACAAAATCTGTGGCAAGAACTTGATCACTATAGGTGCATTGAAACCAGATGTCCGGAGGATGCTGCGATCCTAAAGAACTTCATTGAAAAAGATAGAGTTTATGATTTTCTTGCAGGATTTAATGCAGAATTTGACCAAGTTAGAGTTCAAATCCTCGGCAAGGAAGAGACGCCATCACTCAACGAAACCATTTCTCTCATTCGCGCAGAAGAAAGTCGACGAGGAGTAATGTTAGAACCAAAGACAGTTGAAAGCTCAGCAATGGTGATGAACAAAGAATCGTCATGGAAGGAGAAGGGTAAAGATCCTTCAAAGTTCAAAGACAAGGACTCACTTTGGTGCAGCTATTGCAAAAAGTCAAGACACACAAAGGAAACGTGCTGAAAAATACATGGTAAACCCCCCAGCAAGGAGTGGAATCAAAAGGGTGAACCAAGGAGCACATCACATGCCAACAACACTACAAGTAAGCTAGAAGCACAATCCAGTCTTGGAGAACTCAACAAAGAAGACATTGACAAATTAAAACAACTCCTGGTATCTCTTGAAAAACCAAATGCTTCTTCTTCACTTGCACTCTTAGGTAAGACTCCAATTTCTTTCAGTTTAAGTGCTTCCAGAAATCATCTAAAGGAATTATGGATAATTGATTCAGGAGCTACAGATCACATGACCCACTCATCTACCCACCTCATAAACTATACTCCTTGCCCAAACAATAAGAAAATCATCACTGCTGATGGTTCTCTTACCACGGTAGCTGGTCAAGGAGACATCATATTATCTCCCTTACTCACCCTGAAAAATGTCCTCCATGTACCACAATTGTCCACAAATCTAATATCAATACAAAAACTTACCAATGATCATAATTGTCAAGCCTTATTTAACCCTACTTATTGCTTATTTCAGGACCAGAGATCGGGGAAGAAGATTGGACTTGCTAAGGAGAAAGCTGGGTTGTACTACCTGGAAGAACCAAACCAATTTAATAATAATTGCTCCATGTTATCCCTAGTAGATAGGAATTCCACTATTTGGCTTCATCATTATAGACTAGGACATCCGTCTTTTGATATCCTAAGACATATGTATCCACAACTGTTTCAGAAAATAGAAAACAAAAATTTTCATTGTGAAACTTGTGAGTTGGCTAAACATAAAAGAACCTCATTCCCAAACAAAAGTGAGAGATGTGATACTCCTTTCTACCTTATTCATAGTGATATATGGGGACCCTCAAAAATCTCCAATATCTCTGGGGCACGCTGGTTTGTGTCTTTCATTGATGATTGCACTAGATTCTCTTGGATCTATCTCCTTAAAAATAAATCTGATGTTAGCACCATTCTTCCCATCTTTCATTCCATGATCCAAAATCAATTTGGGGTAAAAATACGAAGATTTCGCTCCGATAATGCCAAAGATTATTTCAACCAGACTCTTTTCTCATACTTCCAGAATGAAGGGATCATCCATGAGTCCTCATGTGTTCACACCCCACAACAAAATAGGGTTACAGAGAGGAAAAATGGTCACCTTCTAGCCACCACTCGAGCCTTCCTATTTCACTACAATACACCCAAATCCTATTGGGGGGAAGCTCTTTTAACTGCAGCCTATCTCATAAACCGATTACCTTCAACTGCTTTAGGCCTCAAATCTCCAATGGAGACCTTGTTCTCTTTTTACCCAGAGTTTCGAACCCATCATAATATTGCACCCAAAATCTTTGGATGCACTGCATATGTTCATATCCACAGCCATGAGCGAGGAAAATTAGATCCAAGAGCACTCAAATGCATCTTTGTTGGTTATTCAGCTACCCAAAAAGGTTATAAGTGTTATCATCCTCCCACTAGAAAAACCTTTGTTTCTATTGATGTTACCTTTGATGAGAAAAATTCCTATTTCTCAAAAACTGATCTTCAGGGGGAGACTGAACTTGAGGAAGATGAGGAAATTGAACTAACACCTCTTGACATTCCTCCACCACCTCAAAACAATCCACCTGAAACCCAAGAAAGGGAAACAAATGACAACGTTATTAGATTTGGAAAGGTTTACTCCAGACGTACAAGCTCAAGCTGTACTCCAAAGCAGATCCAAGAATCTGAACCATCTCCTGGAAATGAGGTAAGTTCACCACCTCCCTTATACCCTATAAACAACTCTATATCTTTCAACAATTTTTCATCGTCACACCAAAATTTCCTTGTTTCATTAGAAGATATCCGTATTCCTAAAGATGTTTTTGAGGCATTATCTGATAAAAATTGGAAAAATGCCATGAAAGATGAAATGCAGGCTCTGGAGAAGAACGAAACATGGGAGATCGTCAATCTACCGATAGGGAAAAAATCGGTTGGCTGCAAATGGGTGTTCTCAGTAAAATACAAAGCTGATGGCACACTGGAGAGATATAAGGCAAGACTAGTGGCAAAAGGGTTTACTCAAACGTATGGCATTGACTACCAAGAAACGTTTGCACCTGTGGCCAAGATGAATACTGTCCGAATATTACTCTCACTAGCAGCCAAGTACAATTGGCACCTGGAACAACTGGATGTGAAAAATGCATTCCTACATGGAGACTTAGAAGAAGAGATATTTATGGAAATACCACCAGGCTTTAAAGAAAAATCTGAAGGTAACAAGGTGTGCAAACTGAAAAAAGCTCTATATGGACTCAAACAATCACCAAGGGCATGATTCGAAAAATTCTCTAAATTCATGCTCTTGAATGGATATCAACAGAGCCAAGGGGATCATACACTATTCTTCAAACACTCAGACTCAGGGGGAGTCACAATATTATTAGTGTATGTTGATGATATTATTTTGACTGGAAGTAATGATGAGGAGAAAGCCAGTTTAAGGAAAAATCTAGCTAAGGAATTTGACATCAAAGAACTTGGTAGACTAAAATATTTTCTCGGAATTGAAGTAGCTCACTCCAGCAAAGGAATCTTCATTTCACAACAGAAATACATCAAAGATTTTCTAAAAGAAACAGGTAAACTTGCCTGTAAACCAGCACCAACACCAGTAGAACCTAATCTTAAACTGGGAGAAGCTAAAGAAGATCCATATGTAGATAAATGGGCCTACCAGAGACTTGTAGGGAAATTGATCTACCTCTCCCACACTAGACCAGACATAGCATCTGCTGTAAGCATGGTCAGTCAGTTTATGCAAAATCCAAAGCAGATTCACATGCAAGCAGTAGACAGGATATTGCACTACCTTAAAGGGAGACCAGGAAAAGGAATTCTCTTTAAGAGAGATCGTGGAATGACCCTAGAAGTATACACGGATGCTGACTACGCAGGATCACCGGTTAATAGAAGATCTACTTCTTGGTATTGCACATTTCTTGGAGGAAACCTTATTACATAGAAGCAAGAAACAGAATGTGGTGGCAAGATCCAGTGCAGAAGCAGAATATCAGGCTATGGCCTTGGGAATATGTGAGCTACTATAGATCAAAATAATCCTAGAAGATCTAAAAGTTAAGTGGGATGAGCCCATGAAACTACACTGTGACAACAAATCAGTAATCAGCATAGCCCACAATCCAGTCCAGCATGACAGGACCAAGTACATAGAAGTGGACAGACATTTTATTAAAGAAAAACTAGACAGTGGTCTAGTAAGTGTTGACCATGTATCATCAAAGGATCAACTTGCAGATTTCCTTACTAAAGGATTGGACAGTTCTATCTTCCTCCAAATGATTGACAAGCTGGGAATGACGGATCCATATTTCCCAGCTTGAGGGGGAGTGTTAAATCTCAACCTTACGATCCCAAAGATATCCACGGCTGTGAACAGTAATCCGTGGGAAGACTACATGGATTGCATTAATTCCTCCCATTGATTTAGGAATAATTGTATTCATGTTATTATAAGAGTTATTTGTTTCCTTATTGATACACCTTGTATAGATCTATAAATAGGGAGTAGATTGCTTAATAAAATTCAAGCTTTTCCTCTCGAATTCTAGTTTTAACAATTCTATCTTCAATTTTATTAATTTCTACAATATTATCTTTCTAACTCTTACATATAATCACACACACACTATTTTTAGTATGACTCCTACCTGAATATTATAGTTTAAACCATAAACTATCAATTTATGTAGCTTTATCTTCAACTCATTTAGTTTTGTAATGCATAGAAGATTTATCTTCTTATGAATCATACCTTTTATTAATTTTATGCTTAATGTTGACTACCTAATTACCTAAAAAGACTTGGTTATAAAATATTAGGAATGACCTTTCTTTATTAGATTTAAACGAGAATTTGACCTTTAATAGGACACAATGGAGAAAAAAGATTCATGTAGCCGACCCCACGTAGTGGGATAAAGGCTTGATGTTGTTGTTGATGTTGTAATGTTGACTACCTAATGCAATCTTTTATTTTTCTCATCCAGGACTTAGGCCGACAGTGTTTGAATAAAAAAAATAAAAGCCATAAATTAGGAAGATTTATCATACACTCCAGTACATAGAACATAGTTTAAAAGTAGAGTTAGTTTGCAACTAGTCAATCATTTTTATTACATCGATGTTCATAAGCTCTATCAATAAGTAATACCACATCAGCATAATCAAATACAAAGCTGAGAAAAGTTATGAAACAACCAATGTTAGTTCTACTAAAAATATACATATATATATTCTTTTTTCCCGTCATGTTGCTTTGATTCCAAATTCCATTTGTTTCTGGTATCGGATTGCATGTGAAATAAAAATATCAGTGATCATAATGTTGATTTATTACCATGGTAGCTTTTGCTTCCCTTCAATCTGATTATGAATGTTAGAATAGTAACTTGCTCTTATCATAATCATAAGCTTCACGAATCTCTCCATGGGTCATTCTGATAGGAAATACTTGAGTTTGCAAGTAATCCTATCGGATTTACTAGAGTTCGCAAGCAACCCTAACCAAAAATTGGTAAAATCAGTGAAAATACACAAGAAAGATAATAAAACAACACAAAAATAGTAGGCTTTTATTGAATAACTGAAAGCAAAGCAAACATAAGAAAATATATAATTGATTCTCTATTTGAGAGGAGGATCGTTCTCTCTAAATCTCTAGATAGTCTAGAGCCCAAAACTCCAAGAGACTCCAAGAGATCACCAATCTAAGCATGTCTTAACCCTTCCCCCTCGTCTCTATTTATATGCCTTCCTAGCCCCTAACTGCCCCTCTCACCTTCCATACATGTATTTAATTTAGAATTTAAATTCCCCACCTTCCTTACATGTATTTAATTTAGAATTTAAATTCCCTAGTGGACCTCACCTTGGTTGGCAAGCCTAAAATAAGGCTGTTGCCCTACCAAGTTAGGTGGCAAGTCTTGGGAGAGGCGGTTTGAACAGCCTCTGGTATACCATGGCCGGCCCATGCGGGGGCTGGCTGGGTCGGTGCTGAAACCGACCTAATCACATGCCAATTATCACGGCTTTTCAAAAGTTGTATTTCAATTTTATAAGAGAATGCTTTTTCGTCTCTAGGATTTATGCAATACGTGGAGCAAATTAAACGGCAGATGTTGAATATTATTACTGCTGAACTTTTAGTAGTAGTCCTGGCATTGTATTTCAATCGGTAGAAATGGTTTGTAGTTATAAAAATGATCAGCTATTATTTCAGCTAATGGAGAAGATAGTGATAGGTTGAAAAGTCTCAAAAGGTCCATTGAGTGCGTAAATGGCAGTTCTTAAATTTTCTGGAACTATTTTGCAAATATAGTATTTCAAGCAAATAATGCAATTTAGATAACTTGTTTTAAGATAGATAATATTTAAAACAACAATGATGCTACCAACGGATGGAGGTCCTTGATTTTTCAGTAACTGCTCTGTTAAGTAATCCTCCATGTGAATGATGCTCGAGAATAACTAAGCACAGACATTCAATTCAATTTCTCCATTTAATCAATTCAATTTCTCCATTTAATTTTCACAATGCATCATCATCATAATTGCCAGCATCTTCAGCAACGGATGTTATTTATCACTTTACCTATTATGTCTTTACATCTTCTCTCAAATGAAGTTCTAAAAAATTATTAAAAACAACAGAAATCTGATATAGGCAAAATGCCCAATTTTGTCTTAAAATTTATGCAAATTTTGATAACAGAACTATGGTTTTTGACCTAAGTGCACCATCACATTTGACTAAATATTATAGAAAAAACAAGGGGAAACCTCATTTCCTGATAATATCTGCTAGGGTTGTTTGTAATTAAAGTATATCAGCAACTAGGTTCTAATGAGAGTATATATCATTTATCTCCCTGGAGGTTTAGTCCAATTTGTTAGAGTCCTGTGAGTTGTTATTTTTAATAGATTGACTACTTAGGGAGAGAGCTACAAGTAGTTGAAAAGTTAACCCGAGGAAAGTACTTGATATTTTGCTTTATGCGATATTTAATAAACCTCTGATTAGCTAAATGATGATTAACAGTACTAATGAAGAAAAAAATATTTATGAAAATATATCAAAGATGATAGTACTAACGTTTGTACTAACAAATCGGATTCAACTTAACTACTTTCTGCATAGACAATGATATTTAAGATTTAATTAAGTGAGCTTTCAGATAAATAACATTAAATTATCTCCAATGGAAAGATAGAAATCACAAACAGTAGAATAACCACTACCAGAAGCTTTTACAAGATTAAGCCATTTGGAAGAAAATAATTAAACTTCTTTTGGGGGAAATTGGAACTGTGGTGCAAGCCATGGCGAGTAGATATTTGGTGGGAGAAGATGAAATTGCAAGCTTAAGATGCAGGGAATAGAGTTTGGAGGAAGTTAGAGAGTACATGGAGGAAAACCAGATACTCAGATGTTGATAAAGAAATCGATGCATGTGATTGATAGTTTGAAAAAATGGGCTTGATGGAGTAAAAATGGACGACATAATTGATACTGCAAGAAATTAGTTGACGCATAGATGATTTACTTGCGATGCTTGGGATGTTAATGCGTGAAACTATAATTTATAAGGTAATAGAATTTGAAAGATAATAACTTGTCAATATTTCAATAACGAGAGGGAAATTATAATTTATTTGTTGAGCTTTACATAATGTGCGATAAATTGCTAATTCCATTGTGAAGATTATTGTAAAAGTTTTAGGTGAGTGCAGAAATATATAGTATATTAATGCGTAGATTTGGTGTAGTGAGGAGGTTAAAATCTTTATTCAGGCATAATGTAAAAATGTGCTTTTAACTAGTAAAAGTTGAATGCTATTGAGACATTGATCATATAAAAAAAATAGAAGTCTAGCCAGAGGGTAATGAGCAAAAAAGTACTATAATTTTTTATCATTTATATAATAGCTTTGTAGAAAGAAAGAAAAAAGGAGATTCAAATTTTATTTAAGATATTAGAATAAATATTTAGCTTACATGTCATTAGATGCACTAGATTGCTAGAAGTGAGAATAGTTGGTTTTTTGTTAAAGATAAAAAAGTTAAAGCAAGAGGAACTTCTTACTTTGAGATATTATTATATGGAAAAAAATGTTTTGAAATAGAAACAACTACAAGCTTTTATCCCACTACATAGGATCGGCTACATGAATCTTTTTCTTAATTGTGTCATGTCAAGAGTTAAATTCTCATTTACATCTACTAAAAAATGTCATATTTAATATTTTCTAACCAAGTATTTTTAGGTCTACCATTATCTTTCTTAACATAGATCAAATCTAATACATCTACTTTCCTAACTAGGTAATCGGAAGGCTGACATTTTATATGGCCAAACCATTTAAGGCGACTCTCTCTAATCTTATTTGCCACTAGAGCTACTCCAAACTTTTCACGTATATACTTGTTTCACATTCCGTCTCTAAGAGTGATGCCTCTCATTCACCCATGCATCATCTCTACAACACTTAATTTTATGTTTCTTTTTTAATGGCCAACATTTTGTGCCATAAAGCATTGTAGGTCTCACCACTATCTTATAGAAAAATTCCTTAAGTTTTAGCGGTACTTTTCTATCGCACAAAAAGCTCGATGCATTCCTCCATTTCAACCATCCACCTAGAATTGATCAAAAAGTGGGGTGGAGTTGGCTTTAAAAAGATGCATGAATGTAAAGTTTTAGGTATATATGAGATGCTCTTTTAAGATTTGGAGAGTTATAGGGGATACTATTGTTATTCAGTAAAGTTTTTCATGAAATTTTGATGATTAAGAAGATGCTAAATGATTGGAGTATTTTGGTACCAATATAAAGAACAAAGGAGGGGTTAGAGATTTTGCTAATTATAAAGGAATCAAAGTTATGTAAAATCTATTATGTTATAAAAAACGAAGCATAGACAGAGAGAAACTATGTAAGCTTCAAAGAGTAAATTTGGTTTCATGCCAGGTAAATTCATTATATAAATGATTTTTTTCATAATTATTATTATTTAAAGTATAAAGACCAATTATATGATTTTATTAATCTTGATAAATCATATGATTGACTAACTCAAGAATTTATTTGATGCATGTATCAAGGAAGAAATGTGTATGTCAAAAATATATTGAAATTGTTAAAAACATATATATGATAGATTATTGACTAGTATTAAAATTAATTGTAGAGTAACTAAAGAGTTTCTAATAATATCATGATTATATCAAGCATGAATATCTATTTTGGTATTGGCTACGGATTTACTTATAAAGGATAGTCAAAGTGAGGTGCCAAGTATTGATTTTCATGCATGGTAGGTCAAATATTTCCAAACATTTAAATAACTATAAACTTCGAGCAATTGAGAAAACGTTTAGAAGATATGGGACTTAGAATTATTAGTACGAAGACTAAGTATAGGTATTTTTAGTGGCATTTATTGATGTTATGGTGGTTGAAAATAGACTTGTTAGGATCTATTTGGTTGTTTATTTATGCAAGCTAAGCGAATTTAAGCGGGGAACTTTTGGAGCTTAAGTTGTAAGATGAGTTAAGCCTTTTGATTGGCGAACTTGTTTAGTATTTTTTTTAATAACTTTGGCTCATCACAAGGAGCAGGTCGAAGGATAAGGACAAGGGTGCTGCAATCCATACTTCGACGAGAGAGAAGAATTGGAGATTGCAGCTGAGAGGAGAAATGGGATCCCAAAGGACAAGATGAGGACCTAGAAGAAAACTCAACTCTAAATCCTAGCCATAGATACTGGATAATGACAATAAATAATATCGATAGTCAGTGGAAATCACAGCAGAGAGGTGAAGTAGAGCACAGAAGGGGAGAAAATGAGAGAGAATTAGGGAGGGGAGACGTTCAGAGCCTAGAGGAACCAACGGCTATGCAAGCTTAAGTGTGCCACATATGCGCTTAAGCCTTTCTGGCTTTTCTCCTTAATAGGCCATGCTTAGCTCAATCGGGCAAATTTTTTTGTTTGGTTGAGAAATTAAGCTTTAGCTAATTTAAGTTGATAGTGAGCCTGTACCAAATAGCCCCTTAATTGATATGGACATGGACATTGAAGAAAAAAGGCAGAATGCACTTGTTATATGAGTTACATAAAATTATTGTAGTAAGCTTACAAGGAAAAGTGGTACATCCAAGTAACTTGAATGAAAAGTTGTTCAAACTAATTTATAAAGAACATGTCTACACGTCTTGAACAATACTCTAAATAAAATAGAGGCCTTCCTATGACCCAGTTAGGAAAGTGTTACGATTCTCCCCCCGAACCTACCAAACCGGTCCAGGTGTGGCCGGTTCAATTCTATAGGAGGCGGCCCAAGCCATCTCCTTCATCAATCCCGCCCAAGCATGTGGGCCCCCCTAGGGCGGCAAATAGAGAGGGAAGGGGGGCGGCTAAAGCATTGGAGGCTATTTTGAATTAGGTTTGTTTTAGGAAGCTTCTTATTAGAAAGGTATGTATTTAAAGATGAGCAGAGGTTATTGTTAAGGCATGCATGATTATTATTTTCTCTTGGAGTTCTCTTGGTGGCTTTGTGCTCTAGATTCATCGTCTAGACATTGTGAGAAAACGATCCTCCTCTCGAATTGAGGATCAAATGTATATTTGCTTATTCTTGCCTTTGGTTTTATTCCTATAATATAATCTACTTTTTTTGGACTGTTTCATTGGAGATCTTGAAGTTTTCTCGCTGTTTTCACCAATTCTTGTTATGGTTGCTTGCGAACTCAAGCATTTCCCACTGGAGTTACTTGCAAACTCAAGTATTTACTATCAGAAAGTTGATGTATTAGATTTGACCTTGTTAAGAAAGATGAGGTAGACCTAGTTAGAAAATATTAGAAATTATATTTTTTTTATTAGATTTAAATGAGAATTTGACTCTTATTAGGGCACAATGGAGAAAAATAATTCATGTTGCTGACCCTATGTAGCAGGATAAAAGCTCTATGTTGTTGTTATTGTTATAGTACTGATACTTTTCCTCCCATTCCAGGTTAGAGAATTCGTTAGAGGCTACAATCTTCTCCGAGAGATGGGCTTTGCTTCTAAGAATGTAACAGAAGCTCTAGCAATGTACGATAATGACACTGATAAGGCTATTGCGCATTTCCTCAACAGCTCGTCTTAAGCGCAAACTCTCTTTTACGTCAAAATAAAGCTCGTTAGATTCGGCCCTTTCGGGAATCTGATCAGTCTTCTGTTCTCCTCCAAAGACTTATAGCCTATACATTGTTGTGAAACATTAACTAATTTTAGTTTTCTTTATTTGTAAATATTACCGTTTTGATCAAACGGTCGCCAAATGTGTCATGTGATTTTTCGGCCCTACTGTTATCCAAATGATAGATATGTTTTTGTAGCTGTTAAATGGAATTTACTGTAGAAATATAAAATAATGTAGTATTCTCAATGTAATTTTTTAGTAATCTAAAATGTTATAATAGTTTGATGTAGCTTTTATTTGATTTTTATTTAATAAGTATATTTATTTGTTTATAACTAAGTCAACAAGTAAAGAGAATTGTGACTCTTCTATAACATTCACTCATAAAAACGAAAAATTTTGTGCGGACACTGGATGCTGTCTGGAGGCGAATCAGAATGTGTCATATTACCTCTTTTTAATGTATTACAATTGTGTACCCTTTGTATATCTGGTGGCGTAGCGCTTTGATTCGCCTTGTCCGTACAAAATAATTTCTACATAAAAAGTGATATGAGGAGAAAAAAAAATCATTACATTGATATTGCCAAATATTTTTAAAAAATAATATTATAAATAAATTGTAACTTAAATCGTTATTTGTCAAGCTTGGTATAACATACATTAAAAGTAAATCAGTGATTTTTTATTTTTTAACTCGATAAGAATTTTACATTGTACCCTTCACTCCCATATTGGACTAATTAGCAAAAGTGAATTGTTTATTTGTGAAGTCATCAAGCTCTTACAATATTTTGTTGTAGGCATACATGTAATAGCTTGCTTTGCCGTATAAATATTATGGCGATTGCTCATCAAAAATTTCTTTGCATGCTTATGAGATATCAAAATATCAGTCTTATTCCTCTATAGAATTTGTAGTCCAATCAAATAACTTTTATACTCATATTTTTTTTGAGATTGTAGCATTAGACATTGATTCACCATATATTAGATTCCTCTCTTATCTACTTCTTCAATGCTTCAACTGTATTATAAATTCCTCATCCTTGATCACTTTTGTGACCTTTCCTTCCATTACGATAACAAACCACTTCACCCTTCATATTCATTTTCAAGATCTTCTTTGCTATTTGTTAAGGAAGGGTTCATTTAAAGAACTTTCTTCGAATGTTCTTGCTTCTTTGTTAAATTTTAGTCATGATCATGCACTAGTCTCATATGACCATCAATTTTCATAGCTTTCTAATTCATTTGACTTTTTAATAGTTATCACAATATAATTATACCCTGCATTTAAACATCATTGATACGTTACCAAAAATTGTTTTGATCGAGCATGAAACTTGAGGTGCATTCATGTTGGAAACTTCCAAAATTAAATTTGGGACCATCCAAACTCTAATTTCAACAAACTTATAGTCAAACTGAACGTCTTAAAGAGGCGACCCAACAACATCAAAATTGATCCTGTCTGAGCCCAAATGGGTCCAAATCAAGGGATCGAAGCACATTTGGAAGGTTCAAAACATAATTTCGAATGATCAAATAGAATCCAAATGTAGCATGCTTATAGTCGAATCGAGCGGCTTGATGAGACGAATCGAACGAGATCAAGAATGTTTGATTTCAAAATCATTACGACACTTAAATGCTTGATGAACGCTTTATGATTGAGGGAATTGATATGAGCCGTTTAATTGACCACTCCAATTTTATCCTGGATCTTATCCATATTTAGGGAGCATGTTGCTCTCAACTATCTATGAATATACCCTCACTTCCCACATGAAGGGGGGTGTGAAGCTTTGAATCTTTGGCTGGAGATTGGAGAGAGATATGAGGCTTCAAGGATCTAAAGCTCCACTTAGGCACCACCGTCAATCACTGCCAAACTTTTACCCAACCATTGTCAGATCACGGTCACGCACGCCGATCGCCGTAAAACTACTGCCCAATATCTGATCACCGTCGAACTACTGCCGACCATCATTAGACTTCTGCTTGACTGCGATTGTCACCAAACTTCAGCTCGACTATCGCTAGACCACCAGCCAGTCGTCAACCACCATTGCCTACGGACTATGGTCCCTTCGATTTCAGTTCCCCATTGATAATGGTCTCTTTAACCACCGTTGCCCACCGACTATGGCCCCTCTAACCTCAATCCCCTGCCAACTACAAATACCTTTAACCATCGTCACATACCGACTATGGTCCCTCAGATCTCCTTCCCCCGCCGACTACAGACCCTCGAACCAACATCGCCCGCCAACTACAGTCTATCCATCCACCATCACCCATTGACTACTATCCCTTGGACCACCGTTGCCCGTCGATTACGGTTCTACTAGCTGAATGAACAAGACCACACTCTCTTGATAACAACTCTCATATCATTATATTCTTCCAACTTCCACCATGTAATGGGCTATATATTATGTATTTTGCTACATCAAGCCAATGTCTTCCCCTAAGGGAAGAGCCTCATTGGTAGTAGCCACGTTCTTCATAATGGTGTTTTTGGCTGAAGGGAGTTTTGTTATATTTTTTCTTTTGAGTTCGACCGGAGATCCATTGGTGGACAGTATGTTAATGAGGACTCCCACGTGAAGCTGCATCTCTTGGAGTTTAAACTATGGAGACAATCCAGTGAAGGTATACACCTTTTTCTGTTCTGGCTACGTACTTATGCAAGTAATTAGGATAATTTTCTAGAACATGAATAAAAAAACAACAACATCAAGTTTCTGTGGGATCGGCTACATGAATCCTTTTTCTCCATTGTGCCTTGTTAAGAGTTAAATTCTCATTTAAATTTAATAAAAAAAAGGTCATTCTAATATTTCTAACTAAGTCTTTTTAGGTCTACCTCACCTTTCTTAACATAAGTCAAATCTAATACATCTACTCTCGTAACCAGTTCATTGAAAGCTAACTTTATGTGATCAAACCACTAAGGCGCTCCTTTAATCTTATCTGCTACTGCAACTACTCCTATTTTCATGTATATGCTTGTTTCACATTATGTCTCTAAAGATCATCTGAGCATCCTCATCTCCAACACATTAATACATGCTTCTCTTTTAATAGTCAACATTCTGCGCCATAAAGTATTGTTGGTCTTACCGCCATCTTATAGAATTTCCCCTTAATTTTGAGGGGGGCCTTTCTATCAACAACAAGCTAATGCATTCATCCACTCAACCATTCAATTTAAATTCTCAAATAATATCCCCAATCTATTTCACCATCATTGAACAATAGACCCGAGATATCTAAACGTGTATTCATATTAATGACTTGATTGCCCAAAGTCACAATCCCCCCATAGAATCATATACAACATAAAATTATACTCCATTTATTTAGTTTTAGCTCTACTCAAACGAAAACCTTTAGACTCTAAAGTTGACCTCCATAATGCAAGTATACCTTTAACTCTCTCTAGTCTTTTCAACAAGAAAAATATCACAACAAAGTAGAAAGTAGGTACATTCTCTAGCAAATATCTTGTAAGACATCCATGAATAAAGCGGGCTTAAAGCTGATTCTTGGTGTGTAATCCACTGAAATAGAAAATACTTTGTCAAACTACCTATGTTTGAACACAAATAATAACTCATGCATAATATTCTTAATGACTCGAGTATAAGCATTATTAACCCCTTTCTTTCTGAAACTTCTATAGCACTCCTCTTGAACTTTACATGAGCTTTCTCTAAATCATAAATACATATGTTGATCCCCATTCTCTCTATACTTCTCCATAAAACTTTCAATAAATGTATAGCTTTTATTTAGACCTACTCGCTCGAATCGAAATTGATATTGAGAAACATTGGTATCACATTGTAACCTATGCTCAATAACCTCTCTCATAGTTTTAATGTATGACACATTAACTTAATCCTCTAAATTCGATGACTATTGTGCATCACCTTTATTGTTAAAATAGGAATCAACAAACTCCTCCACTCATCTGATATCTTTTTAGCTTCAAAATAATATTGAAAATTTTTTATAACCAATAAATTCTTTTATCTCCTAAGTATATCTATATCTCTATTGGATATTATAAGGTTCAATAGCTTTTTCACTTCATTTCTTTAAAGTCCTCTAACTCGATTTACTAATATCTCGAACAAAAAAAAAACTTTATTTCATTTAGGAGGCTAAAGTCACTAAATCAATCATATTCTCACAATCTTTATTGAAAAGCTTATCAAATATCTCATTCATTTTTGTTGAATATTCTCTTCTAATAAAACACTTTTTGATATTCATCCTTAATGCACTTCACTGAAATAAATCTTTATTTCTCCTATTTCTTTGCATGGCTAACTTATTCTATATCTTCGTCCTTCTTAGTTTTCTAAGTTATTATATATATCATTAAAGTTAAATTTTTTGCATCATATTATTTTCTTATGTCCTTACGGGCCTCTTTATATCTTTCTATTTTTGGAGATTTTACATCTAAATCAATTTTTATAACAAAATTTTTTATTTGTGATCTCTTGCACATTTGATCAACCACCAACTATTTTATATTAGGAGCTTTTTGTATACTTCAAACACATCCTTTGCAACATTCTTAATATTATAGCTACTTTTTCACACATAACATTGCTTTCTCGGTAGAGTCAAAATCTTAATTCTTGAATCTTATTCTTTAAAATAATTTGTTAGTGTTCTTTAATGTCTCCATCTAATATTCTAATCTAGGATAATATTTTACTTTATTATTCATATTTCTTCTATTCATCTTAAAGTTCAAAACTAATAAGTGATGCTGGGTATATAAACTTTAATAACTTTACAATCTTTTTAATCTAAACGATATATTTTTCTTATAGAAAATATCAATTTGAATTTTTTAATATCCATTCTTATAAGTGATAGATGCTCTCTTTTCTTAAGTAAGTCTTGGCAATTATAAAATCATAAACTAGAAAAAAATCTAAATGGTCCTACCCCTTTCATTTGTCGCTCTAAACCCATACACCATGAATGCTTTTAAAATCTTCTACCTCTCTACCAACATATCCATTAATCTCTTTCAATAAAAATTTATCTTCAAGTGATATCTTTTATATTTATTCTTCTAAATCATTCAAAATTTAATTTTGAACGTATATCCAAACCTATTTGAGGAGCATAAACACTTATAATATTAATAATCTTAGTATCAAAAATAATTTTTTAAAGCTATGATTCTTGTTAAATCTCAACCTTACGATCCCAAAGATATCCACGGCTGTGAACAGTAATCCGTGGGAAGACTACTGGATTGCATTTTCCTCCCATTGATTTAGGAATAATGTTATTCATGTTATTATAAGAGTTATTTGTTTCCTTATTGTACACCTTGTATAGATTCATATAATAGGGAGTGATTGCTTAATAAATTCAAGCTTTTCCTCTCGAATTCTAGTTTTAATGGATCAGAGCCGATCGGGAGGCCTTCATTGCCAAACGATCCAACCTTCTGAAGCTGCAAGAGCGCGACGCAGAAGTGTCGATCCCGCAGTTACTACTGCAGGCGGACACCTCGACTTCGTTAGGACGTCGTCGAAGGAGCCTAGACGAACACCACAAGGAAACGAAGGAGCAGTCATACCCATTTGAAACGTTCCGTGCGAATGATACTTAGAACCGATCGGAAGTCGTCCCGATCGCTGAACGAGAGAAGGGAAAACCGACCTACTCACCACTCGATCGACAGAACCGCACGAGCATCTTCCCACGCTCGGTGGAGGAACCCGTTCCGATCTCTGATCCAGCTCGGTTGAAGGAGCCCGATCGTCGAAGAGAGGATCGAACAGCCGACCCCACTGAACAGATGGAGCGAGCGTCGCAAGGCGCCTGGTCCGCCCTCTCTTCGCGCCCCGGTCCGATTCTTTTAAAGAATTGGACAGTCGGTTTTTAGTAAAACCGACAAGGTTTGAAAAAAAAAAAAAATCTCATCGGCCTTTATTCGCGACGACTAAAATCGGGGGATTTTTTTTTGGAAGCCTCATTGCTATCCAAGAGTGTTTTTGATAGTCTAATCACAATCATAATGTCAAAAATCAATTCCTCCGAAAGTATGACCAGACAGAGAGTCGATAGTGCACAAGTTCGGGAGATCTTCAAAACATACAACCTTCCTAATCATCTAAATGGGAAGAACTACCTGAAGTGGTCCAATTTGTGAAGACCTACTTGAAGGGAAGGTAAAATACATCATCTCATGAGAAGACTGAAAGAAGGAACCCAAATTTGGGCATGGGATGAAGCAGACTCCATGATTATGTCATGGATGTGGAATTCCATGACTCCAGAAATTAGTGGCACATTTTGTTCCTTTCAACGGCAAAGGACATATGGGATACTGCCAACAAACTTACTCCAAAGCCGTGACGCGGCCCAAATCTTTGAAGTTAAAGTCAAAGTTGGAAGCACAAAGTAGGGGAGTAAGACCGTGACGGAATATGCCACCATTCTACAAAATCTGTGGCAAGAACTTGATCACTATAGGTGCATTGAAACCAGATGTCCGGAGGATGCTGCGATCCTAAAGAACTTCATTGAAAAAGATAGAGTTTATGATTTTTTTGCAGATTTAATGCAGAATTTGACCAAGTTAGAGTTCAAATCCTCGGCAAGGAAGAGACGCCTCACTCAACGAAACCATTTCTCTCATTCGCGCAGAAAAAGTCGACGAGTAGTAATGTTAGAACCAAAGACAGTTGAAAGCTCAGCATGGTGATGAACAAAGAATCGTCATGGAAGGAGAAGGGTAAAGATCCTTCAAAGTTCAAAGACAAGGACCACTTTGGTGCAGCTATTGCAAAAAGTCAAGACACACAAAGGAAACGTGCTGAAAAATACATGGTAACCCCCCAGCAAGGAGTGAATCAAAGGGTGAACCAAGGAGCACATCACATGCCAACAACACTACAAGTAAGCTAGAAGCACTATCCAGTCTTGGAGAACTCAACAAAGAAGACATTGACAAATTAAAAACACCCTGGTATCTCTTGAAAACCAAATGCTTCTTCTTCACTTGCACTCTAGGTAAGACACCAATTTCTTTCAGTTTAAGTGCTTCAGAAATCATCTAAAGGAATTATGGATATTGATTCAGGAGCTACATATCACATGACCCACTCATCTACCCACCTCATAAACTATAACTCCTTGCCCAAACAAAGAAAAACACACAGCTGTTGACCTTACCACGGTACTGGTCAATGGAGACACATAATACTCCTTACTCACCCTGAAAACTACCCCATGTACCCATTGTCCACAAACAATATCAATACAAAAATCTAACCAATGATCATAATTGTCAAGCCTTATTAACCCTACATATGTTTATTCAGGACCAGAGATCGGGGAAGAAGATTGGACTTGCTAAGGAGAAAGCTGGGTTGTATACCTGGAAGAACCAAACCAATTTTAATAATAATGCTCATGTTATCCCTAGTAGATAGGAATTCCACTATTTGGCTTCATCATTATAGACTAGGACATCCGTCTTTTGATACCTAGAATATGTACCACAACTTATTCAGAAAAATAAAAAAAAAATTTCATTGTGAAACTTGTGAGTTGGCAAAACATAAAAGAACCTCACCAAACAAAAGTGAGAGATGTGATACTCCTTTCACCTATTACATAGTGATATATGGGGCCCCAAAAATCTCCAATATCTCTGGGGCACGCTGTTTTGTGTCTTTCATTGATGATTGCACTAGATTCTCTTGGATATATCTCCTTAAAAATTATCTGTGTAGCACCATTCTTCCCATCTTTCATTCCAGATCCAAAATCAATTTGGGGTAAAAATACGAAGATTTCGCTCCGATAATGCCAAAGATTATTTCAACCAGACCTTTTCTCATACTTCCAGAATGAAGGGATCATCCAAGTCCTCATGTGTTCACACCCCACAACAAAATAGGGTTCAAGAGGAAAAATGGTCACCTTCTAGCCACCACCGAGCCTTCCTATTTCACTACAATACACCCAAATCCATATGGGGGGAAGCTCTTTTAACTGCAGCCTATCTCATAAACCGATTACTTCAACTGCTTTAGGCCTCAAATCTCAATGGAGACCTTGTTCTTTTACCCAGAGTTTCGAACCCATCATAATATTGCACCAAAACTCTTGGATGCACTGCCTATGTTCATACCACCCATGAGCAGGAAAATTAGATCCAACAGCACTCATGCATCTTTGTTGGTTATTCAGCTACCCAAAAAGGTTATAAGTGTTATCATCCTCCCACTAGAAAAACCTTTGTTTTCTATTGATGTTACCTTTGATAGAAAAATTCCTATTTCTCAAAAACTATACTTTAGGGGAGACTGAACTTGAGGAAGATGAGGAAATTGAACTAGCACCTCTTGACATTCCTCACCACCTCAAAACAATCCACCTGAAACCCAAGAAAGGGAAACAAATGACAACGTTATTAGATTTGGAAAGGTTTACTCCAGACGTACAAAGCTCAAGCTGTACTCCAAAGCAGACCAAGAATCTGAACCATCTCCTGGAAATGAGGTAATTCACCACCTCCCTTATACCCTATAAACAACTCTATATCTTTCAACAATTTCATCGTCACACCAAATTTCCTTGTTTCATTAGAAGATATCCTATTCCTAAAGATGTTTTTGAGGGCATTATCTGATAAAAATTGGAAAAAGCCATAAAAGATAAATGCAGGCTCTGGAGAAGAACGAAACTGAGATCGCAATCTACCGATAGGGAAAAATCGGTTGGCTCAAATGGTGTTCTCAGTAAAAACAAAGCGATGGAACACTGGAGAGATATAAGGCAAACTAGTGGCAAAAAGGGTTTACACAAACGTATGGCATTGACAACCAAGAAACGTTTGCCACGTGGCCAAGATGAAACTGTCAATATTACTCTCACTAGCAGCCAAGTACAATTGGCACCTGGAAAACTGGATGTGAAAAATGCATTCCTACATGGAGACTTAGAAGAAGAGAATTTTATGGAAATACCACCAGGCTTTAAAGAAAAATCTGAAGGTAACAAGGTGTGCAAACTGAAAAAAGCCTATATGGGCTCAACAAATCACCAAGGGCATGATTCAGAAATTCTCTAAATTCATGCTCTTGAATGGATATCAACAGAGCCAGGGGATCATACACTATTCTTCAAACACTCAGACTCAGGGGGAGTCACAATATTTTAGTGTATGTTGATGATATTATTTTGACTGGAAGTAATGATGAGGAGAAAGTCCAGTTTAAGGAAAAATCTAGCTAAGGAATTTGACATCAAAGAACTTGGTAGACTAAAATATTTTCTCGAATTGAAGTAGCCACTCCAGCAAAGGAATCTTCATTTCACAACAGAAATACATCAAAGATTTTCTAAAAGAAACAGGTAAACTTGCCTGTAAACCAGCACCACACACAGTAAGAACCTAATCTATAAACTGGAGAAGCAAAGAAGACCATATGTAGATAAATGGGCCTACCAGAGACTTGTAGGGAAATTGATCTACCTTTCCCACTAGACCAGAAGCATTTGCTGTAAGCATGGTCAGTCAGTTTATGCAAAATCCAAAGCAGATTCACATGCAAGCAGTAGACGATATTGCACTACCTTAAAGGGAGACCAGGAAAAGGAATTCTCTTAAGAGAGATCGTGGACCCTAGAAGTATACACGGATGCTGACTACGCAGGATCACCGTTAATAGAAGATCTACTCTGGTATTGCACATTCTTTGGAGGAAACCTTATTACATAAAGCAGAAGAATGTGGTGGCAAGATCCAGTGCAGAAGCGAATATCGGCTATGGCCTTGGAATATGTGAGCTACTATAGATCAAAATAATCCTAGAAGATCTAAAAGTTAAGTGGGATGAGCCATGAAACTACACTGTGACAACAAATCAGTAATCAGCATAGCCCACAATCCAGTCCAGCATGACAGGACCAAGCACATAAAGTGGACAGACATTTTATTAAAGAAAAACTAGACAGTGGTCTAGTAAGTGTTGACCATGTATCATCAAAGGATCAACTTGCAGATTTCCTTACTAAAGGATTGGACAGTTCTATCTTCCTCCAAATGATTGACAAGCAGGAATACGGATCCATATTTTCCAGCTTGAGGGGGAGTGTTAAATCTCAACCTTACGATCCCAAAATATCCACGGCTGTGAACATTAATCCGTGGGAAGACTACATGGATTGCATTAATTCTCCCATTGATTTAGGAATAATTGTATTCATGTTATTATAAGAGTTATTGTTTCCTTATGATACACCTTGTATAGATCTATAAATAGGGAGTAGATGCTTAATAAAAATCAGCTTTCTCCTCTCGATTTCTAGTTTTAACAATTCTATCTTCAATTTATTAATTTCTACAATATTATCTTTCTAACTCTTACTAATAATCACACACACACATTTTTTAGTATGATCTCTACCTGAATATTATAGTTTAAACCATAAACTATCAATTTATGTAGCTTTATTCAACTCATTTAGTTTTGTAATGCATAGAAGATTTATCTTCTTATGAATCATACTTTTTTAATTTTATGCTTAATGTTGACTACCTAATTACCTAAAAAGACTTGGTTATAAAATATTAGGAATGACTTTCTTTATAGATATAAACGAGAATTTGACCTTTAATAGGACACAAGAGAAAAAAGATTCATGTAGCCGACCCCACAAGTGGGATAAAGCTTGATGTTGTTGTTGTTGTTGTAATGTTGACTACCTAATGCAACTTTTATTTTTCTCATCCAGGACTTAGGCCGACAGTGTTTGAATAAAAAAAATAAAAGCCATAAATTAGGAAGATTTATCATACACTCCAGTACATAGAACATAGTTTAAAAGTAGAGTTAGTTTGCAACTAGTCAATCATTTTTATTACATCGATGTTCATAAGCCTATCAATAAGTAATAACCACATCAGCATAATCAAATACAAAGCTGAGAAAAGTTATGAAACAACCAATGTAGTTCTACTAAAAATATACATATATATATTCTTTTTCCGCATGTTGCTTTGATTCCAAATCCATTGTTTCTGGTATCGGATTGCAGTGAAATAAAATTATCAGTGATCATAATGTTGATTTATTACCAGGTAGCTCTTTGCTTCCCTTCAATCTGATTATGAATGTTAGAATAGTAACTTGCTCTTATCATAATCATAACTTCACGAACTCTCCATGGGTCATTCTGATAGGAAAACTTGAGTTTGCAAGTAATCCTATCGGATTTACTAGAGTTCGCAAGCAACCCTAACCAAAAATTGGTAAAATCAGTGAAAATACACAAGAAAGATAATAAAAACAACACAAAAATAGTAGGCTTTTATGAATAACTGAAAGCAAAGCAAACATAAGAAAATATAAAATTGTTTCTCTATTTTGAGAGGAGGACGTTCTCTCTAAATCTCAAGATATCTAGAGCCCAAAACTCCAAGAGACTCCAGAGATCACCAATCTAAGCATGTCTTAACCTTCCCCCTCTGTCTCTATTTATATGCCTTCCTAGCCCCTAACTGCCCCTCTCACCTTCCATACATGTATTTAATTTAGAATTTAAATTCCCCACCTTCCTTACAGTTATTTAATTTAGAATTTATTCCCTAGTGGACCTCACCTTGTTGGCAAGCCTAAAATAAGGCTGTGGCCCTACCAAGTTAGGTGGCAAGTCTTGGGAGAGGCGGTTTGAACAGCCTCTGGTATACCATGGCCGGCCCATGCGGGGGCTGGCTGGGTCGGTGCTGAAACCGACCTAATCACATGCCAATTATCACGGCTTTTCAAAAGTTGTATTTCAATTTTATAAGAGAATGCTTTTTCGTCTCTAGGATTTATGCAATACGTGAGCAAATTAAACGGCAGATTTTGAATATTATTCTGCTGAACTTTTAGTAGGTCCTGGCATTGTATTTCAATCGGTAGAAATGGTTGTAGTTATAAAAATGATCAGCTATTATTTCAGCATGGAGAAGAAGATGATAGGTTGAAAAGTCTACAAAAGGTCCATTGAGTGCGTAAATGGCAGTTCTTAAATTTTCGGAACTATTTGCAAATATAGTATTTCAAGCAAATAATGCAATTTAGATAACTTGTTTTAAGATAGATAATATTTAAAACAACAATGATGCTACCAACGATGGAGGTCCTTGATTTTTCAGTAACTGCTCTGTTAAGTAATCCTCCATGTGAATGATGCTCGAGAATAACTAAGCACAGACATTCAATTCAATTTTCTCTCATTAATTTTCACAATGCATCATCATCATAATTGCCAGCACTTCAGCAACGGATGTTATTTATCACTTCCTATATGTCTTTACATCTTCTCTCAAATGAAGTTCTAAAAAATTATTAAAAACAACAAAATCTGAAATGGCAAAATGCCAATTTTGTCTTAAAATTATGCCAAATTTTGATAACAGAACTATGGTTTTTTGACCTAAGTGCACCATCACATTTGACTAAAATATTATAGAAAAAACAGGGAAACCTCATTTTCTGATAAATTCTGCTAGGGTTGTTTGTAATTAAAGTATATCAGCACAGGTTCTAATGAGAGTATATATCATTTATCTCCCTGGAGGTTTAGTCCAATTTGTTAGAGTCCTGTGAGTTGTTATTTTTTAATAGATTGACTACTTAGGGAGAGAGCTACAAGTAGTTGAAAAAGTTAACCCGAGGAAAGTACTTGAATATTGCTTTATGCGATATTTAATAAACCTCTGATTAGCTAATATGATGATTAACAGTACTAATGAAGAAAAAAATATTTATGAAAATATATCAAAGATGATAGTACTAACGTTTGTACTAACAAATCGGATTCAACTTAACTCTTTTCTGCATAACAAGATATTTAAGATTAATTAAGTGAGCTTTCAGATAAATAACATAAATTATCTCCAATGGAAAGATAGAAATCACAAACAGTAGAATAACCACTACCGAAGCTTTACAAGATTAAGCCATTTGGAAAGAAAATAATTAAACTTCTTTTGGGGGAAATTGGAACTGTGGTGCAAGCCATGGCGAGTAGATATGGTGGGAGAAGATGAAATTGCAAGCTTAAATGCAGGAATAGAGTTTGGAGAAGTTAGAGATACATGGAGGAAAACCAGATAACTCAGATGTTGATAAAGAATCGATGCATGTGATTGATAGTTTGAAAAAATGGGCTTGATGGAGTAAAAATGGACGACATAATTGATACTGCAAGAAATTAGTTGACGCATAGATGATTACTTGCGATGCTTGGGATGTTAATGCGTGAAACTATAATAATATATAGAATTTGAAAGATAATAACTTGTCAATATTTCAATAACGAGAGGGAAATTATAATTTATTTGTTGAGCTTACATAATGTGCGATAAATTGCTAATTCCATTGTGAAATTATTGAAAAGTTTTAGGTGAGTGCAGAAATATATATATATTAATGCGTAGATTTGGTGTAGTGAGGAGGTTAAAATCTTTATTCAGGCATAATGTAAAAATGTGCTTTAACTAGTAAAAGTTGAATGCTATTTGAGACATGATCATATAAAAAAAATAGAAGTCTAGCCGAGGGTAATGAGCAAAAAGTACTATAATTTTTTATCATTTATATAATAGCTTTGTAGAAAGAAGAAAAAAGGAGATTCAAATTTTATTTAAGATATTAGAATAAATATTTAGCTTACATGTCATTAGATGCACTAGATTGCTAGAAGTGAGAATAGGTTGGTTTTTGTTAAAGATAAAAAGTTAAAGCAAGAGGAACTTCTTACTTTGAGATATTATATATGGAAAAAAATGTTTTGAAATAGAAACAACTACAAGCTTTATCCCACTACATAGGATCGGCTACATGAATCTTTTTCTTAATTGTGTCATGTCAAGAGTTAAATTCTCATTTACATCTACTAAAAAATGTCATATTTAATATTTTCTAACCAAGTATTTTTAGGTCTACATTATCTTTCTTAACATAGATCAAATCTAATACATCTACTTTCCTAACTAGGTAATCGGAAGGCTGACATTTTATATGGCCAAACCATTTAAGGCGACTCTCTCTAATCTTATTTGCCACTAGAGCTACCTCCAAACTTTTCACGTATATACTTGTTTCACATTCCGTCTCTAAGAGTGAGCCTCTCATTCACCCATGCATCATCTCTACAACACTTATTTTATGTTTCTTTTTTAATGGCCAACATTTGTGCCATAAAGCATTGTAGTTCACACCACTATCATAGAAAAATTCCTTAAGTTTTAGCGGTACTTTTCTATCGCACAAAAAGCTCGATGCATTCCTCCATTCATCCATCCACCTAGAATTGATCAAAAAGTGGGTGGAGTGGCTTTATAAAGTTGCATGAATGTAAAGTTTTAGGTATATATGAGATGCTCTTTTAAGAATTTGGAGAGTTAATAGGGATACTAATGTTATTCAGTAAATTTTTCATGAAATTTTGATGATTAAGAAGATGCAAAATGATTGGAGTATTTTGGTACCAATTAAAACAAAGGAGGGGTTAGAGATTTTGCTAATTATAAGAATCAAAGTTATGTAAAATCTATTAGGTTATAAAAAACGAAGCATAGACAGAGAGAAACATGTAAGCTTCAAAGAGTAAATTGGTTTCATGCCAGGTAAATTCATTATATAAATGATTTTTTTCATAATTATTTATTATTTAAAGTATAAAGACCAATTATAGAGATTTTATTAATCTTGATAAATCATATGATGACTACTCAAAATTTATTTGATGCATGTATCAAGGAAGAAATGTGTATGTCAAAAATATATTGAAATGTTAAAAACATATATATGATAGATATTGACTAGTATTAAAATTAATTGTGAGTAACTAAAGAGTTCTAATAATACATGAATAAATCAGGCATGAATATCTATTTTGGTATTGCTACGGATTTACTTATAAAGGATAGTCAAAGTGAGGTGCCAAGTATTGATTTTCATGCATGGTAGGTCAAATATTTCCAAACATTTAAATAACTATAAATCGAGCAATTGAGAAAACGTTTAGAATATGGGACTTAGAATTATTAGTACGAAGACTAAGTATAGGTATTTTTAGTGGCATTATGATGTTATGGTGGTTGAAATAGACTTGTTAGGATCTATTTGTTGTTTATTTATGCAAGCTAAGCGAATTTAAGCGGGGAACTTTGGAGCTTAAGTTGTAGATGAGTTAAGCCTTTTGATTGGCGAACTTGTTTTAGTTTTTTTTAATAACTTTGGCTCACACAAGGAGCAGGTCGAAGGATAAGACAAGGGTGCTGCAATCCATACTTCGACGAGAGAGAAGAATTGGAGATTGCAGCTAGAGGAAAATGGGATCCCAAAGGACAAGATGAGGACCTAGAAGAAAACTCAACTCTAAATCCTAGCCATGATACTGGATAATGACAATAAATAATATCGATAGTCAGTGGAAATCCACAGCAGAGAGGTGAAGTAGAGCACAGAAGGGAGAAAATGAGAGAGAATTAGGAGGGGAGACGTTCAGAGCCTAGAGGAACCAAACGGCTATGCAAGCTTAATGTGTGCCACATATGCGCTTAAGCCTTTTCTGGCTTTTCTCCTTAATAGGCCATGCTAGCTCAATCGGGCAAATTTTTGTTTGGTTGAGAAATTAAGCTTTAGCTAATTTAAGTTGATAGTGAGCCTGTACCAAATACCCCCTTAATTGATATGGACATGACATTGAAGAAAAAAGGCAGAATGCACTTGTTATATGAGTTACATAAAATTATTGTAGTAAGCTTACAAGGAAAAGTGGTACATCCAAGTAACTTGAATGAAAGTTGTTCAAACTAATTTATAAAGAACATGTCTACACGCTGAACAATACCTCAATAAAAATAGAGCCTTCCTATGACCCATTTAGGAAAGTGTTACGATCTCCCCCCGAACCTACCAAACCGGTCCAGGTGTGGCCGGTTCAATTCTATAGGAGGCGGCCCAAGCCACTCCTTCATCAATCCCGCCCAAGCATGTGGGCCCCCCAGGGCGGCAAATAGAGAGGGAAGAGGGCGGCTAAAGCTTGGAGGCTATTTTGAATTAGGTTTGTTTTAGGAAGCTTCTTATTAGAAAGGTATGTATTTAAAGATAGACAGAGGTTATTGTTAAGGCATGCATGATTATTATTTCTCTTGGAGTTCTCTTGGGCTTTGTGCTCTAGATTCATCGTCTAGACATTGTGAGAGAAAACGATCCCCTCTCGAATGAGAGATCAATGTATATTTGCTTATCCTTGCCTTTGGTTTTATTCCTATAATATAATCTACTTTTTTTGGACTTTTTCATTGGAGATCTTGAAGTTTTCTCGCTGTTTTCACCAATTCTTGTTATGGTGTGCGAACTCAAGCATTTCCCACTGGAGTTACTTGCAAACTCAAGTATTTACTATCAGAAAGTTGATGTATTAGATTTGACGCTTATTGTTAAGAAAGATGAGGTAGACTAGTTAGAAAATATTAGAAATTATATTTTTTTTATTAGATTTAAATGAGAATTTGACTCTTATTAGGGCACAATGAGAAAAAATAATTCATGTTGCTGACCCATGTAGCAGGATAAAAGCTCTATGTTGTTGTTATTGTTATAGTACTGATACTTTTCCTCCCATTCCAGGTTAGAGAATTCGTTAGAGGCTACAATCTCTCCGAGAGATGGGCTTGCTTCTAAGAATGTAACAGAAGCTCTAGCAATGTACGATAATGACACTGATAAGGCTATTGCGCATTTCCTCACAGCTCGTCTTAAGCGCAAACTCTCTTTTACTCAAAATAAAGCTCGTTATGAAATTTTTTACTAAAAAGATGCCTTTAAAGAAGCAATAAGAAAGCCATCCCAAACGAAATCTAAGTTTTATTATTGCTCCACACTGATTAAAAAAGTATAATGCAATTGTAGTTGTAACATTGTTGTTGCAAGTGAATGATTGTCCTCCCGATTTTTAGCTGCTTTTTAGTAATAATTGGAACCACTAATAGCATAGGTCCCTTGTTTCATATTTCAAAGTAGTTGTAGTTGTATCATTTCTGTTGAAAGTGAATAGTTTTTCTCCCCTAATCATTAGATTCTTTCCAGCCTCAATTGGCACCACAACTGGCAGAGGTCCCTCGTTGTACTTTCCATTTGACTTTGATTTTGAGAGAAGAATTCTTGCTGAAGCTGAGAAAGGGAACCAGAACTGGATCAAAATTGCATCAGAAAGTCAGCCATCGAAAGCTGCACCTTCTACTTCTATGGTTTGATATGCTTATGTGCACTACAAAGCAGTTTGATGATGATGCTATGATTTTCCTACTTGTATATGCGTGGTTTTCTTTGTTTCTTTTTTTTTTCACTGAACTTTTATCTCCATTGTTTTGAATGGATGTTTGGCAATCTACTGTGTATGTTTTTTCTTCCTACAATATATTATGTAAACGTTGTTTATGAGTGATTGCATCCACTTTTGCTGGCGATTAGTTTTCAAGATTGTTGCCTGTTATTGATGGATTGAACATTTGAGTGATGTTGGCATATAATTCTTAAACCAATTCTTTAGATGTTAATCAATAGCAACGAAGGGAATATCCATATGGGTGGTTGCTAATAGGTTATGTACTCTTACTCAGTTTCAGTGTGGATTAGCGCTATAACTTACTCCAGGTTCTTTAGTAAAAGAATGATCCCAAGCCAAGGAGGCCTTCAAAAGTCCTTTTTGCTAGAGAATTTTCCATTTGAGTTTAAGAAAGTTAGATTGCATTGTAATGTTTTGAATTAGTTCTTTTACGTGCATGAGTTTGGCTGTGGGTTGTAAAATAGCATGTTTATGTTGGGGTTTTGGAAGTCGGTTAAAACAAACTTGGATGATCAGCCTTACTCTTGTGATTTGCTTCAGTTCTAAAATTGTCAGTGTGACTTTGATACTGAATTTGCTCAATTTTTTTTCATCGGTTCAGTTTTTGCTGATTTCCAGTTCTTGTAGATTTCTCAAATTTGTGAATGGAATACTGTACTTGAATATTGAGTTCCAGAACTATTTATTTGAATTAGAAATTCTGGAAGTCGAACATTAATTCTAGATT
This sequence comes from Dendrobium nobile, assembly GCA_022539455.1. Classification (NCBI taxonomy): domain Eukaryota; kingdom Viridiplantae; phylum Streptophyta; class Magnoliopsida; order Asparagales; family Orchidaceae; genus Dendrobium; species Dendrobium nobile. The sequence continues at coordinate 37,449,551 of CM039722.1, read as the reverse complement.
TTGGAATCTTTGTCTAGGCTTCTGGTTCTCGCTCATTGATTATACTTTTCTGGTTCTGTTTTTTACATTTTCATGGCCTCTAGGTCCCTCTCTACTTGCCTTTCTGTCACCCTCGTTTCATAAATCAATTCCCCATGCTACACTCTCTGTCTACTATTATAACCCTGTAAATATTTCAAATTGTCAATGAATACTGCACTTGGATTTTGAGTTCTAGAACTTTTTATTTGAATTAGAAATTCTGGAAGCCGGGGCTGTAATTCTAGATTTTGGAATCTCTGTGTAGCATCTTGCTCTCGCTCACTGATTATGCTTTTCTGGCTCTGTTTTTACATTGTCTTGGCTCCTAGGTCCCACCCTAGCTACTTGCCTCTCTCCACCCTCGTTCATAATTCAATTCCCCAAGCTACTCTCTCTTTCTACTATTGTAACCGTCAGCGTTCCAAAGCTGAGGAAAACACTCTACCTTGTAGCTTTGCATGGCATGGAGTCTGCATTTTATTTTATATTACAAATGTGAAAGACTTTCCCTTGTTAACCTTGGGCGTTTTCCCCCATAATTTAATGGAAGAGTTCATGGGTATTTATATTTTGTTTAAGGTTAAGGTTATCAAATTAGTAGAGTGAGTCTTGGTTACCAAGGCAGAGCTCGTGTCTGCAGAAAATCCGCATGCTTTTAGATGCAAGTCAGTGTAAGTACGCTTCTTAGTGGTCCGGAAAGCACAGAAATAAAAAACCGTAGTGCCAGTGGTGCTGAAGCTAAATTTTGAGGGACTCGTGAAGTCGACATTGATAATGCTTGAAACTTGCTATGTCACTTATTTTATTGGTTCATTTTCTAGGAATTTTAATTAATTTGCTTCCCGTCTTTGGCTCTTAGTTTGGGACCTTTGCTTTAGTCATGACAGCTAGCTGCTTCATCCATAACTGGTTACAGGTGAAGAATTTACTTCAAAAAAAAAAAGTCTAGCAGCAGTTTTATTGATTAAGAGATTTGGCATCTCACTTTTGACCTAGAAATTTATAATTTTACATTTTAACTAAATTGATTTGGTTTCTTCCCTTTTTATTCATACGTTCACCTCAGATCTTGTGGATTTTAAACCGAAACTATTTACTTTTTGATTGCATACTGTCTCCATGCGTTCCCTGCTGTGCTTTTCACGTAGCTGTGTCCCAAAAGCACTTCATTCTGCGTGTTATTTTTTTTATTTACATGTCATTTAGTAGCCACGTTCTTCATAATGGTGTTTTTGGCTGAAGGGAGTTTTGTTATATTTTTTCTTTTAGAGTTCGACCGGAGATCCATTGGTGGACAAGTATGTTAATGAGGGACTCCCACGTGAAGCTGCATCTCTTGGAGTTTTAAACTATGGAGACAATCCAGTGAAGGTATACACCTTTTTCTGTTCTGGCTACGTACTTATGCAAGTAATTAGGATAATTTTCTAGAACATGAATAAAAAAACAACAACATCAAGTTTCTGTGGGATCGGCTACATGAATCCTTTTTCTCCATTGTGCCTTGTTAAGAGTTAAATTCTCATTTAAATTTAATAAAAAAAAAGGTCATTTCTAATATTTTCTAACTAAGTCTTTTTAGGTCTACCTTCACCTTTCTTAACATAAGTCAAATCTAATACATCTACTCTCGTAACCAGTTCATTGAAAGGCTAACATTTTTATGTGATCAAACCATCTAAGGCGGCTCTCTTTAATCTTATCTGCTACTGCAACTACTCCTACTTTTCATGTATATGCTTGTTTCACATTATGTCTCTAAAGATCATCTGAGCATCCTCATCTCTACAACACTTAATATCATGCTTCTCTTTTAATAGTCAACATTCTGCGCCATAAAGTATTGTTGGTCTTACCGCCATCTTATAGAATTTCCCCTTAAGTTTGAGGGGGGCCTTTCTATCACACAACAAGCCTAATGCATTCATCCACTTCAACCATTCAATTTAAATTCTACTAATAATATCCCCATCTATTTCACCATCATTGAACAATAGACCCGAGATATCTAAAGCGTGTATTCATATTAATGACTTGATTGCCCAAAGTCACAATCCCCCCACTAGATCTATTACAACTAAAATTATACTCCATTTATTTAGTTTTAGCTCTACTCAAACGAAAACCTTTAGACTCTAAAGTTGACCTCCATAATGCAAGTATACCTTTAACTCTCTCTAGTCTTTTCAACAAGAAAAATATCATCAACAAAGTAGAAAGTAGGGTACATTCTCTAGCAAATATCTTGTAAGAACATCCATGAATAAAGCGGGCTTAAAGCTGATTCTTGGTGTAATCCAACTGAAATAGGAAAATACTTTGTCAAACTACCTTATGTTTGAACACAAATAATAACTCATGCATATATATTCTTAATGACTCGAGTATAAGCATTATTAACCCCTTTCTTTTCTGAAACTCTCTATAGCACTCCTCTTGAAACTTTATCATGAGCTTTCTCTAAATCAATAAATATCATATGTTGATCCTCCTTATTCTCTCTATACTTCTCCATAAAACCTTTCAATAAATGTATAGCTTTTATAGTAGACCTACTCGGCTCGAATCGAAATTGATATTGAGAAACATTGGTATCACATTGTAACCTATGCTCAATAACTCTCTCTCATAGTTTTAATGTATGACACATTAACTTAATTCCTCTATAATTCGATGACTATTGTGCATCACCTTTATTGTTAAAAATAGGAATCAACAAACTCCTCCACTCATCTGATATCTTTTTAGCCTTCAAAATAATATTGAAAATTTTTATAAACCAATAAATTCTTTTATCTCCTAAGTATATCTATATCTCTATTGGAATATTATAAGGTTCAATAGCTTTTTCACTTCATTTTCTTTAAAGTCTCTCTAACTTCGATTTTACTAATATCTCGAACAAAATAAAAAACTTTATTTTCATTTAGGATGCTAAAGTCACTAAAATCAATCATATTCTCACAATCTTTATTGAAAAGCTTATCAAAATATCTCATTCATGTTTGTTGAATATTCTCTTCTAATAAAAACACTTTTTGATATTCATCCTTAATGCACTTCACTTGAAATAAATCTTTATTTCTCCTATTTCTTTGCATGGCTAACTTATTCATATATCTTTCGTCCTTCTTAGTTTCTAAGTTATTATATATATCATTAAAAGTTAAATTTTTTGCATCATATTATTTTCTTATGCTCCTTACGGGCCTCTTTATATCTTTCTTAATTTTTGGAGTATTTACATCTAAATCAATTTTTATAACAAAATTTTTTATTTGTGATCTCTTGCACATTTTGATTCAACCACCAACTATTTTTACTATTAGGAGCTTTTTTGATACTTCAAACACATCCTTTGCAACATTCTTAATATTATTAGCTACTTTTTCTCACATAACATTTGCTTTCTCGTGTAGAGTCAAAATCTTAAGTTCTTGAATCTTATTCTTTAAAATAATTTTGTTAGTGTTCTTTAAATGTCTCCATCTAATATTCTAATCTTAGGATAATATTTTACTTTATTATTCATATTTCTTCTATTCATCTTAAAGTTCAAAACTAATAAGTGATGCTGGGTATATAAACTTTAATAACTTTACAATCTTTTTAATCTAAACGATATATTTTTCTTATAAGAAAATAATCAATTTGAATTTTTTAATATCCATTCTTATAAGTGATGAGATGCTCTCTTTTCTTAAGTAAGGTCTTGGCAATTATAAAATCATAAACTAGAAAAAAATCTAATATGGTCCTACCCCTTTCATTTGTCGCTCTAAACCCATATCACCATGAATGCTTTTAAAATCTTCTACCTCTCTACCAACATATCCATTTAAATCTCTTTCAATAAAAATTATATCTTCAAGTGATATCTTTTATATTTATTCTTCTAAATCATTTCAAAATTTTAATTTTGAACGTATATCCAAACCTATTTGAGGAGCATAAACACTTATAATATTAATAATCTTAGTATCAAAAATAATTTTTAAAGCTATGATTCTTGTTAAATCTCAACCTTACGATCCCAAAGATATCCACGGCTGTGAACAGTAATCCGTGGGAAGACTACATGGATTGCATTAATTCCTCCCATTGATTTAGGAATAATTGTATTCATGTTATTATAAGAGTTATTTGTTTCCTTATTGATACACCTTGTATAGATCTATAAATAGGGAGTAGATTGCTTAATAAAATTCAAGCTTTTCCTCTCGAATTCTAGTTTTAACATGGTATCAGAGCCGATCGGGAGGCCTTCATTGCCAAACGATCCAACCTTCTGAAGCTGCAAGAGCGCGACGCAGAAGTGTCGATCCCGGCAGTTACTACTGCAGGCGGACACCTCGACTTCGTTAGGACTGTCGTCGAAGGAGCCTAGACGAACAGCCACGAAGGAAACGAAGGAGCAGTCATACCCATTTGAAACGTTCCGTGCGGAAGATACTTCAGAAGCCGATCGGAAGTCCGTCCCGATCGCTGAACGAGAGAAGGGAAAACCGATCCTACTCTCCCACTCGATCGACAGAACCGCACGAGCATCTTCCCACGCTCGGTGGAGGAACCCGTTCCGATCTCTGATCCAGCTCGGTGAAGGAGCCCGATCGTCGAAGGAGAGGAGTCGAGCAGCCGACCCCACTGGAAGGGAAGATCGTCGAAGGCGCCTGGTCCGCCCTCTCTTCGCGCCCCGGTCCGATTCTTTTAAAGAATTGGACAGTCGGTTTTTTAGTAAAACCGACAAGGTTTTGAAAAAAAAAAAAAAATCTCATCGGCCTTTATTGCCGACGACTAAAATCGGGGGATTTTTTTTTGGAAGCCTTCATTGCTATCCAAGAGTGTTTTTGATAGTCTTAATCACTATCATAATGTCAGAAATCAATTCCTCCGAAAGTATTGACCAGACAGAAGAGTCGATAGTGCACCAAGTTCGAGGTGATCTTCAAAACATACAACCTTCCTATCATCTAAATGGGAAGAACTACCTGAAGTGGTCTCAATTTGTGAAGACCTACTTGAAGGGGAAAGGTAAAATACATCATCTCATTGGAGGAAGACTGAAAGAAGGAAATCCCAAATTTGGGGCATGGGATGAAGCAGACTCCATGATTATGTCATGGATGTGGAATTCCATGACTCCAGAAATTAGTGGCACATTTATGTTCCTTTCAACGGCAAAGGACATATGGGATACTGCCAGACAAACTTACTCCAAAGCTCGTGACGCGGCCCAAATCTTTGAAGTTAAAGTCAAAGTTGGAAGCACAAAGTAGGGGAGTAAGACCGTGACGGAATATGCCACCATTCTACAAAATCTGTGGCAAGAACTTGATCACTATAGGTGCATTGAAACCAGATGTCCGGAGGATGCTGCGATCCTAAAGAACTTCATTGAAAAAGATAGAGTTTATGATTTTTTTGCAGGATTTAATGCAGAATTTGACCAAGTTAGAGTTCAAATCCTCGGCAAGGAAGAGACGCCATCACTCAACGAAACCATTTCTCTCATTCGCGCAGAAGAAAGTCGACGAGGAGTAATGTTAGAACCAAAGACAGTTGAAAGCTCAGCAATGGTGATGAACAAAGAATCGTCATGGAAGGAGAAGGGTAAAGATCCTTCAAAGTTCAAAGACAAGGACTCACTTTGGTGCAGCTATTGCAAAAAGTCAAGACACACAAAGGAAACGTGCTGAAAAATACATGGTAAACCCCCCAGCAAGGAGTGGAATCAAAAGGGTGAACCAAGGAGCACATCACATGCCAACAACACTACAAGTAAGCTAGAAGCACGATCCAGTCTTGGAGAACTCAACAAAGAAGACATTGACAAATTAAAACAACTCCTGGTATCTCTTGAAAAACCAAATGCTTCTTCTTCACTTGCACTCTCAGGTAAGACTCCAATTTCTTTCAGTTTAAGTGCTTCCAGAAATCATCTAAAGGAATTATGGATAATTGATTCAGGAGCTACAGATCACATGACCCACTCATCTACCCACCTCATAAACTATACTCCTTGCCCAAACAATAAGAAAATCATCACTGCTGATGGTTCTCTTACCACGGTAGCTGGTCAAGGAGACATCATATTATCTTCCTTACTCACCCTGAAAAACGTCCTCCATGTACCACAATTGTCCACAAATCTAATATCAATACAAAAACTTACCAATGATCATAATTGTCAAGCCTTATTTAACCCTACTTATTGTTTATTTCAGGACCAGAGATCGGGGAAGAAGATTGGACTTGCTAAGGAGAAAGCTGGGTTGTATTACCTGGAAGAACCAAACCAATTTAATAATAATTGCTCCATGTTATCCCTAGTAGATAGGAATTCCACTATTTGGCTTCATCATTATAGACTAGGACATCCGTCTTTTGATATCCTAAGACATATGTATCCACAACTGTTTCAGAAAATAGAAAACAAAAATTTTCATTGTGAAACTTGTGAGTTGGCTAAACATAAAAGAACCTCATTCCCAAACAAAAGTGAGAGATGTGATACTCCTTTCTACCTTATTCATAGTGATATATGGGGACCCTCAAAAATCTCCAATATCTCTGGGGCACGCTGGTTTGTGTCTTTCATTGATGATTGCACTAGATTCTCTTGGATATATCTCCTTAAAAATAAATCTGATGTTAGCACCATTCTTCCCATCTTTCATTCCATGATCCAAAATCAATTTGGGGTAAAAATACGAAGATTTCGCTCCGATAATGCCAAAGATTATTTCAACCAGACCCTTTTCTCATACTTCCAGAATGAAGGGATCATCCATGAGTCCTCATGTGTTCACACCCCACAACAAAATAGGGTTGCAGAGAGGAAAAATGGTCACCTTCTAGCCACCACTCGAGCCTTCCTATTTCACTACAATACACCCAAATCCTATTGGGGGGAAGCTCTTTTAACTGCAGCCTATCTCATAAACCGATTACCTTCAACTGCTTTAGGCCTCAAATCTTCAATGGAGACCTTGTTCTCTTTTTACCCAGAGTTTCGAACCCATCATAATATTGCACCCAAAATCTTTGGATGCACTGCCTATGTTCATATCCACAGCCATGAGCGAGGAAAATTAGATCCAACAGCACTCAAATGCATCTTTGTTGGTTATTCAGCTACCCAAAAAGGTTATAAGTGTTATCATCCTCCCACTAGAAAAACCTTTGTTTCTATTGATGTTACCTTTGATGAGAAAAATTCCTATTTCTCAAAAACTCATCTTTAGGGGGAGACTGAACTTGAGGAAGATGAGGAAATTGAACTAGCACCTCTTGACATTCCTCCACCACCTCAAAACAATCCACCTGAAACCCAAGAAAGGGAAACAAATGACAACGTTATTAGATTTGGAAAGGTTTACTCCAGACGTACAAGCTCAAGCTGTACTCCAAAGCAGATCCAAGAATCTGAACCATCTCCTGGAAATGAGGTAAGTTCACCACCTCCCTTATACCCTATAAACAACTCTATATCTTTCAACAATTTTTCATCGTCACACCAAAATTTCCTTGTTTCATTAGAAGATATCCGTATTCCTAAAGATGTTTTTGAGGCATTATCTGATAAAAATTGGAAAAATGCCATAAAAGATGAAATGCAGGCTCTGGAGAAGAACGAAACATGGGAGATCGTCAATCTACCGATAGGGAAAAAATCGGTTGGCTGCAAATGGGTGTTCTCAGTAAAATACAAAGCTGATGGCACACTGGAGAGATATAAGGCAAGACTAGTGGCAAAAGGGTTTACTCAAACGTATGGCATTGACTACCAAGAAACGTTTGCACCTGTGGCCAAGATGAATACTGTTCGAATATTACTCTCACTAGCAGCCAAGTACAATTGGCACCTGGAACAACTGGATGTGAAAAATGCATTCCTACATGGAGACTTAGAAGAAGAGATATTTATGGAAATACCACCAGGCTTTAAAGAAAAATCTGAAGGTAACAAGGTGTGCAAACTGAAAAAAGCTCTATATGGGCTCAAACAATCACCAAGGGCATGATTCAGAAAATTCTCTAAATTCATGCTCTTGAATGGATATCAACAGAGCCAAGGGGATCATACACTATTCTTCAAACACTCAGACTCAGGGGGAGTCACAATATTATTAGTGTATGTTGATGATATTATTTTGACTGGAAGTAATGATGAGGAGAAAGTCAGTTTAAGGAAAAATCTAGCTAAGGAATTTGACATCAAAGAACTTGGTAGACTAAAATATTTTCTCGGAATTGAAGTAGCTCACTCCAGCAAAGGAATCTTCATTTCACAACAGAAATACATCAAAGATTTTCTAAAAGAAACAGGTAAACTTGCCTGTAAACCAGCACCAACACCAGTAGAACCTAATCTTAAACTGGGAGAAGCTAAAGAAGATCCATATGTAGATAAATGGGCCTACCAGAGACTTGTAGGGAAATTGATCTACCTTTCCCACACTAGACCAGACATAGCATTTGCTGTAAGCATGGTCAGTCAGTTTATGCAAAATCCAAAGCAGATTCACATGCAAGCAGTAGACAGGATATTGCACTACCTTAAAGGGAGACCAGGAAAAGGAATTCTCTTTAAGAGAGATCGTGGGACCCTAGAAGTATACACGGATGCTGACTACGCAGGATCACCGGTTAATAGAAGATCTACTTCTTGGTATTGCACATTTCTTGGAGGAAACCTTATTACATAGAAGCAAGAAACAGAATGTGGTGGCAAGATCCAGTGCAGAAGCAGAATATCGGGCTATGGCCTTGGGAATATGTGAGCTACTATAGATCAAAATAATCCTAGAAGATCTAAAAGTTAAGTGGGATGAGCCCATGAAACTACACTGTGACAACAAATCAGTAATCAGCATAGCCCACAATCCAGTCCAGCATGACAGGACCAAGCACATAGAAGTGGACAGACATTTTATTAAAGAAAAACTAGACAGTGGTCTAGTAAGTGTTGACCATGTATCATCAAAGGATCAACTTGCAGATTTCCTTACTAAAGGATTGGACAGTTCTATCTTCCTCCAAATGATTGACAAGCTGGGAATGACGGATCCATATTTCCCAGCTTGAGGGGGAGTGTTAAATCTCAACCTTACGATCCCAAAGATATCCACGGCTGTGAACAGTAATCCGTGGGAAGACTACATGGATTGCATTAATTCCTCCCATTGATTTAGGAATAATTGTATTCATGTTATTATAAGAGTTATTTGTTTCCTTATTGATACACCTTGTATAGATCTATAAATAGGGAGTAGATTGCTTAATAAAATTCAAGCTTTTCCTCTCGAATTCTAGTTTTAACAATTCTATCTTCAATTTTATTAATTTCTACAATATTATCTTTCTAACTCTTACATATAATCACACACACACTATTTTTAGTATGACTCCTACCTGAATATTATAGTTTAAACCATAAACTATCAATTTATGTAGCTTTATCTTCAACTCATTTAGTTTTGTAATGCATAGAAGATTTATCTTCTTATGAATCATACTATTTATTAATTTTATGCTTAATGTTGACTACCTAATTACCTAAAAAGACTTGGTTATAAAATATTAGGAATGACCTTTCTTTATTAGATTTAAACGAGAATTTGACCTTTAATAGGACACAATGGAGAAAAAAGATTCATGTAGCCGACCCCACATAGTGGGATAAAGGCTTGATGTTGTTGTTGTTGTTGTAATGTTGACTACCTAATGCAACCTTTTATTTTTCTCATCCAGGACTTAGGCCGACAGTGTTTGAATAAAAAAAATAAAAGCCATAAATTAGGAAGATTTATCATACACTCCAGTACATAGAACATAGTTTAAAAGTAGAGTTAGTTTGCAACTAGTCAATCATTTTTATTACATCGATGTTCATAAGCTCTATCAATAAGTAATACCACATCAGCATAATCAAATACAAAGCTGAGAAAAGTTATGAAACAACCAATGTTAGTTCTACTAAAAATATACATATATATATTCTTTTTTCCCGTCATGTTGCTTTGATTCCAAATTCCATTTGTTTCTGGTATCGGATTGCATGTGAAATAAAAATATCAGTGATCATAATGTTGATTTATTACCATGGTAGCTTTTGCTTCCCTTCAATCTGATTATGAATGTTAGAATAGTAACTTGCTCTTATCATAATCATAAGCTTCACGAATCTCTCCATGGGTCATTCTGATAGGAAATACTTGAGTTTGCAAGTAATCCTATCGGATTTACTAGAGTTCGCAAGCAACCCTAACCAAAAATTGGTAAAATCAGTGAAAATACACAAGAAAGATAATAAAACAACACAAAAATAGTAGGCTTTTATTGAATAACTGAAAGCAAAGCAAACATAAGAAAATATATAATTGATTCTCTATTTTGAGAGGAGGATCGTTCTCTCTAAATCTCTAGATAGTCTAGAGCCCAAAACTCCAAGAGACTCCAAGAGATCACCAATCTAAGCATGTCTTAACCCTTCCCCCCTCGTCTCTATTTATATGCCTTCCTAGCCCCTAACTGCCCCTCTCACCTTCCATACATGTATTTAATTTAGAATTTAAATTCCCCACCTTCCTTACATGTATTTAATTTAGAATTTAAATTCCCTAGTGGACCTCACCTTGGTTGGCAAGCCTAAAATAAGGCTGTTGGCCCTACCAAGTTAGGTGGCAAGTCTTGGGAGAGGCGGTTTGAACAGCCTCTGGTATACCATGGCCGGCCCATGCGGGGGCTGGCTGGGTCGGTGCTGAAACCGACCTAATCACATGCCAATTATCACGGCTTTTCAAAAGTTGTATTTCAATTTTATAAGAGAATGCTTTTTCGTCTCTAGGATTTATGCAATACGTGGAGCAAATTAAACGGCAGATGTTGAATATTATTACTGCTGAACTTTTAGTAGTAGTCCTGGCATTGTATTTCAATCGGTAGAAATGGTTTGTAGTTATAAAAATGATCAGCTATTATTTCAGCTAATGGAGAAGATAGTGATAGGTTGAAAAGTCTCAAAAGGTCCATTGAGTGCGTAAATGGCAGTTCTTAAATTTTCGGGAACTATTTTGCAAATATAGTATTTCAAGCAAATAATGCAATTTAGATAACTTGTTTTAAGATAGATAATATTTAAAACAACAATGATGCTACCAACGGATGGAGGTCCTTGATTTTTCAGTAACTGCTCTGTTAAGTAATCCTCCATGTGAATGATGCTCGAGAATAACTAAGCACAGACATTCAATTCAATTTCTCCATTTAATTTTCACAATGCATCATCATCATAATTGCCAGCATCTTCAGCAACGGATGTTATTTATCACTTTACCTATTATGTCTTTACATCTTCTCTCAAATGAAGTTCTAAAAAATTATTAAAAACAACAGAAATCTGATATAGGCAAAATGCCCAATTTTGTCTTAAAATTTATGCAAATTTTGATAACAGAACTATGGTTTTTGACCTAAGTGCACCATCACATTTGACTAAATATTATAGAAAAAACAGGGAAACCTCATTTCCTGATAATATCTGCTAGGGTTGTTTGTAATTAAAGTATATCAGCAACTAGGTTCTAATGAGAGTATATATCATTTATCTCCCTGGAGGTTTAGTCCAATTTGTTAGAGTCCTGTGAGTTGTTATTTTTAATAGATTGACTACTTAGGGAGAGAGCTACAAGTAGTTGAAAAGTTAACCCGAGGAAAGTACTTGATATTTTGCTTTATGCGATATTTAATAAACCTCTGATTAGCTAAATGATGATTAACAGTACTAATGAAGAAAAAAATATTTATGAAAATATATCAAAGATGATAGTACTAACGTTTGTACTAACAAATCGGATTCAACTTAACTACTTTCTGCATAGACAATGATATTTAAGATTTAATTAAGTGAGCTTTCAGATAAATAACATAAATTATCTCCAATGGAAAGATAGAAATCACAAACAGTAGAATAACCACTACCAGAAGCTTTTACAAGATTAAGCCATTTGGAAGAAAATAATTAAACTTCTTTTGGGGGAAATTGGAACTGTGGTGCAAGCCATGGCGAGTAGATATTTGGTGGGAGAAGATGAAATTGCAAGCTTAAGATGCAGGGAATAGAGTTTGGAGGAAGTTAGAGAGTACATGGAGGAAAACCAGATACTCAGATGTTGATAAAGAAATCGATGCATGTGATTGATAGTTTGAAAAAATGGGCTTGATGGAGTAAAAATGGACGACATAATTGATACTGCAAGAAATTAGTTGACGCATAGATGATTTACTTGCGATGCTTGGGATGTTAATGCGTGAAACTATAATTTATAAGGTAATAGAATTTGAAAGATAATAACTTGTCAATATTTCAATAACGAGAGGGAAATTATAATTTATTTGTTGAGCTTTACATAATGTGCGATAAATTGCTAATTCCATTGTGAAGATTATTGTAAAAGTTTTAGGTGAGTGCAGAAATATATAGTATATTAATGCGTAGATTTGGTGTAGTGAGGAGGTTAAAATCTTTATTCAGGCATAATGTAAAAATGTGCTTTTAACTAGTAAAAGTTGAATGCTATTGAGACATTGATCATATAAAAAAAATAGAAGTCTAGCCAGAGGGTAATGAGCAAAAAAGTACTATAATTTTTTATCATTTATATAATAGCTTTGTAGAAAGAAAGAAAAAAGGAGATTCAAATTTTATTTAAGATATTAGAATAAATATTTAGCTTACATGTCATTAGATGCACTAGATTGCTAGAAGTGAGAATAGTTGGTTTTTTGTTAAAGATAAAAAAGTTAAAGCAAGAGGAACTTCTTACTTTGAGATATTATTATATGGAAAAAAATGTTTTGAAATAGAAACAACTACAAGCTTTTATCCCACTACATAGGATCGGCTACATGAATCTTTTTCTTAATTGTGTCATGTCAAGAGTTAAATTCTCATTTACATCTACTAAAAAATGTCATATTTAATATTTTCTAACCAAGTATTTTTAGGTCTACCATTATCTTTCTTAACATAGATCAAATCTAATACATCTACTTTCCTAACTAGGTAATCGGAAGGCTGACATTTTATATGGCCAAACCATTTAAGGCGACTCTCTCTAATCTTATTTGCCACTAGAGCTACTCCAAACTTTTCACGTATATACTTGTTTCACATTCCGTCTCTAAGAGTGATGCCTCTCATTCACCCATGCATCATCTCTACAACACTTAATTTTATGTTTCTTTTTTAATGGCCAACATTTTGTGCCATAAAGCATTGTAGGTCTCACCACTATCTTATAGAAAAATTCCTTAAGTTTTAGCGGTACTTTTCTATCGCACAAAAAGCTCGATGCATTCCTCCATTTCAACCATCCACCTAGAATTGATCAAAAAGTGGGGTGGAGTTGGCTTTAAAAAGATGCATGAATGTAAAGTTTTAGGTATATATGAGATGCTCTTTTAAGATTTGGAGAGTTATAGGGGATACTATTGTTATTCAGTAAAGTTTTTCATGAAATTTTGATGATTAAGAAGATGCTAAATGATTGGAGTATTTTGGTACCAATATAAAGAACAAAGGAGGGGTTAGAGATTTTGCTAATTATAAAGGAATCAAAGTTATGTAAAATCTATTATGTTATAAAAAACGAAGCATAGACAGAGAGAAACTATGTAAGCTTCAAAGAGTAAATTTGGTTTCATGCCAGGTAAATTCATTATATAAATGATTTTTTTCATAATTATTATTATTTAAAGTATAAAGACCAATTATATGATTTTATTAATCTTGATAAATCATATGATTGACTAACTCAAGAATTTATTTGATGCATGTATCAAGGAAGAAATGTGTATGTCAAAAATATATTGAAATTGTTAAAAACATATATATGATAGATTATTGACTAGTATTAAAATTAATTGTAGAGTAACTAAAGAGTTTCTAATAATATCATGATTATATCAAGCATGAATATCTATTTTGGTATTGGCTACGGATTTACTTATAAAGGATAGTCAAAGTGAGGTGCCAAGTATTGATTTTCATGCATGGTAGGTCAAATATTTCCAAACATTTAAATAACTATAAACTTCGAGCAATTGAGAAAACGTTTAGAAGATATGGGACTTAGAATTATTAGTACGAAGACTAAGTATAGGTATTTTTAGTGGCATTTATTGATGTTATGGTGGTTGAAAATAGACTTGTTAGGATCTATTTGGTTGTTTATTTATGCAAGCTAAGCGAATTTAAGCGGGGAACTTTTGGAGCTTAAGTTGTAAGATGAGTTAAGCCTTTTGATTGGCGAACTTGTTTAGTATTTTTTTTAATAACTTTGGCTCATCACAAGGAGCAGGTCGAAGGATAAGGACAAGGGTGCTGCAATCCATACTTCGACGAGAGAGAAGAATTGGAGATTGCAGCTGAGAGGAGAAATGGGATCCCAAAGGACAAGATGAGGACCTAGAAGAAAACTCAACTCTAAATCCTAGCCATAGATACTGGATAATGACAATAAATAATATCGATAGTCAGTGGAAATCACAGCAGAGAGGTGAAGTAGAGCACAGAAGGGGAGAAAATGAGAGAGAATTAGGGAGGGGAGACGTTCAGAGCCTAGAGGAACCAACGGCTATGCAAGCTTAAGTGTGCCACATATGCGCTTAAGCCTTTTCTGGCTTTTCTCCTTAATAGGCCATGCTTAGCTCAATCGGGCAAATTTTTTTGTTTGGTTGAGAAATTAAGCTTTAGCTAATTTAAGTTGATAGTGAGCCTGTACCAAATAGCCCCTTAATTGATATGGACATGGACATTGAAGAAAAAAGGCAGAATGCACTTGTTATATGAGTTACATAAAATTATTGTAGTAAGCTTACAAGGAAAAGTGGTACATCCAAGTAACTTGAATGAAAGTTGTTCAAACTAATTTATAAAGAACATGTCTACACGTCTTGAACAATACTCTAAATAAAATAGAGGCCTTCCTATGACCCAGTTAGGAAAGTGTTACGATTCTCCCCCCGAACCTACCAAACCGGTCCAGGTGTGGCCGGTTCAATTCTATAGGAGGCGGCCCAAGCCATCTCCTTCATCAATCCCGCCCAAGCATGTGGGCCCCCCTAGGGCGGCAAATAGAGAGGGAAGAGGGGGCGGCTAAAGCATTGGAGGCTATTTTGAATTAGGTTTGTTTTAGGAAGCTTCTTATTAGAAAGGTATGTATTTAAAGATGAGCAGAGGTTATTGTTAAGGCATGCATGATTATTATTTTCTCTTGGAGTTCTCTTGGTGGCTTTGTGCTCTAGATTCATCGTCTAGACATTGTGAGAAAACGATCCTCCTCTCGAATTGAGGATCAAATGTATATTTGCTTATTCTTGCCTTTGGTTTTATTCCTATAATATAATCTACTTTTTTTGGACTGTTTCATTGGAGATCTTGAAGTTTTCTCGCTGTTTTCACCAATTCTTGTTATGGTTGCTTGCGAACTCAAGCATTTCCCACTGGAGTTACTTGCAAACTCAAGTATTTACTATCAGAAAGTTGATGTATTAGATTTGACCTTGTTAAGAAAGATGAGGTAGACCTAGTTAGAAAATATTAGAAATTATATTTTTTTTATTAGATTTAAATGAGAATTTGACTCTTATTAGGGCACAATGGAGAAAAATAATTCATGTTGCTGACCCTATGTAGCAGGATAAAAGCTCTATGTTGTTGTTATTGTTATAGTACTGATACTTTTCCTCCCATTCCAGGTTAGAGAATTCGTTAGAGGCTACAATCTTCTCCGAGAGATGGGCTTTGCTTCTAAGAATGTAACAGAAGCTCTAGCAATGTACGATAATGACACTGATAAGGCTATTGCGCATTTCCTCAACAGCTCGTCTTAAGCGCAAACTCTCTTTTACGTCAAAATAAAGCTCGTTAGATTCGGCCCTTTCGGGAATCTGATCAGTCTTCTGTTCTCCTCCAAAGACTTATAGCCTATACATTGTTGTGAAACATTAACTAATTTTAGTTTTCTTATATTAGCGTTTTGATCAAACGTTCGCCAAATGTGTCATGTGATTTTTCGGCCCTACTGTTATCCAAATGATAGATGTGTTTGTAGCTGTTAAATGGAATTTACTGTAGAAATATAAAATAATGTAGTATTCTCAATGTAATTTTTTAGTAATCTAAAATGTTATAATAGTTTGATGTAGCTTTTATTTGATTTTTATTTAATATGTATATTTATTTGTTTATAACTAAGTCAACAAGTAAAGAGAATTGTGACTCTTCTATAACATTCACTCATAAAAAGAAAAAATTTTGTGCAGACACTGAATGCTGTCTGGAGGCGAATCAGAATGCGTCACATTACATCTTTTTTATGTATCACAATTGTGTACCCTTTGTATGCCTGGTGGCGTAGCGCTTTGATTCGCCTACAGTTGGTTCACTGTCCGCACAAAATAATTTCTCCATAAAAAGTGATCTAGTAAGGAGGAGAAAAAAAATCATTACATTGATATTGTCAAATACTTTTAAAAAATAATATTATAAATAAATTGTAACTTAAATCGTTATTTGTCAAGCTTGGTATAACATACATTAAAAGTAAATCAGTGATTTTTTATTTTTTAACTCGATAAGAATTTTGCATTGCACCCTTCACTCTCATATTGGACTAATTAGCAAAAGAGATTTGTCTATTTGTGAAGTCATCAAGCTCTTACAATATTTTGTTGTAGGCATACATGTAATAGCTTGCTTTGCCGTATAAATATTATGGCGATTGCTCATCAAAAATTTCTTTGCATGCTTATGAGATATCAAAATATCAGTCTTATTCCTCTATAGAATTTGTAGTCCAATCAAATAACTTTTATACTCATATTTTTTTTGAGATTGTAGCATTAGACATTGATTCACCATATATTAGATTCCTCTCTTATCTACTTCTTCAATGCTTCAACTGTATTATAAATTCCTCATCCTTGATCACTTTTGTGACCTTTCCTTCCATTACGATAACAACCACTTCACCCTTCATATTCATTTTCAAGATCTTCTTTGCTATTTGTTAAGGAAGGGTTCATTTAAAGAACTTTCTTCGAATGTTCTTGCTTCTTTGTTAAATTTTAGTCATGATCATGCACTAGTCTCATATGACCATCAATTTTCATAGCTTTCTAATTCATTTGACTTTTTAATAGTTATCACAATATAATTATACCCTGCATTTAAACATCATTGATACGTTACCAAAAATTGTTTTGATCGAGCATGAAACTTGAGGTGCATTCATGTTGGAAACTTCCAAAATTAAATTTGGGACCATCCAAACTCTAATTTCAACAAACTTATAGTCAAACTGAACGTCTTAAAGAGGCGACCCAACAACATCAAAATTGATCCTGTCTGAGCCCAAATGGGTCCAAATCAAGGGATCGAAGCACATTTGGAAGGTTCAAAACATAATTTCGAATGATCAAATAGAATCCAAATGTAGCATGCTTATAGTCGAATCGAGCGGCTTGATGAGACGAATCGAACGAGATCAAGAATGTTTGATTTCAAAATCATTACGACACTTAAATGCTTGATGAACGCTTTATGATTGAGGGAATTGATATGAGCCGTTTAATTGACCACTCCAATTTTATCCTGGATCTTATCCATATTTAGGGAGCATGTTGCTCTCAACTATCTATGAATATACCCTCACTTCCCACATGAAGGGGGGTGTGAAGCTTTGAATCTTTGGCTGGAGATTGGAGAGAGATATGAGGCTTCAAGGATCTAAAGCTCCACTTAGGCACCACCGTCAATCACTGCCAAACTTTTACCCAACCATTGTCAGATCACGGTCACGCACGCCGATCGCCGTAAAACTACTGCCCAATATCTGATCACCGTCGAACTACTGCCGACCATCATTAGACTTCTGCTTGACTGCGATTGTCACCAAACTTCAGCTCGACTATCGCTAGACCACCAGCCAGTCGTCAACCACCATTGCCTACGGACTATGGTCCCTTCGATTTCAGTTCCCCATTGATAATGGTCTCTTTAACCACCGTTGCCCACCGACTATGGCCCCTCTAACCTCAATCCCCTGCCAACTACAAATACCTTTAACCATCGTCACATACCGACTATGGTCCCTCAGATCTCCTTCCCCCGCCGACTACAGACCCTCGAACCAACATCGCCCGCCAACTACAGTCTATCCATCCACCATCACCCATTGACTACTATCCCTTGGACCACCGTTGCCCGTCGATTACGGTTCTACTAGCTGAATGAACAAGACCACACTCTCTTGATAACAACTCTCATATCATTATATTCTTCCAACTTCCACCATGTAATGGGCTATATATTATGTATTTTGCTACATCAAGCCAATGTCTTCCCCTAAGGGAAGAGCCTCATTGGTAATCCACAATAAACACTAGTGGAATCATTTTAAATGTGCCAAACCCCGTGATTACCCCCTTTCAAGATTTTTTATTTAAAAATCTTGATGTCTTTTATGACTTGTGCCCCTCCCTTTATTTATATGTGTGTTGAATCTTCGTTCAAAACGAAGACATTAAATTCTTTATCTCTCTACCGTCTTTAATGTTCCAGTTCTCAATAATCACAAATTTCAAAATGAGTGAACACTTAGTATCATACATAAAATATGATATTATTATACTTATTTTCTATTTATATGCACATATAAATATTTTTAGACTATGGATGAATAGAAAATCATTTGTTCTTTATAAATTTGCATATATCATGCACAAAGAAAAAATATATAATTTTTTTACTAGAAAGATGTTCTGAAAAATAGTAAGAATGTTGTCACAAATAAAACCTTAACTCAATTCAAATTAAAAAAAAAAAAACTCAATTCAAATTTTTTTTCAATTAGGAATCCAAATTGAAGTAGATCCGAGCAAAGGCTTTAATGCTTTATTGCTTTTTAAATTTCATACCGCAAATTCCACAAGCCAAATCAGGTTCCCGCCAAAAATTCACAAGCAAAAGACAAGCGGGAATACACGATGCAGAAATCCGGCCATGCTCAACCCATAAGCTCTGGTACCCTTTCTTCTTCTTCTTCTTCTTCTTCTCAATATTTTCCACAAATTCAACTGCTTCTCTACAGAACAATGGATGCCCTCAACCCCTCACGGATCCAGCGAATCGTACTTATTATAGATCTCCATCCTCTCCTAGTCTTGGAAAACACTAAACCTTACGTTTCCAACGTCCTCGCCGCCGCACACCGGATACTCTCCTTCCCGGCTATATCCTCATCTCTCGCGGCTTTCAAATTCTTCTTTTCCTCCCTCTCTCCCATCCTCTCCACCTCTAAGCTTCGCCGCCTCCTAGGTAAATCCCCCGCCTTCCTCTCCTTCGATAGTCCCCTACAAACACTAGATCACCTTTTAAGCATCTTTAATTCCGTATTCTCAATTCAAGATCCACTCGATTATGACCGACCTGCTTGTTCTCGCGCGTCTCTTGTTGCTGGATCGCTGCTCCAACTAGAGTACGACTATGCATGGGAGCCTCAAATTCAACGCCATAGAGGTATGCTGCATTCCATAATGATTCGTTCCAATTTAGTGGTGCTTTTTTCTCCGATCCCTCAATCACCCAGCTGCTTGTCTGAATATTTGAGTGAGGGGGCGTTGTTAGATTCTGATCGGTTCCTGAGGAAATTCTTGCAAATCTTTGGCCTTGTCAAGGAACGGCTCGAGTCCAGAGATATCCATGTCAGCTGGGTTGATGTTAGTTTCGAACGATTAGGCGAGGTGGAAAGGTTAGGATTAGGTCTATTCGAAAGCGGCGTGAAGGAATTGGGTTGGGGATGCTACAGAACTGATGCGATTGTTTTGGGATCTGCGCTTGTACCATTTGGCTTGATATTCCCACACATAGGCTGTAATATGGGTTTAAAGTCGTTGAGCAGTTATATGAAGAATCGCGCTGAATTGATTCTGGGCATCAAAGACTCCAGTGGGGCAACTCTAGAGTGTAAAAGTTGTAATCTTGAATTGGTTGTTTTAAAAGTGCTTGAAGAATCCGATATGCTATGGCTTTCTTTGGGAACATCTGGGAGAGGCAGCACAAGGATTTGCATTAGAGAAGTATGTGAAATAAATGAGGTAACGAAGTCCACAGAAAACCCTTGTGCTCTAATACTTCTGCACGGAATTTCAAGAGCATCTGGGATAGAAGCTACTGGAAATGCTAAAGAGGAATTCATTGCAGATAAGGTTCTTAAATTGCTTTGTGATGAGCAGGGTGAACTTGATGCAAGGAAACCTATTTGGCAGCTTATTCTAACTTTTCTCTATAATAGAAACTGCTCAGCTGTAGTTTCTGTTTTGGATGGTGAAGGGAACTCATTTAATGGCATATTGCAGCCTTTCACTTTGAATTATGCCTTACTTAACATATTTCCCTCAAATCTTGAGGTTTCCTTGTCTGCCAAAGATAGAGTAAATGATAATAGAAGAAAGGGAAAGAAAACACAGGAGAATCTGCTTCATGATGTCTCATGGGGCTCTTTCACTGATAGAGTTTTTAGCCAGTCTGATGACTTCACTTCGGCAGTTGTCCTTGAAGAGTTCTACTTTGATGTGCCAGTCGCCAGATCAAAAAAGTTGCGGTTTTTGAAATGCTGGATGAAACAGATTATTAAATTAAACATTTCTTCTGATAGCGAACGAAACGGTGTAGATAGCTCCTTTAGTGTGAAAGGAGTTGAAGAAGAAAATCCAAGCTCGCAACAAAATTCTGAACCTGTTTCTTCTGCTGGTGACAATTGTTTGAACCAACCAACAGGTCAACTGGCGTCATCCTTCATTTGCAGTGAAGATTCGAATGCTTTCTTGGGAAGTATTTCTCAGAAAATTGAACATGCTTTGTGCTCAAAGGAAGTTGACTTGTTTATTTTGGCAGAGCGTCTTGTACTTATGTCAATTGATGCACTTTATATTAAATATGGAAGGGATCTGGCGGAGGATCGTAATAGGAGGAAAGAGCAAGACTTGTTTGACACCAAAATAGCCACTGAAATATCTGATCTTCTTTTGGTGAAACCTAAAGATCTTGAACTCAAGTGCAAAAGCTCCACTTCTGCATCTTCTACAGTAGAAACAGCTTCTGTTATTTGCAGCAATGAAGAGAAAATCAGGATGTATCCTTGATGTACATGTTTTTTTATGTATTTCATAATCAGCTACTTTAAGTTGCTGAATTTTCAGTACAAAATTTAAAATCTATGTGCTTCTTAACGTGCATTAGGCATGAACTTCAAATCTTATTCAGAATGGAGATACTTCTATCGAAGGTTGCATCAAACTTCGATAAGCATGCAAAACAAAAGTTGATAAAAGATTGTTGCTTACTATTACGAAATGTAGAGTTCCATCTGCATGCTGATTTCTTTGGTGGAGAGAGTCTCCTCGATTACGCAACAAGGACCATAAAATCCAGGTGCTAATTGGTTGAGAAAAAATAAGTTGATTTATGTGATGTTTACTGTTCTTTATCTTTTCATTCAATATAAAAGCTTCTTCATAGTCTTTGCATCAGTAGTTATTTTGACTAACTAGTTCGTGTGTATACAATGTGTGATGATTGTACACATAATTTCTTGTTCAGATTTACATAGTGCATGGTTATTACCTGATGTAGCATGAATGCGAAATTATAATGCTATGTAAAAGTAAACTAGAATGCATTGTGTAAGAGAGATGTATGTTCATGAGAATATTTCTTTACCAAAAGTTCCTTAAACCCTTACTTTAAGCATTAGAAAGTAATGGATTGAGTGATAACTTAGAGAATCCAACAATTAAAGTTATGATGCAAGTGAGAACTATATCAACCAACGCAAGATTTCTAGCCCTAAAATGGTAAGAAAAACAATGGCAAGCTAGAGAAGGATCTAGTAGTGAAGGAGTTAGCAAAGCTGATAATGGAAGGGGGGATAACTTGAAGTTTTTCTATTAACGGTCCTTGGTAAATTTCATCCATCGAAAATTCTTCTTCAAAGAAGATGCACTCATTCACTTATTAGGCACTCTACTTGAGTGGGAATGAAACCAAGTGAATATACACGAAGTGGCAAGAAACTCAAGTTTTTATTCAATATAACATCAATTACATGATGAGATGACCACTATTTATAGACTTGTACATGAGATAGCCCAAAAGTCTAGTAGAGGTAGAGGGGGCCAACCAAGCTTAGGAAGGGGCAGTGTTTGGATTTTGATGGGTTTTGGCGAGTTTCTAAGGTTTTGGGCTTTTTCAATGAAAATAATAAATTAAGGGAGTTTTAAGGCATTATAAGGTCACCTTGGTAGAGCAAGGAAGAGAGAAAAAGAGTCATAGTGATGAACAATTATTACGTCCTCCGACCGGACGTAGAGGAACGTCCGGTCGGAGGCAAATTCCCGCCAAATACCGAGTTGTACCGAGTAAATACCGAGCAATATCAAATAATAACGAGGAATAACATCATGTGAAGACCCAATACCGAGTTATTTCGAGCTATCTTGAGCAATACCGAGTTATACAAAAGTTGTACCGAGTTTTTCCTAGAAAAAACTCGGTACAACTCGGTATTTCTCGATATAGCTCGATATAACTCGGTATTGGTCTTCAAAGAGCGGTATTCATCATTATTATCAAATAATACCTAGTTGTACCAAGCAAATACCTAGTTTTTTGGCGGAAATTTGGCTCCGACCGGACGTTCCTCTACGTCCTTGCACCGGATGTAATAAAAGTTCCATAGTGATATGGTAGTAAATGATAGGTGAGCACCACATGGTGACATGACAATTAAGTAATATGGTGGGGATCGATTGTGATCAAAATAAGGTCAAATAAGAGGATTAGCCTAGTTCAAATGCATGCATGACATACACGGCTCACACTAACATCCGGAGGGACTAAGATAATAAGAAAAAAATGGAGAAAAAGAAATAAAAATACACCCAAAGCAGACAAGAGAGAATGATGGAAGTAGTGTCATCCATGCGACGCAGATAGGCAGGATTTATAGCCCCTGAAGGATAGGGGGCTTACCCACCAATGAGGTGTACTACGAGACAACGAATGTAGTATCCTTGAACCTTAAATCTAAGGTGGATTTAGTATTCTACACACAAAACTAACATCCGTGTCCTAGCTAATACATTCTTGGCTTATATCCTGCCTTAAAAGAAAAGATATTTAACCCCTTAAGCGTATAAAATCTATGATGTTCAGCCTTTATGAAATATGGGCGGGTTATATCCCAATGATTAATGAGGATGTTGATTAAACTTCTATGTTTTATATCAGACAACCCATTTGACATAATTGTTTTATTTGTTTGGGTCCAAGTCCTCTTAATTTCTTCAATGCTTTTATCAATGCTATTCAAATCCTCCTTTAGAATCCATGTTCTCAATTCATACATGATTGGAGATTTGGACCCTCTCCCAAATGCTCCAATTGAACGAACATATTGTAATAGGTAGGTGATGTTGCAACATTAAATGAAATTGTATTTTCATAGAAGAATTTGCCTATATCCTTACATACTCTTTTTTGTGCATCCCTTACATTCTTTGGGGCCATCTTTTGTGTAGTAGGAGGCCTATCCTCTGATGTTTGCACCATATAATGATCCATGGGACCTCTAGCACTTCTAGATGAATTGGATTCATTGAAGAAGATGAATCCCTAATGCTTAGCTCACTCCCGTAGTAGGAGCCAACATCAACTCTGTTCTCAAACTGCTTTTGTGCAAGATGTTTTGATGTGGTAAACTTATTCATGTATGTCTTTATCTAATCCTTTATAGTATCAGACACTTTGGAGCATGATGCAATATTCTTGTGAGACCCTGAAAGGTGATCCTTCATCCTAGTCACACCATTCTTCACAACTTCGTCACAATAATTGCATTTTAGATATACATATATTTTATCACTGCCTCCTACATCCACCTGAGTGCTATGTTTCCATGTTGGATCATTTCTATGACTTGTTGCAGCTTTATTCTTATTTCTGACCATCCTTTATGAGAAGAATATAAAATAGAAGATCAAAACATCAAGCCACTGTAAAAAAAATAACCTAATTTATACACATATCTATTGAACATCTTATAGACTTGTACTTTTTATTATGCATGCCTAAACTACATGTCCACATAAACATAAGTATAACAAAAAAGAGATCTAAATATTACATAAATAAAGAAGTTTTATCATTTCCATTTTCTTACACTATCAATGCCAACCATTCAATCAAATGACATTGAAAATAATATGTATAAAACAAAGCAAGATTGCATAAAATATAAAAGAAAAAAAATTCATAAAAAATGAATGAAAACCAAAGGAAGATGTCAATAAATGTGAGATAAAACAAAAAACTCACATTTGAGTGCAAAGAAGAAGAGGAAGTAAAGCTATATCACCTTTGTCAATAAACCCTAAATTCTAACCACGAAGAAGAAGAGCTTTCAACAGTCGGTCGAAGGAGACTATAGGTCAACTTGTGGTAGAGGAGAACTCCAAGCAAGAGACGAAGAGCAACTCTCGGTGGAAGGAAACTAACATCGGTCGAATGGAACGAACAGGGGAAAATGTCGCTCGAAGAAGGGAGAAGAAACCCTCGGTTCAAAAATGATGGATGACGAGAGGGGGAGGGGGTGGGGTGGGGGGTGGTTCGAACCAAATAGATAAATTTTAGGTTAGGTTTTTTTTTATAATAAATTTTAAGAGGTAGACGCCTCTAAAACCTGAGGCGAGGCGCGCCTCAGTAAACTTGAGGCGTACGCCTCATTCTCTGCTCTCATTGCGTATGTTTTAAGGCTTAAAAGAACTAAATTGCGTTGAGGCGCGCCTCTTATTACGCAATTTTTATTGCGCAATTTTAAACTATGTCTACATCCACCACAACTCAAGAACAAATAAAAAAATGTACATAAATAATATAGTTTTCTTAGACTTTTATTAATGTATTACACTATTATTCATTTTAATATTGTTCAAAAACATTTAGGGAAGAGGAAGATAACTGATATTGAGGAAGGAGCTGGTTGGGAGACATTGGACTCTATAGGAGAGGAGGAAGGGGAGAGAGCAATTCATCATAATGATGATTCAAATGAAGACCCCATTAGTGATGACAGTGCTGATGACTTATGAGTTCTTATGTGATATATCAGTGCTATTTATTTTTGGAATTATATGTTAATGAAAAGACTTGCTTAAGTGGTTAGTTTGATTGTGATGACGCAACTAATGATGACCAAAGTTCAAATCATTATCTAATGGTTATATACTTATATATTTGAGCTTCTAGTTTCATTTGATGCATTCTATAGAGCTTAAAACTTTTTATAAGCCTAGGTTGAGCTAAAATTGTCCTCCTTAGCAAGATTTCATCCTCATTGAATGAGATTTTGATGTAGTCAAGAATTTACATTATATATATATATATATATATATATATATATATATATATATATATATATATATATATATATTGTGTTATTAGATGTTATGTATTTTATTTGTATTGTCTTATGATGGAAAACAACCCATGATCATGCTGTGTTCGGTGCTCTCAAGTTGGTTCACACAATTGTCCTTCCGCTTGTGTCAATTTTACTTCCTTGCTCCTTGGTGGTTCGTTAAGTGATTATTTATGGGCTGTTTTTAACTAGGCTTGGCCCATTTCTTTCTTTAGTTTGTTGTATGTTCAGTTTCCTTGTTTGATGCTTGGTTTCCTTGCTAGCTACTCGGTTTTTCCTATAGCTGTTTGGTTTCCCTACTGCTGGTTGCTTGGTTTTCCCCTTGCTGATTCCTGTGTGCTTTGGCTTCTCCTTGTGAGGGCTGATTTGGGTGATTCTTTTTGGCTGTTTTGGAGTCACATTTATATGAGAAAATTATTGCTCTTTCCCCTCTTATAAATTGTGTTTAAATTTCTATGGTTAGGGGTTATTAAAGTGAAAAAAAAATCAAAGGGTTTCTTCTTAGCTTGCTAACTATCTTCTTCTTAATCCCTATTTCTTCCTCTCGGTCTTCCTTTTGCTTCTTCCCTCCACAGTTTCCCTTCCACCAGTGTCTTTCTTATTTTAAAAAAATTGAGTTGTAAGGAGGTCTTGTGCTTTGTTCTGTTGATATTTACCAGAGGAGCGTCAGCTTGTGTTGGATCATTGGTTTGTCCTTTTCTTTGAGTACCTTTCCCTATAATGTGATGTTCATGTGAGGCGATCACTCTTGGTTGTTCTGAGGGTATTAAAATATGTGTTTTGTTTCTTTTGCTTTCTTGCATGATTTCCTAACCATTTTTCTACATTTGGTTTTCTACTAAGTTTCCATGATTTGGTGTTTGTTTATGTGATATTGAAAGGAGGTGTCTTTCTGCATGCCTAGTGTTCTCCTACTTGATTTTAGAACTTAGGTTGCATCATATTTCCTAGAATGAAGTAACCTATAGCTATTGATAAGGATCCTCAAGTTTAACCCAAATATACTAGGGTAAATGACTGGCTTAAGATGATAGAAGCATGTGATCTTGAAGGACATATCATTATGCCCCTATCAACTTCCCTTTGAGCTAAAGAGAAACAATCATATACTCCAAACAAAACAACAACAACATCAAGCCTTTATCCCACTATGTGGGGTCGGCTACATGAATCCTTTTTCTCTATTGTGTCCTATTAACAATCAAATTCTCATTTAAATCTAATAGAGAAAGGCCATTTCTAATATTTTCTAAGTTCTAACCAAGTCTTTTTAGGTCTACCTCTACCTTTCTTAACATAATTCAAATCTAATGCATCTACTTTATTAACCGAGGCATCTAAAGGCCGCCATTTTATGTGACCAAACCATCTAAAGTGACTCTCTTTAATCTTATCTTCCACTGTAGCTGCTCCAACCTTTTCACGTATATGCTCATTTCATAACCTGTCTCTAAAAGTAAACCCACTCATCCACCTAAGCATCCTCTTCTCTAGAACACTTAATAATAATATACTCAATCTCTCGAATTAATTGAGCCAAAAATAAGCCTTTGCAACATATAAAGAATATAATGAGAGTTGAGAATAGTGTTAATCAAGATTTTCTTCAAAATGAGAGAGATAATTAACGATGCGAATATGTGCCTATAGAAATCTTCGAACCAAAAGAACGAGTTCTTATAAAAGGATGAAACTTTATACGTATTTTTTTAATGATTCTTTAATTTATCTTTGATATATCATCATAAAATTATCTTGATCGGGCACGAATCTCAATGCAAAATCAAGTTGGAAACTTCAAAAATTAAATCATAGACCATATGAACTCCAATATTAGCAAACTAACAGTCAAATTGAATGTCTCAAAAATACGAACTCAACGACACCTAACTCGACTCGGTCTAAGTCTAAATAGGTCCAAATCGAGATTCAAAGCATATTTGGAAGGTTCAAACCATAATTTGGATTACCAAATGATTTTCAAACATGACATGCTTATAGTCGAATCGAGCAGCTTGACAAGACAAATCCAACGAGCCCAGGATCGTCAAATTCTTATATTATTAAGACATTCAAATACCAAATAAACGGTCCATGATAGAGGGAATTCGCATCAACCGTCCATTCAAACAACTCATAAATTACCCTTGATCTCCCTCCTATTTATTGGTAATGCCACTCTCAGAAAATTATAAATAGACCCTCATTTCTCATAGAAAGGGGACCCAAGGAAGGAAGGAGGCCCAAGCAAGAAGAGAAGGAAGAGTTCTCTTGCCACCAGACTCCTTGACCACCTCTCGGCTATCGACCGTCAACGAACTTCTGCCTGTCGCTGGACATTCGTCGGACTTCTACCCGATTTTGGAGTTTTGGCCGTCGTTGGATTTTTACTCGACGCTAGATTTACGCCCGACTATAGTCCTTAATACCTCCGTTACCAGACAATAATCCTTCCGACCTCCGTCGCCCACTGACTACGGTCCTTCCGACCTCCGTCGCCAAACAATGTTCTTTCCAACCTCCATCGCTGTCGACTATGATCCTTCTGACCAAACGAACACGTCAATATTGATGCTTCCTATTTTCACCATGTAACATACTCTATATGCTGTATATTTGTTGCATCAAGCTAAGACCTTCCCTCCAATGAAGGGCTTCATTTGTAATCAACTGCAAATACTAATGAATTCATTCAAACTAGGCTAGGCCCCGTGGTTTTTCCCCTTTTTAGGGATTTTCACGTAAAAATCTTGGTGTCTCTTATGAATGCTACACCCTCTCTCTTATCTAATTGCATGCTAGATCTTTGTACAAAGCTAAGATGTTAAACTTTATATTTCTCCGCCGCCGCAAATATTCCAGGACGCAACAACCTTCTAAATAAAAATTCTTTTATTCCCATTTGACATCGCTCATGAAGGGGAGTTTTTCATCATTTCTTTGGAGCCCCACGTAATTATTGTGTACAAATGTCTCATTTTAGAAGTTACTTGTTTGACGGCATCCTCTTGAATACCAAATTAAATAAGCCTTGAATTTTTCATTTAGTATATATTCAGCCACTCGATTATTTCTAGTTTATAGTTTCCTTAGAACTATTACATGTATTGTTTGATAGCTCTTCCAGACGGAATTCATAGAATAAAATAGTCTTCATGTGCTATGTCATGCATGAGTCAGGTCAAAACGAATGCTTTCTAACATCTCTAGCTAACAAGGGATGTATTTTGAACTTCTGTCTTGGCTGTGTCAACAATACATCAATGCAGTATTCATAATGCGTACATATGTTTATTTCTTTCAACAAATGAAATGTGCTTTAAAGAATGCAAAATCTTCAAGAAAAAGGCAAACCAAAAGAGCTGGATGGTGCAAAATGTTCAATTGCCAATGAGTGTTAAATAGAAATTTTGCACCTTCAGGTTATTTGGTCTTTTATTCGGCTCACCTTTTGTTTTTCCTCTCAGATTTCGCATTTCTCCATGCCTTAATCATTTTTCTTTTATCCAAACATGATAGTTTGTCATGAGTAGGTCCTAGGAAGAATACATTCTAAACTATTTGCCGTCATTGCTACAGGTACGATCATTCTCTACGAGATGTCATTCATGAAATCTATACTAAAATGGAATTCTTCTCATTTGATGGGAATGAATTGGAGGCATCAGATTCAGTACCTGCAAGCAATGACGATGGGCTAAGAAGGGGCGGCAATATCAGCATGAACAGCTCAAATTCTGTCTACATGAATGAACAAAATATGCCCAACCAACAAATCCTGAACTGCACAGCTGAGCAACAGCTGATGGAAGCTAAGAAGAGAAGAAACAGGGCTAGAAGATTTTCTTCTTTCACAAGTTGGGTACCGGATTTGCAGAAGGTTTGGGCCCTCAGGCATCCAAAGCTAGAGAAACATGCACTTAAGACTCTTCTTCCCAATGTTAAAGCTAAGAAAAGGAAGCGGCGTTCATCGATCCATGACAGAGTGTGTGAAACACCTTGATAAGAGATCAGGTCTGCAGTCGAGTTGACGGAAGAAATTCCTTTCATCTCACCCAGGCTCGAATCTCCTAACCGTCAAAAAAAAAAAAAAAAACACCTTGATAAGAGATGATGATTCCTCACACCAAAAGCTGCAGCTGGTAAACAGATAAGATCAATGATTAATGACTAAAGGCTTAAATCATGAAGTAGCTCGGTTTTCTTGTTTCAATTTAAGCTTTGTTTGAGATGGCTTTTTTACTACTTTGTAAAGCAGCTTTCTAGTACCAAAATTAAAATTTTTGTACTAAAAAACTACTTTACAAAGCACTAAGAAAGCCGTTCCAAACGAAGCCTTAATTGGAATCAATCATGAGGTCTATCTTTATACATGGAATGTATATAGATAATGTATAAAGTCGCATCTCTGGAAGAAAATATCCCTACAATTCGAGTGAACGTTGAGAAAACATCCCTGCAAATTGCCAGCAAATAACAAGGGATCAATATTTTTTGAATAATAGGTACGTTGCCTGAAAATTTACTAACATTTGTAAACAAGCATGCAATGCAATTGTATTTGCATCAATGTCTTCAACGCATTTATTGAGACATTTGTTTATTCCACAGTGCATTCGCATTCTTATCAAGAGAAGGCTTGATAGTCTTTCCCAATCTAATTATACTGTGGTCCGTTGCTGTAGCATAATTTGTTTAATATGTTTGATACTATTGGAGGTATTTTTGCAATTTTTTGAAAATATTTATGAAGGATCTTGATTTTTTGAAAATAAGCATGAGTAGAGCATTTAGTATTTATATGAAGATTCAACAGATACAAGAATAAAAGAGAAGTGCAAGAATTGTAAGGGAGATTAGAGTTTTTTATCTGAAAACTTAGGAAAAAGAAAAAAAAAACACAAAGCTTGACATAGTTAAAATGATTTTATTAGTATTTGCAATGACGCTCTTTGGAGGATGTAATTGATTCAATGTAGTAAACTTATATTGTATAGAATATATTACATTGTTGAAGTTGAAAGAACTTTGTGGTATGAGAGTTGTCTTTAAGTGATTGTTTGCTTGTTTGTTTGATCATACTCCTTTGAGAAGAGGGGATTAAAGACCAAGAAGTTTCAAAATAAATTTTAGTGCTGGTGTTAGGAATTAGATTTTGTATTGAGGGCTTGAATCAATTTTATAAAAGCGAGCATGCATTGATATTATTAGCAATGTCGATGTTGATATCAGGAGATTGGTGTAGCCTGGAGAAAATTATTAGAAGACCATATGAAAGATGAACATAGTTGAACAACAATGGTCGGATGATCATAATTTGACGATGGTGGATGGAGGATTGTAGTCAGGTATGAAGGTTAGAGGATTTAGTTGGGCGACATAGATTGAAGAACTATAGTCGAGTGGCGATGGTTGCAGGATAGTGGTCATGCAATGGTTTTTGGAGGATCGTAATCTGGCGATGGTGGGAGTCAGGCGATGGCGACTAGGGGACTATAATCAAGAGATGATAGTTAGACGTGTAGTCGGGCAAATTTGATAAGAGGATTGTAGTTAGATGACTATGATCGAAGGACTATAATTATGAGACTATGGAGGTCCATTGTCGAGCTATGGTGGAGTCTAGTTGCATGACTATGTTCAAAGGACCATAATTGGGAGATGTTGGTCAGAGGATCGTAGTCAAACGACTTTGGTCGGAGGATCATTATTGGGTGATGTTGGTCAAAGTATTGTAGTATGTCGATGGTGATCGGAGGATCATACTGTGATAATGGTGGTCAGCGGTTTGTAGTTTGGAGACAAAGGTCAAAGGTTCGCAATCAGTCAATCGAGGTCAGAGGACCTAGTTAGGCTATTGTGGTCAGAGGATCATAGTTGGCTATGGTGGTTGGATTATCACTGTTGAATGACGATGGTTAAATAACTATGATCCAGTGATGGTGGTTAGTTAACTATAATCTAGTGACATTAGTGCAATAATGGTGGTTGGGCGTTATTCCGTGGTGGTAGTTAGGTGATGTTAGGATGACGATTGTTGGGTGATATTTTAGTGGCAATGATTAGGATATGTACCAATGTCAGCCATCGGGCGATCTTCTAATGGTAGTGTTTGGATGATGTACTAATGACGACGATTGGGCTATGGTCCAATGGTGGCGGTTGGATGATGGCTCGATGATGGCGCTCAGGTTTTGAATCTCAAGCCCATGTTCAAGCTCATGTCCAAGCCTGACTTTTGAATCTCAAGGCCATGGTGGTTAGATGACTGCGGTTGGGCGACTGTGGTTAGATAATCATGATCGAGTGATGGTGGTTAGTGAACTATAATCGAGTGTGATTGGTGTAACAATGGTGGTCGAGCGTTGCTCCAATGGCGGTAGTCAGGTGATGTTAAGATGTTAGTGGTTGGGAGGTGTTTTAATGGAAATGGTCAAGATATGTACAGGTCTCAGCCATTGGGCGGTCTTTCTATGGTAGTGTTTGGGTGATGTATTGATGACGACGATTAGGTTTTGGTCCAATGGTGATGGTCGGATGCTTGCTTGATGATGGTGCTTGAATTTTGAATCTCAAGCCTATGTCTAAGCTCATGTTCAAGCTCATATTTTGAATTTCAAGGCCATGGTAATTGGATGATTGCGTTTGGACGACGATGGTCAGATAACTGTGGTTGAGTGATGGTAGTCAATGAATTATAATCTAGTGGCATTGGTGCAACAATGGTGGTTGGGCATTGCTCTGATTGTAGTACTCGAACGATGTTAGGATGTCAGTGTTTGGGTGATGTTTCAATGGCAATGATTGAGATATGTAGCGATGTACAAATGATGACGATCAAGCTAATGGGGTGATTGTCTGATGATGGCTTGATGATGGTGCTCAGATTTTGAAATGGTAGTTCTGGTTGGTTCTATTCGATTTGATGCAGAAGTAGTTTTCAGGATAGACTTGATTGACCTTATAACTAGTTCACTGTTGAACAGGTCGGGGTGGCCGGTCTGGTCCTATTTTTAAAATTTTGATATCAATATCATATCTTTTTATATGAATATATTTTTTAATTATCCAATGTGAGATTAAGTTAAATCTCTCATATCTCTGAATTAATTCTCTTTTAAGAGCTCTTAATATAATCATCACTTTGCCTAAGATAAAATTTTTAAGTATGATCATACATTGTCTAGAGGTGTTGAGAAAGTCAACTGTACTTGAATGTTGCTAGATCATAGTAGAAGTTGGTCAAGAGTAATGGGAAGTATAAATCTAATGAATCACTCCATCTCAATTGAACCATTGACCCTGATACCACTTGCTGGGGTGTTTGCAATGAATAAAAAATGGGACCAAAGTTGAGCTAGATATATTGCTAGTTAAACCTATTTCTAACTCAAAAAGATTCATGGTGAATGTTATTTGTCCAAGTCATGAGCTTATGTGATATAGTTGGCAATTTATCCCCCACAATTTTGAGGAAGAAAAAAAGCAAGGGCTAACCATTTAATATTTGTTTAATGATATTTTTCGATCATTTGATGCAAGTTTATGCCCAAATTTTTTTTTATTAGCATAGATATATGAGATATCACTATTATAATTTGATTTTACAATTATAACAAAAAATTCTTATTTGTCATATACTATTGTCAGGTCATAATTTGCCCCGTTGCTTGTTGCAAAGCATTATTTGCAACATGTCAACTAATCAAAAAAATTGTCAATGCCTTTCTAAGGGAGCTCTTGTCACAACGCCTTCTCTAGCGAATTACATTTATCACGATTGATACCTTCAGTAGCAAGCCACAATTGCACTCGATGCCTTCTCCAATAAGCTATCATTATGTGTATTTTTCAGTGAGCTGTTATTGAAATGCCTTCTGATAGAACCTCTGCAGCAGCGGATGGCACCTTAAAGCAAGACAACGGGAGCAACCTGCAAGATAACAAAATGCAAAGGAAAAACATGGCACCGAAATACCTGGAGCAAGAAGTTCTATATTTTTCTGTATTTAGGATAATCAAAAGTTATTTATCTTCCTTCCACATGGGTATATGTAGCTACTCCTAATAACCTTTTATTATATCTGTGTTAACTAACACCAAAAGCTAAAAGGTACGGTAGAAAATGAAAATAGAAATGGTAGATAGTGGAGAAATGTGAGAGTTGGTTAAGGATTTGTAAACTGTTTCGCTAGCATCCCAAGTTAATGTGCTCTACATCAGTCCTCCCAGACATCAGAAGAGCTCGACTCCGACGAGCTATAAGTGATAGCGGCTTCGTCTGGTGGTGTATATGCTTATAAGTCAGAAAAATTGTAAGTTGGAGAAGTGTTCCATTCTGATGGTAAGGCGAGGGTATAAGCATTATCATTATTTTTTGCAGTAATGGGCACATGACCAATTTTGCAGTGAGATAGCTTGGAATAGGCTCCCGATGGAAAACGCTCTTGACGCAATCGAACCATAACTAAGTCTCCAACATTGAACATGCATTGTCGATGGTGGGTATCAACGGCTTGCTTATAACATTGATTGGCTTTGATAATTTGTTGACGAACATCCGCTAACATTTCAGCATACCCATCGGTGAAGGACGCGACAATGGTAGACTTGCACTTTGGTAGGACAGTATGATCTAGAGCAATGTTAGGTGGTTTAGTTACACAATGCTAAACGGAGGCTTACCTGTAGAACGATTTGTCATAGAATTGTAGGCAAACTCAACCCTGATTAAAACCTCTTCCCATTTCTTTTGATGGTCCTGTACCAAACACCACAACATGTTACCCAATGTTCCATTGACAACCTCCGTTTGACCGTCAGATTGAGGATGATATGTCGAGCTAAGGCGTAGATCTGTACCCAGCCTCTTCCAAAGCTCTCGCCAAAAATGGCTTATAAATTTGACGTCGCGGTCCGATGTGAGACTCCTAGGAAGATCGTGCAAACGAACAATTTTGTTAAAAAAAAAGTTTGCAATGTTCATGGCATTTGAAGTTTTCTTACATGAGATAAAATGAGCCATCTTGGAAAATCTATCCACAACTACCATAATGGAATCGTTTCCACATTTGGTTCGTGGTAAGCCCAGGACGAAATCCAAACTAAGGTCTTCCCAAATGGATTCAAGTACTGGCAGATGCATATAGAGGCCCATATTTTAGGCTCCTCCCTTGTACATTTGACATATCGGGCAGCTATCTACTAGTCAGAAGACATCTCGTCTTAGCCACGGCCAGAAGAAGCACGTCTGTAGGTTACAGAGAGTGTTGTCGCATCCGACATGTGTCGCAAAGCCTCCGCTATGTGCTTCCCTTATCACTTGTTGTCTCCAAGAGAAGACCGGAATACACAACAAGCTCATTTTGAACAGGTAACCATGTTTGATTGAATATCCATCAGTGCATTGTCCTTCTTTACATAACTTCCAGAACTGTCTAAAATCAGGATCAACTTCATACAATTCCTTGAGGCATTCTTAACCGGCTGTTTTAGTCTGGAGTATGGTGAGCAATGCAGTTTTTTTGCTGAGGGCGTCCGCCACCTTGTTGTCTTGTCCCTATTTGTGCTTAATTGTAAAAGAGAACCTTTGTAAGAACATGAGCCAACGTGCATGCATACGATTTATGGATTGTTGGCTGTTGATATATTATAAAGCTTTGTTATCACTGCATATTACAAAATCTTGATGCAATAAGTATGGCTCCCACTACTTAAGGGCACGAATGACGGCATCGAGCTCTTGTTCATATGATGACCACTTTTGACGAGCGGTACAATTTCTCACTAAAAAATGCTATTGGTCTTCCTTGCGACATAACCGCTCTGATTCCAATGGCAGAAGCATAAGTTTCAACAATGAATACCTTGTCAAAGTTTGGAAGAGCCAGCACAAGAGCAGAACTTATTGCCGTTTTGATTGCCTCAAAGCTTTGTTGCTGATCTTCCCCCCATTGAAATAGTTTAGAATTCAAGCAATCGGTCACCGGTGTCATAAGAATACTAAATTTTTTGATGAATTTACGGTAAAAATTTGCTAGCCTGTGAAAACTCCGAACTTCGAAGAATGATTTGGGTGGCGGCCAATGTAGGACAGCATTTACCTTTTTAGGGTCCATGTGTATACCTTCTGCAGATTTGACAAATCCCAGGAAATGGACCATGGAAGTAGCAATCTCGCACTTGGGAAGACTGAGGAACAATTTTTGCTTCCTTAATACCTCAAAAAGAGCAACCAAATGTTATATCTGCTGGTGCTAATCATTCATATAGACCAAAATGTCATCAAAGTACATAATGCAGAATTTTCCTATGAATGGCTTCAAAACTTCAGACATCATCCTCATGATGGTGGAGGGAGCATTGCATAGCCCAAACATCTTGACTTTCCACTCATATAGCCCCTGTGTTGTCTTGAATACTATTTTCCATTCATCTCTAGGTCTTATGCGAATCTGATGATACCCACTTCGCAAATCAAGTTTGGAGAAAAGGGAGGAACCTGAAAGTGTATCAAGCAATTCTTCTATGCGAGGTACCAGAAATCGATTTTTCACTGTTATCTTATTGATAGCTCAACTATCAATGCACGTCCTCCAATTGCCATCTTTCTTAGGCACTAACATCGCAACCATGACACAAAGACTCAAGCTAGTCTGAATAAATGACTTCTTCAGTAAATTGTCAACCAATTCCTGCAATATGAGTTGTTCCTTGGGATTAAGCTTGTAGTGAGGCATGTTTGGCAGTGAAGCGTCTGACATCAAATCTATTTGATGCTGAATGGCTCGGACTGGCGAGAGTACTTCGAACAGCTCCTCCGGTGTTATGTCTGTATTGTCATAACAGCCTATCAACCTCAGTGTATCTTTTCTTCAATATTGGGTTTGGATTGGGCATTGGGCTTTGTTACAAACAATACGAATAGGGAGGCATGTTCTCTCCAGCAATGAAGTAATGCAGGACCGGTGACTACATGTATAACAGCTTGCTTGGATGATCTAGGAGCCTGTGATTTCAATTCTGCGGAGCATGGTAGCAAATGGAGGCGACGACCCTTCCACTCGAAGGAATAGGCATCGGCCAGAAAATCATAAATGGCACCTACATCGAATTGCCACGGTCGTCCAAGTATTAGGTGACAAATGTCCATATCTAAGATGTCACACAACACCTCACATAGATAGTGTTTGCCAATAGAAAAGGCTACTCGGCATGACTCTGAAACTACGATTTCCATGCCTTTCTTGACCCAGCTTATTTTATAAGGGTGTGAATTTTTGGTGGTCTTCAAGTTTAGGCCTTGGACGACAGAGCGAGCAATTACATTTTTAGTACATCCATTATCAATTAAGAGGTCACACACCTTGCCGGCTATAGTGCGGCAAGTTCTGAAAATGGTGTGGTGTTGGGAGTTTATGTTTTGCCGCGGGGCTAATAGTAACTTCTCCTTGGCACTGATCAATGGTTCCCCTTCATCAGCTTGGAGGTCTTTGGTATCACAGTCCTTGTTGATTTCAACCTCGGCATGCTCACAGCCTTCTTCGCATTCTTCTAGGTGCACTTGTTGTCTTTGTGGACATTCATTTGATTTAGGCCCAGGATGGAAGCAACGGAAGCACTTGAATGTAGCTTGCTTTGCATAAGGATTTTTCTTAGCCATTGGTTTGGATTTCTGCACATTCATGGGTTCCACATTAGCATTGCTAGGTGCATTGGGTATAGCCACAGGACTGAGGTTCTGAGATGGCTTCGCTGGTGGTGCATTGCTTTTGTTGCTTGAAGTAATAGGCTCTTGCTAATGACGCCTATTATAAATGACTTTTGACTGTCAGTTTTGCTGCATTTCAATCTTCAAGGCGAAATTCATAGCTTGAGCCATAGACCAAATCGAGTTCAACTCAAGTTGATCTTGAATGCTATCCTTTAAACCTCCAATATAGCATGCCACCAGTTGATTTGCGGATTCATTGAGGTTATTTTTAGTGGAATTCTTTTGTATATTCACTTACAGATCTTGTCCCTTGAACGCAATGCTGGTACCTCATTTACAATATTTGTTCAAAATCCGTAGGCAAAAATTGAGCTCTTAATAGTTATTTCATTATACCCCAACTTTGAACATTCCCCTTACCTTCTCGCTGGCACATTTGTATAATTTGTGCCCACCAAGCACTCCCACCACCCTTTAACCTGCACGCCACATGCTTCACTTGTTTTCTCTGTATCGATTTTCATGTATTCAAAAAAATTTTCAACAACTTTTTCCCAGTCCAAATAATCTTCGATATGCATATGTACGTCAAAAAAGGGGATGTCTAACTTAACTTTGAATTCTCCCGGATGGTGCCGATAATGTGTTGGCCGCCTGTGTCTCCAGTAATGCAAGGGATATGAGTTGCCCCCATCCTCATCTTCGCCAGGCTCCATGAAGTTCGTTCGCTGGTAAGCCTCTGTCGTCCTCGGAATCCGACACGTTCGGGAGGTTTGTATGAATGCAATTGAAGTCTCTATTGTCAGGTAATCCAAGATTCAGCAAAGGCCTATTTACCGCGTCTCTTCTCGCCTCAGTTGCTGGTGAGGTTGCCTCGTCTTGTTGAGATTGAACTCACGACGTAGCTGCACTTTCAATCGTTGCAAATTTGTCACCATCTCGTCGAGCTGGCGACTCATATTGTTTTGGTTTGCCCAAAGCACCTCAAGGTTTAGAGCTCTTGCGGTTACTGGTTCCTTGCCACGATCCGTCATCTCTTCTCCTTCTACTGGCTCTGATACCAACCTGATAGAACCTTTGCAGCAGCGAATGACACCTTATAGAAAGACAACGGGAGCAACTTGCAAGACATCAGAATGCAAAGGAAAAATAGGACACTGAAATACTTGGAGCAAGAAGTTCTATATTTTTTTGTATTCAAGATAATCAAAAGCTGTCTATTTTCCTTCCACATGTGTATATGTAGGTACTCCTAATAACCTTTTATTATATCTGTGCTAACTAACACCAAAAGCTAAAAGGTACGGTAGAAAATGAAAATAGAAATGGTAGATAGTGGAGAACATGAGAGTTGGTTAAGGATGTGTAAACTGTTCCGCTAGCATCCCAAGTTAACGTGCTCTGCATCACCTTCGCCAGTAAGTTCCATCATGATGCCTTCTCTATATGCTATCAACCCCTTCAATGCCTTATAAAGTGGTGTTTTTCCTTTGTATCACCTTCCTTAGCGTGCTCTGCGTCACCTTCCTTAACCAACTCCCAAGTTAACTAACATCAAAAGCTAAAAGGTACGGTAGAAAATGAAACTAGAAATGGCAGATAGTGGAGAACTTGAGAGTTGGTTAAGGATGTGTAAACTGTTCAGTTGGCATCCTAAGTTAACGTGCTCTGCATCACCTTCACAGTAAGTTCCCATCATGATGCCTTCTCTATATGCTATCAACCCCGTCAATGCCTTCTAAAGTGGCATTCCATCATAACTTGGAGAATTCAAAACTACTTTGCGCTCTTAAGTCGAGCTCGAGCACACTGTTAATTAACTTATTATTATTATTTTAAATTCATGCATTAGGTAATGAAAAAGTGAAAGAAGGAAGAAAGTTAAATGATTCCCTTATATATATATATATATATATATATATATATATATATATATATATATATATATATATATATATATATATATATATATATATATATATATATATATATATATATATATATATAACACATCAATGCATGGAAGGTTTATCATAGAAGGGGCCGTAGATCGACGATCACGATTGAGTTGTTATATTATTAGTTATTATGTGTGTTGTATGTGATTTAATTTAGTTTGTGAACTTTTCCTTAATGTTATGTTGTAAGGCCAAGAGCATTTTCATCTTTTTATCTTTTCATGTGGTGGAGTCTATATATATGGCCCTCTCCCTTACTTGTAAGGTAATAATTATTTTGAATTAATTCTGATTTCAGCCTTATTCTCTTGTTTGAAAGTGAGTGTGGTGGAGTGGTGAAGCATTAGGAGAAGATAAATGAGTATATATATATGGCGTTTTCCCTTTGTATCTCTTCTCCTTTTTCCTCCATAGACGCTGGACATCCCCCCCCCCCTTTTTCGGCCAGCCACCCCTTCCACCGCCCACGACAAGCCCACCACCACCTCGCCATCCAAGTTCCATATCCAAAAATTTTAAATCTGAAATTTTTACCTTAGGGATTCCAATTGGGCCCCACTTGTCTCTTGGAATTCTGAATTCAAGAATTACTCTCCTTTGTCATTTTCAAAATTAGTTGGGAATTGAAAAAGTTACAACCCCTTCCCTTTCCCATGGTTGGCCCACTCTTGGAACTCTCTATGTTAATTAATGGGAAGTTGACCCATTAATTGCAAAATTCACTTTAACTTTTCCCCTTTTCAAAACTACTTTTCCATTTTCCAATCCCACTCTCCTCTCCTTTTCATTTTCAAAATAAGTTGGGAATTGGAAAAGCAGCAGCCCCTTCCTTTTCTCATGATTGACCCACTCTTAGAACTCTCCATGTTAATTAATGGGAAGTTGATCCGTTAATTTCAAAGTTCACTTTAACTTTTCCCCTTTTCAAAACTACTTTTTTATTTTCCAACCCCACTATAACAGTCCAAACTCTTAACTATCAAGATATTGTCCGCTTTGACTTAAAAAGCATCATAATTTTATCATGTTGGTGTAACTTCCTAGTAGGTCATCAATTTCATATTTGTTTTGGGATGAGCATGCTTAACCGTGGAGTTTCTTATGAAAATTCTAACAACTACACAAAAAGGCGCATTGATTTTTAAAAGTTAGTTTTTTTTTTTTTACTTACAAGGTTACACAATCTCCCCCACTTAAGTAATTGATGTTCTCGTAAGCATCTGTATCCCAGAATTATCCACTAGGCAGATAGGACTCCAGGTGGCCCCCACAGGTTCAAGTGGTGGCTCTCGTCATGTAGCACTTTGTCCCATACAGGGTTTAAGAGGTGGCTCCCATGACGTAGCACTTTGTCTTGTATGGCTCTTAGCTCCCCATCTTCTGACTGGTGTATTGCTCTAATACCATTTGTAACAGCCCAAACTCTAAACTATTCAGATATTATTCGTTTTGGCCAAAGAGCCTTACAGTTTTGTCCTATTGGTATAACTTCCCAGTAGGTCCCCATCCCAGAATTGCTTTGTGATGCGCACGCTTAATTGCGGAGTTTCTTACAAAAATTTCAACCATTACACCAAAAGGTGCCTCGATGTTTAAGAGTTACCTTCTTTTACTTAAGGGGTTTCACACCCACTCTCTCCATTCCCCCTAAGCCCCACCACTCTAATTAACCTCACACCATTCCTAATCTCCCCCAAATAACAAAAATTGTGGCCTCCCTCCTTCCATAGTTCAGTTAGCATCTCTTCTTCCACATTGTAAAGCAAGACACAAGGAAGGCACTACAGAGCAACCCTTCGAAGATCAATTAGTCTCAGTCGAGACCACACCACATATGAAGGAAACTTCCATGCGATGCAAATAATTAATTCTTTCTACTCTTTCTTCATACACTTAAGTAGTTATCTTTGAAGTCCAATTCTCTTTGACATTACTATTTTCAATATAATTTAAATTGGCTAGCTTCTTAAATCATCGAGTGCATGATTTTTGTAGTGACTAATCTATGTTAAAAGTCTGATCTTTTTTTGCCAATCTATGTTAGCTAAGTTATTGATTTGATTTATCCTTCTAGAATTCTAGAACTTTGGTTGTGGTTAATTGGTATTTGTGGATTGCCTTTCTTACTTGTTTTGAAGCTTGTTTTATGCATCTCCATGATTAATAGCTTGTTGATTTTAAATTTAACTTGTGTTTAATTTCTTAATGCAAGTCTTCACATGCTAGTCATACATATATATTGTTGGGTGTTAGAAAATATGCGGCGGTAGAGTTTGTAAATTTGCGTCCGAGCGTTGCACGTAAATTTAACACACAAACAGTAAAGAGAAAATGAACACCGGGATTTTATACGTGGAAAAACCCGAAAGAGGGAAAAAACCACGGGGCCTCGCCCAATTGCAAAAATCCACGAGTATTTGTTTGAGGTACAAAGGTTGATCCATCTTATAAATCAAGACGATTAGTTTACAATCAACTTTTCACAAAGTTACAAAGTTCTGCGAATTCCTGGCGTTTCCTGAAAATTCGGCAGAGTTCAGGCGGCAGGAAGAGCTCCGGCGGTGGTCGAGGAGGTGAGAAATCTCCTTTTCCCCTTTCTCCTTCTTCTTCTCTCTCTTCCCTTCAGTCCCTTTGGTGTAGAATGAGGGCTCTATTTATAATTTTTCTGGAGTGGCATAGCCCGTAAATAGGCGTGAGATCAGGGGCGAATTGGGAGTGTTTTGAATGGATGGCCGATATTGAATCCTTTGATCATTCACCGTTTGTTGGGAATTTGAAGGCCTTAATGATATTGGAATTCGGCGATCTTGGGCTCGTTGGATTTGTCTCGTCGAGTCGTTCGATTCGAGTATAAGCTCGTCAAAATTGGATACCGTTTGGTAACTCAAATTACTGTTTGAACCTTCCAACAGCGCTTTGAGCCCTTGACTCGGACTCATTTGGGCTCGGATTGGGTCGAATTTGGTGTCGTTGGATTCGTATTTCTGAGACGCTCAGT
Source organism: Dendrobium nobile (assembly GCA_022539455.1). Taxonomy (NCBI): domain Eukaryota; kingdom Viridiplantae; phylum Streptophyta; class Magnoliopsida; order Asparagales; family Orchidaceae; genus Dendrobium; species Dendrobium nobile. The sequence goes on along the minus strand of CM039722.1, from coordinate 37,407,317 downwards.
TTGACTATAAGCTCGCTGAAATCGGAGTTTAGGGGCTCCCAAAATTAATTTTTGAAGTTTCCAACTAACTTTTGCCTCGAGATTCGTGCCCGATCAGGCTAATTTTGTGATGTCATATCAGTTGCCACCCTATTTTCGGACCCCGGAGCTACAGGAGTCCAAAAATACTTGTTCCGAAATTTTACACTGGTCGAATCGCAAAGATTTTGCGTTCCAAAAGTTAATAGCTTGTTCGAATTTGTTCATAGAGATCTCGTTGAGCCCCGAAAGTGTCAAAATTGAGTCCGGAATGTCGAAAAACGTATCCGGGGACCCCAAAAACATCCGATTTGACATTTTCGGGACGAAATTTGATCCCGAAATAGACCGGGCAGCCGAACCGGCCGGCCGCCACCGCCCGCCGGCGGCGAAGAAACGTGCGTCCGCTGGCCGCGCTTGGTGCGCCTGGCCCGCATCGCGGGCCACGCCTGGCCCGCTAACCCGCTCCGCGGGCCGCTCCTTGCCCGCGCCTGGCCCGCTTGGCCTCTCTGTGAGCCGCACCTAACCCGCGCCTGGCCCGCCTGGCCTGCTCTGCTGCAGCCAGCGGTTGCTGCCGGCGGCCAGCCAAAGGCTGGCCGTGATCCGCGTGAAAAATCACGCAGATCAGTGTGCTGTCCGTGCAATTTCGAGGAGAGAGGTGTGTCGGTTCAGCCCACCGACTTTATGGGCCCCACATGCACGAAAATAACAATTTTTTGGGTGCAAAAAATTCCAAAAAAATCCAAAAAATTCAGAAAAAATTTAGAAAAATAGGAAAATTCTAAAATGGCAATAACTCCCTCCTATTCTCTTCAAAACCTATAAATAGGCCCCTTAGGCTTTTAGGAAACTTGTAACTTCTCTTTCTTTCTCCCTCTGACTCTCTGGCGGCTGAGGCCTCCGCTATTTGCGAGTGGGAAACTTCCCCTGCTTGAATTAGCATCCCTCCTCGCGCGCAGGAGTTACGAGATTTCTTTTCTTTCCCCCATGACTTTCTGACGGTTGAGGCTTCCGCTATTTGCGAGCGGGAAACTTCTCCTGCTCAAATTAGCGCCCCTCCTCGCGTGCAGGAGTTACGGGATTCCTTTTCTTTCTCCCACGGCTTTCTGACGGTTGAGGCTTCCGCTATTTGCGAGTGGGAAACTTCTCCTGCTCAAATTAGCGCCCCTCCTCACGTGCAGGAGTTACAGGATTTTTCTTCTTTCCCCCACGACTTTCTGGCAGTTGAGGCTTCCGCTATTTGCGAGCTGGAAATTTCCCCTGCTCGAATTAGCGCCCCTCTTTGCGCGTAGGAGTTACGGGATTTCTTTGCCATTCGAGCGGAAGTTTGCTTGCGATGGACGATTGAGTTGATGCCCATTTGCAGTCAACGATCGAGTGTGGAGCCAAATGAGAGAGTTTGAGGGTGCGTTGCGAGTAGCAGTCGAGCGAGAAGCCGTTGACGAGTAGTAGTCTGCTGATGAGCAGAAGTCTGAAGACAAGGAGAAGTCCGACGTCGAGTAGAAGACCGACGAAAGTTCATCGACGAGCAGAAGTCTGACGACGAGTAGGAGTCTGACGTCCGGTAGAAGTTCAACGTCGGGTAGAAGACCGACGAAAGTTCGTCGACGAGCAGAAGTCTGACGACGAGTAGGAGTCCGACGTCCGGTAGAAGTTCAACGTCGGATAGAAGACCGAAAAAAGTTCATCGATGAGCAGAAGTCCGACGACGAGTAGGAGTCCGCTAACGAGCAGAAGTTCAACGATAGGAAGAAGTCCGACGTCGGGTAGAAGACCGACGAAAGTTCGTCAACGAGTAGAAGTCCGACAACGAGTAGGAGTCCCACGTCTGGTGGAAGTTCAACGTCGGATAGAAGACCGACGAAAGTTTGTCGACGAGCAGAAGTCCGACAACGAGTAGGAGTCTGACGTCCGGTAGAAGTTCAACGTCGGATAGAAGACCGATGAAAGTTCGTCGACGAGCAGAAGTCCGACAACGAGTAGGAGTCCGACGTCCGTATAAGTCTTCTGACGAGCAGAAGTCTGATGACAGGGAGAAGTCCGACGTCGGGAAGAAGTTCAACGTCGGGTATAAGACCGATGAAGATTCATCGACGAGCAGAAATCCGACGACGAGTAGAAGTCCGACGATGGTTCGTCGACGAGCAGAAGTCCGACGACGAGTAGAAGTCTGCTGACAAGCAGAAGTCCGACGACAGGAAAAAGTTCGACGTCGGGTAGAAGTTCCACCCGAGGTTGTATGTCAGAACATTTGTTCGATGACATTAACCTGTGTGGAAGAGGTCGAGAGAATCCACCAAGGATGTAAGACCTATCTGAGGGTGTATGTCAGAGCCCTGCTCGACGACGTTAACCTGTGTGGATAAGGTCAGAAGAATTCATCAAGGATGTAAGACCTATCCGAGGTTGTATGTCAGAACATTTGTTCGATGACATTAACCTGTGTGGAAGAGGTCGAGAGAATCCACCAAGGATGTAAGACCTATCCGAGGTTGTATGTCGGAGCCCTGCTCGACGACGTTAACCTGTGTGGATGAGGTCAGGAGAATCCACCAAGGATGTAAGACCTATCCGAGGTTGTATGTCAGAACATTTGTTCGATGACATTAACCTGTGTGGAAGAGGTCGAGAGAATCCACCAAAGATGTAAGACCTATCCGAGATTGTATGTCAAAGCCCTGCTTAACGACGTTAACCTGTGTGGATGAGGTCAGGAGAATCCATCAAGGATGTAAGACCAATCCGAGGTTGTATGTCAGAACATTTGTTCGATGACATTAACCTGTGTGGAAGAGGTCGAGAGAATCCACCAAGGATGTAAGACCTATCCGAGGTTGTATGTCGGAGCCCTGCTCGACGACGTTAACCTGTGTGGATGAGGTCAGGAGAATCCACCAAGTATGTAAGACATATCCAAGATTGTATGTCAGAACATTTGTTCGATGACATTAACCTGTGTGGAAGAGGTCGAGAGAATCCACCAAGGATGTAAGACCTATCCGAGGTTGTATGTCGGAGCCCTGCTCGACGACTTTAACTTGTGTGGATGAGGTCGGATCAAATCCCCCTGGGATTGATCGTCCGGTGATTGAGATACAATATGGATTGTGTATTTCTCGAATCACGGAGAAAGAGTTTGAGAAGTTTTTTTTTTATTATCTTTCATAAGAGAAAAAGTCATATCACAACAACATGAACATTTTATTACTGCGTTACGTAAGATAGTATAATAGTTCCCTAGTACGACTTAGGGATATACAAATTACAAAGTACTCAATACATAAGAACTACGTATGGCGACAATACAACAACATTAAATTTGGAAGAAGATATTAGAGATATCAAAGTGACACTCTACTCAACATAAAAGCGACAACAAGACAAGTAATATTGCTAATACAAATACACGAAGTGCGTGATCATTCAATCTCTCCAACCATTTGAATAGTATTCAATGGTTGTCTTTGTTGTTGACTTTGCCCCCCAGCGGGACGAGCTTCCTCTATAGTAGGTGAATCTTGAATAAATTGTCGAAGGTAGCCCTGGCGGACAAGCCTTTCAATCTCATCTTTGAGTTGCTTGAAGGCTTCGGTAGTGTGACCACGGCTACGATGAAAGTGACAGTACTGATCTAAATTTCCTGTGTTCGACTTCAAAGGGTTTTGCCATTTTATTGTATATTGATCTCGAACGGCCATCAATACATTTGCTCGAGACGTATTGAGTGGGGTATACTCCTTCTCCTGTCGGGGTTCCCATCGTGGTGATGAAGACCTATGAGGTAGATTATTCTTCCCATGCTTTTTCTGCTGTGAGAAAGAATTGTCCATCCCATTTGCACCTTTGCGCTTCCCGTTGATTTGCTCAAACTGCTTCTTGTGAGCATTTATAGCTTCATCTGCAAATATTTGCGCCTCCACGCGATGGATCAAGTTGGCGTATGAATGGACGGTGTCTCGCATAAGGGCCGAATAGAAGGGGCCAGGACGAAGACCTCCAAGAAAGACCCCTCTGAGTAATTCAGGGTCTACTCCTGGAATTTGTCGTGCTTCAGTGGAAAATCGCTGAAAATACTCCTTCAACGATTCTCCCTCATTTTGGCGGATCCCGGAGAGGTGGGAAGAATCCTTAGCAATTCTTCGATTGGCCACAAATTGTTCGACGAATACTTTGGCCAATTTGACAAAAGAGGGGATCATCCCAGGTGGAAGCGAATAGAACCACGTTCGGGCCTGTCCTTTAAGGGTGGCGGGAAAGACCTGGCAGAGGAGCGCGTCTGATGCTCGTTGAATATGCATGATGGTTCTGTAGTAGTCGATATGCTCATACGGGTCGGTCATCCCGTCGTAGAACTCAACGTTTGGCACTTTGAATCCGACCGGAATGGGGTGCTGAAGAATGGCTTCAGTCAGAGGTGATGACTCCCGGAAATTCCTCTGTCGGAGAGCATGCTTCACATCTCCTCGGGGGAACTCTTCCCGTACCAATTTTCGCAGTTCGCGACGCAGGACATTGTGAGGGAGTCCCGCAATGTGTGGTTGGGGAGAGCCTTCTGGGAGTTCCGAAAAAATGCGAGGCTGCCGAGTCGAGGGGGAAGGATGTGTTGAACTCGCTGTATCAGCAAGTTCATCTTTCTGTTGTAATTGAGGATGTCTCCTAGGTGGAGGAAGATGAATTTCTTCTTGACGATGCTCGAATTGAATATCTTCAACCCTTGGTGGATCCCGAGGGCGAAGGACCTCCTCCAACGTCGGCTGTCGATCATCTCGATCGCAGGAGTTGAAGTATCTCGTTCTGAGATTCTTTTATCTTTCAGATTCTTTCTTCTAAAGAAGGTTCCGAGATCCCTTCTCCGGCAGCATTCTGCCCCCAGAATGAAAAGATGCTGACATTGGTCGTCTATGGTTAATAGATGGATTTCTGGATTGGTGGGAGTTGGAGCGAGAGGCTCTAATGATGCGGTTGCTACGCCTATTCACCATCGTAGAAGTACTCGAAGTAGTGGGATAGTCTTCCCACAGACGGCGCCAAACTGTTGGGTGTTAGAAAATACGCGGCGGTAGAGTTTGTAAATTCGCGTCCGAGCGTTGCACTTAAATTTAACACACAAACAGTAAAGAGAAAATGAACACCGGGATTTTATACGTGGAAAAACACGAAAGAGGGAAAAAACCACGGGGCCTCGCCCAGTTGCAAAAAATCCACTAGTATTTGTTTGAAGTACAAAGGTTGATCCGTCTTATAAATCAAGACGATCAGTTTACAATCAACTTTTCACAAAGTTACAAAGTTCTGTGAATTCCTGGCGTTTCCCGAAAATCCGGCAGAGTTCCGGCGTCTTCAGGCGGCAGGAAGAGCTCCGGCGGTGGTCGAGGAGGTGAGGAATCTCCTTTTCCCCTTTCTCCTTCTTCTTCTCTTCTTCTTCTCTCTCTTCCCTTCAGTCCCTTTGGTGTAGAATGAGGGCTCTATTTATAGTTTTTCTGGAGTGGCATAGCCCGTAAATAGGCGTGAGATCAGGGGCGGAATTGGGAGTGTTTTGAATGGACGGCCGATATTGAATCCTTTGATCATGCACCGTTCGTTGGGAATTTGAAGGCCTTAATGATGTCGGAATTCGGAGATCTTGGACTCGCTGGATTTGTCTCGTCGAGCCGTTCGATTCGAGTATAAGCTCGTCAAAATCGGATACCGTTTGGTAACTCAAATTGCTATTTGAACCTTCCAACAGCGCTTTGAGCCCTTGATTCGGACTCATTTGGGCTCGGATTGGGTCGAATTTGGTGTTGTTGGATTCGTATTTCCGAGACGCTCAGTTTGACTATAAGCTTGCTGAAATCGGAGTTCGGAGGCTCCCAAAATTAATTTTTGAAGTTTCCAACTAACTTTTGCCTCGAGATTCGTGCCCGATCAGGCTAATTTTGTGATGCCGATATATATATATATATATATATATATATATATATATATCAAACCAACTAAAGCTATTAACATAACTAGAAATCATACAAAATACAGAACTGGAGCATCATTTTGCACCCATTTTGCCTTTCAGCACATTGCTTTGTTCTCTTCCCATGGGAAGATCTCTTAAGATGATAGATTGATCTTCCTTTTTGATCGGCTTGGGTGCAGAGCAGGAGAAACTAATTTGCTGATAATTTTATCTTTTCTTTACTTATCGTAATTCCATAGGTACGTAGATCACTTTCTCCTTTTCTTGGAGGCATAAAATTAGTCTTTCTAACGATCTGAGCAGTGTTGTTTTCCTATTGTACTAACCGTTAGAAATATTGGAAATTTGGAATTAAAAAAAGCTTTTTTTTTTCACTTTACAATTACTTGAACGTATTCTGATTAAATTTTAATTGAATAAATCTCAAAATTATTTAATTTATTTTGAAATAAATATAATATATGATAAATTAATTAAATTTTATATTTTTCTCATTTTTAAATACATTAATAGCTTTGTTAGTGTTGTAATTTGCTTATACTTATATCTTGCTACTTCACATACAACACAAGCACAAACATTCAGGTTTCAACGCAGCAGGTTTGTCCCTAATCTTCTTTTTATTTTCTTCCAGTTTTTGATCTAAGAAAGTTCAATAATTTACATTTTTAAGGCTCTTATCTTGCAATGATTAAGGGCTATGCAGTGTAAAAAGCTCCCAAAAAAAGCCAGGGCTGTTTTTGTTGTAGAAAATTGCTTTATAAAGATGTGCTTTTTAAAATAATGTTTTGAAGCTACTTTGATGTAGCTTTCTGGCTGCAATTTGTTGACTTAATTTATAAAAGAAGAAGCCAATTAAATCAGAGCTAAATCTCTCTCAAGAAAGGATATGGATAGGGGTGTCAATTTTTGACAAGACCCGAAACACGACCCGAACCCCAATGAAATAGGAAAACTAAGGCCTCGTTTGGGACGGTTTTCTTACTGTTTCTTAAAACAGTTTTTTAGTACATAAATTTTAATTTATGTACTAATAAGTTGTTTTAAGAAACAATAAGAAAGCCATCCCTAAACAAAGCCTAAGTCCGCTCATAGTTTTGTAAGTTGTTGTGACCAATGCCCAAACACTTCATTAAGATGAAGTTCTTTTGACTCATTATTTTTCATGGCAGATTTTAGATAGAAATAAATTAGATGGGACAATTCTAGCTTCCATTAGAACCATGCAAACACTTGAGAATTATGTGAGTGCTATCAATTATCTATAGCAAAGTCATAAATTATGATATTTTTCTAATGGATAATTCTTTCATATTATGGTTTTGAGAATAATTTTTTGAGAGGCCCAATTTCTTGTACGTCAACAATCTTATCAATCTTCACGTCATATAAATAATTATGATTATTGTTAAGCTATTGCATGTTGGCATTGATTTAGTAGTTAATATAGGCTTTATTTGGAATAATTTTCTTACTGTTTTGACAACAATTTTTCGTTCATTGTTTCTTCAGAAACTTAGCACGTAATGATTTAATAAGACACATGCCTTGAACATATTCAATATAGTGTAAGAAGTTTTCAACTTCTATCAAGAGTTTATTTTTTTCTTGTTTTATGAAATAATAGTAGATAGATGATACAATCACACTTTTATTTTTCTATCAAATCATAAAAAAATAAATATATTATGTGAAATATAATTTTATATGAATAAGAAATTTATTATTAAGATGATCGTTGTTATGACTATATTTTTCTAATAAATTTATTAATTCATGTAACTAAATAAATGTAAAACTATATTTTATAGTATATATATAGATATATGTATGAATTTTTATTTTTAAAATATTTATAATTTTTAATTTTTATGCAGAAACATTTAAAGCACGCACAATAAAATCAGTTATTAAAAAAACCCATTGAGTATTTTTTCCAATAAAATTCTAATATTTTATTTTAATTAATTAAATAAAATATTGATGTTTGATTTTGTTTTAGGAAAATTTAAGTACGTATCACTTTATTTCATGTTATTTAAATATCTAACATATAAAACATTAATATTACATATTTACTACCCATATAAAATTTTAATATCAAATATATCACTCCTATAATTCATTTCTACAATTCATATTATCTTATAAATTTTAATATTTTATTTTATTCAATCAAATTTATTCATCGAGTAGTCATATAATATTAATATTTTAAATATTTGATATATAAATAGTAAAAAATAAAGTGATATCTAAATCCCCATATTATTATTATGGCAGCTTTTTCGCCTCGCTACCAAGGTAACCACGTTTATCCGTTTCGCGCGCTTCATCCGCCAAATCCCGTAAATCAGTCAAATTCCAAAAGGCAGCTAAATCCTGCTCAAATCCCGCGTAAATTTCGTTGAATCCGGTTGCCAAACAGTGGCTTAGGATAATTTTAATTTAGTAATGCCTTCAGATTCACACCCATTCAGTTACGCCGTCCGCTATCCTTCCTACAATCTAAACCTTTCTATCGACGTCTGCGGTGAAGATGTAGAAACAAATAGGGCAGATAAATCAATGACCTCTACTCGCTTAAATTTCCTTAAGATCCTTCAGTCGCCCTTCTCCTTTCTCTCTGGCCTTATTTGCCAATGTGAAATATTTTTTTCTTTTCCAATTTCAATTTACGCAGGTTGTGGTGAAAGCTTGATACCGAGAGCCAAAGAGGGAGCTTGGCTTCTACTCGATCCAGCTAAGGTCCGTAAATTTCCCTAGAATGTTGATTATGTTATTTCGTTCTTCAGTTAAAGCATTAAATCTAAATGTCCTAAATTGTTTTCATAATGATATTTTGTTCTTCAATTAGCGCCTTTACATAGGGCTTTTTATTTTACCATGTCAAAGATTACTTGGACATTTTATTTTACCATATCCAAGGGTAATACCACCCAGTCTATATCTGAGGCTTCTAGTAGTCGGAATGTTGGTCCGATATCACAAGGTCATCATTCTAAAGGTTCGCGGGGTGTTGGTAGTTATGTTACTACTCCAGTATAATCGTAAGTTAACTGTTTGACACAACAAGAGGTCAGTGAGTCTCTAAATGTTGTGATAAGCACGACTTATATTTTTACAGCTCCTTAACTTATTTTATTCGATTCTAGCCATTCTTTTATTTCATAGTAGTATTTTAATTCTCTCGGTTTGCCTTTCATATTATTGTCTATATCTTTATTTGTGATTTTGCCTACCGGGGATAAAATGATAGCTAGTAGGGTTTATTTTTATGATTTGAAGTTTTCTGATAGACTTTGAAGAACTGGTTTTCTTTTGTTACATATTTCTATATTTGATATTATTTTGGGTAAGGACGATGAGTTAGTATGGGGCTCAGATCAATTTTCTCAGAGAAAAAGTGACTATGTATCAGAATGTTGAGAGTTTTGTGTTTTAAGAAATTGGGAATATTCTTTCTTGTCTTATTTTGGCTAAAAGTGGATAAACTTTGAATGAAAGGTAGCATAGTATTTTTGGCATCTATTATATATGTGAGGCTTTCTTCTGCATATGTGAGTAGTGTCCCAGTAGTTTAGTTGTTATCATATATCTTTCCTCAGAAGTTGGTGGCTTTATCACTAGATAGAGAGGTGGAGTTATATATATATATATATATATATATATATATATATATATATATATATATATAGTACAACTCCGATTTAAAGCTCCGCATTAGATGTCACTTAAGAAAATTTAGTAGTTTAAGGTGTAGCTTCAGGAGTTGGTGATCGAGCCTTTGTTCGTCCTAGTATTTCTCCGTGGAGAGCACATGTATTATTTATCAAGAAGAATGATACCTTACATATGTGAGTTAATTATAAATGATTGAATAAGATAACTATCTAGAACATGTATCATTTGCCTAAGATTGAATTAGACTTGTTTAATTAGTCAGTTAAATGTTCAGTATTTTTTAAAATCGATCTGCAATCTAGTTATCATCAATTAATGGTGAGAGGGAGGAGGATATGGCAAAGACTATATTTAGCATGAGATATGAACATTATGAGTTTTTAGTTATGTCATTTGAAGTGACAAATGTCATAATAGTATTTATGGATTTAATGAATAGGGTTTTAAAAAAATATCAGGATTAATTTGTGTAGTTTTAATAGACGATATTCTTATTTATTCTAAATCAAAGGAAGAACATGTAGTACACTTGAGGATTGCTCTAAAGATTCTGAGATAACATTAATTATATTCTAAGTTCTCAAAATGTGAGTTCTGGTTGACTAACATTTCATTTTTGGGACACGTAATGAGCAATACAGGCATTTCATTTGATCCCTAAAAGATACAAGTCATTTCTGATTGGCTAATGCCTACTACAGTTTAAGAGCTTTGTAGTTTCTTAGGCTTGGCTGGTTACTATCAGAAGTTTGTTTATGATTTTTTTTACATTTCTTTGACATTAATAAGATTAACTCATAAGTTAGTAGCTTTTGTATGGACTATAAATTATGAGGAGAGTTTTCAGTTGTTAAAAGATCATTTGACTTCTACTCTGATTTTGATTATTCCTTCATGTACAAATGAATTTCATGTTTATAGTAATGCTTCATTGAAAGGTTTGGGGTGTATGCAAATGTAACGTGGTAAAGTTATTAAATATGTGTTTCGATAGTTGAACCACATGAAACAACTTTCAGACACATGAAATGGAGTTAGATGCTATTGTATTTGCTTTGAAGATTTGACAGCATTACTATGATGGAGTCAGATGCAAGATCTTTACTGATCATTAGAGCTTGAAGAATATTTTTACTTAGAAGGTTCTAAATTTGAGGTAGAGAATATAGTTAGATCTGATCAAGGATTATGATTTATTTATTCAGAATCAACTTGGTAAGATGAATGTGGTAGTATATGCTTTTAGTAGGAAGTCATCATGTACTTTTCTTTTGTTGTTTACTTCCATATTTGAGATTTGGGGAAGCTGGAGATGGAGGTATCGTCAGTAGATATAGTTCTAAATTTTTTAAGTTAGATTATTATTCACCTATTGTGTAGGAATGAATTCAAGAAGCTCATAAGTTAGATACAAAATATTTCAAGTTGAGTGGTCAGATTAAAATTGGTAGGAGACCTAAACTTTTCTTATCTAATTGTGGTATCATTTTCTACAAAGATAGACTATGGATTTCTTCTATTGGTGGTTTGATAGGTGAAATTCTACACGAGGCACATAATTCATCCAGAAAATAGCAAGATGCACAAAGTTTTGAAAGGTATGTTATGGTGGTTTGGATTGAAGAAAGATATAATAAAATTATTTTGAGATGCGAGGACTGCTAGTTGGTGAAGGCTGACATCAATAATTAAAGGGTTTTCTACAGTTATTTCCTATTCTAGACAAAATGAGAAGAGGTGATGATGTATTTGCTATGGTTTTTCCTAAATAGATACAGGGGTATGATGTCATTTGGATTATTGTCAATCGACTAATGAAGTCTATGCATTTCATTTCGATTTAACAGACTAGTTTGGTAGACAGGTTAACACAAATATATATATATATATCTGATCATGACACTAGGTTGACCTCTAGATTATGGAGAGGTATTTAGTAGGGATGGGGTACAAACTTATACTTTAGTATAGCTTTTCATCAGTAGATAAAAGAATAATTTAAAAGGACTATTCATATATTGAAGAATTTTCTAAGGCTTTATGTTATGTATTTTGTGGTAGTTAGGGGTATCATATCTGGCTGATAGAGTTTGCTTATAATAATAATTATCAGTTCAACATAGGTATGCCCCTTATAAAGCTTTATACGGTAGGAAGTGTATGATCCCTTTATCTTTAAAAGAGGTGGGTGATAGAGTTGGTTTTTGTGAATGATACTGTAACAAAGATCTGTCTGATAAGATAAAGATTAAAATCTACACATGATAGGAAGAAGAAATATTATGATGAGAGATATATAATCATTGAGTTTCATGTTGGCAATTTTGCTTATGTTGGCTTTGAAAATTCGCTCCCTGGCCTCTCCGTGGCCCCTTTCTTTCATTCTTCGGGTTGTCGATGAGAGTTTTAACAAGTTTGTTCCGTGAAAAATTTTCAGAAGGTAGATTGGGTTTGTAGTAATTCACTACCCAAAGATTTCACCATCATTTTGCATGGAGTTTATGATTTGAGTTTAGGTTTCCTATAGGCGCAAGCCCCTATAGTTAATTACCTCTCCCGATAATAAGAGAGAACTTTCAATTAATGCTAGTCGTCAAACATATACATAGTATCTAGTATATAGTATCAACAGAGTCAAGGTATTTGAAACTTTAATATTTGAAATAAAAAATTCGTCACCTTACACTTAAAACTGATGGTGGGGGGAATGATAATAGACCCGATCAAGATATGATGGTTCCATTATCCCAAGCCATCATGATCCCTAGTCTACTTAGTCAAAGGAGGTAGTTAACACAAACTAAAAGAAGGATCCTTGTTGGTAGCTATGGGATGCTTTATCCAAGGGTTCCTTAAAGATATGAAATGAATATTTATCTAAGGGGACAAATTTGAAGTCACCTTAGCTTATAGAGATCTTTGTGCCCTATCTATCATATTCTATTGATTCATTGCTCAAGAATATAGTACCATTGTTGAACATACGAGCTATGACCATGACCATAATATAATGATTCAATTTGATGGCAGATCTATCGGGTTAAAGGGTCCCAGTCATAACCATTTACCTGTGGTGCCATTTGGCAGTGAAACCACCGATTAGATGACACGTGCCACATCCTTACTGGTAAGAGATTGTTTGAGAATGGATCATAATGATATTCTCAATCAGAAAATTACTCTTTATAAGCTGAAGTGACTTTCAGATTTGTCCATCTTAGCAAACTATTGCTGGGGGTGTATGAGTATTTTTTCTTTAAATATTTTGATGTTGTATTTCAATTTTAACTATTGACATTATTGAGTGTATTTTATGAGAATTTAGAGGCATTTTGAGTATTTGAGGTTCCATACGGTTAAGATTTCCTATAAAAATGGCCGTCATCGGGGTACTTATGGGTAATTTTACTTTGTGGGTTAAATTGTATCGACTTTATCAACTTGTCGATAGAGGATATGGTTAGTTGTTAGCTTTATGTCTCTATTAGTATTTTTTAATTATAAGCTTTAAAGGTTTAATATGAACATATAAAACAAACATCTTGGTTGATGTCACAAACATATGTTTGCTTAATAGTTTGAGCTGTGTTGACTCTTATCTATTCACATAGAAGGATCAAGCTCGAACATAAGTTTATTTCTTGATCCGTGCAACATCCTCAGATGTCATGTATGTATAATATGCTCGTCGGGACCCATGCGGGTAATCATATTTTAATGCACTAAGAGGAGCATCTAAATATTTAATTACAATTATTTGAGCTAAGTAATTATCACTAAGGTTTGTGCAAAATTTTATTTAAAGTTTGAGAGACCCTTCTGTCTGCTCATACGAGTTTTGCGAATTTATTGGTGTTATTTAACAGTGCGTTAGGCTTCATTTATCACGTGTTGGCGATGTAGTTTAGTTCACTTCATCTTCTTTATGATGCCATCTTCTTCAGTATTCAACCTGTGAAGGTGTACATCCTATAAGCGAGTCGCACATCACATCACGAGTCTTCTACCTGTTGTTTGTAAGCGAGCAGATTCATCTGGTGTGACAGATTGAAACCGTAAGTTTACTTCTTCAGTTTACGAGTGGCCTGTAGTTTTTATTATGAATTCCTTGTTTTTGCTTATAGATGAATTGTAGCGTTGCATTATGGGTCGCTCGTTCCCTCTTGATAGAGAGTTATTGTGCATTGCAAGCTTTATCAGATTTATTCATTGGTAGTGTACCATAAGCAGACATTCAAAAGTAGTTCGTTGTTGCATGCAAGTAGATTGCATTCAACATGTATTTTTTTATATACACGTTGTAGCACTGTGCTACGAGTTGCCCATTATTTTTTGTAGGCAAGCTGTCATGTTTTTCAAGCTTTATTGAATATATTTATGAGTCATCAGTGAATATCCAGAAATCACTAGCTTGCCTTGTAGAGGGTTCATCATATTTACAACACATCTACTATCATTGCTTGTAGACAGGACCATTATATGTATTACGGGCCTTCTACTGTTGCATTCAGGCTAGTCACAAGGAATGTAGATGTTCTAATGTTGCTTATAGGCCCTTGCATTTATCACAACTCTTCTACATTTGCTTGTAGATAACAAGTTGTGCATATGACATGTCTCCTGCAGTGGCTTGTATGTATCTTCATTTATCACAAATTGTTTGCCTCTATCTGCAGGGTATTGATATTATTAATCGTAGGAATGTTATAGCATTCACTGCATATTATTGGCTAGCACTTGTAGGTATATTATTTTGCATACGAGATATCCTTCATCATTGCCAGCAAATATTCACATTCATCATATGCAACATCGTATATGCTTCCAAGGATGACTACCATATGAGTTGCAAATGTGTTGGTGTATCCTCCTGCATATTGGTGCTGACTACCATATGAGTTGCATTTATTGCATAATTTTGCTTTGCACCTTGACTGACAGATTGTTGTATTCATTTGCATGTCTTTTATTTCCACCTCTATACATATCTACAGGAGGTGTTATTATTTGTGGCAAGTTAGTGTATTTGCTTGTATTTTAATGGTGTTGACTATGCGCAAACTTCTCATATTTTCAATGAGTTGTGATTGTATCAAATCATCATGTTCATTATACATCAGCCCCATTTACTTGCATGCAAATTATTTATGAGCTATTTCTCACCACACATCTTTCATTTATTCATTAATGTTTATCACGTATATTTCCCACATTCTTTGATGTTCATCATAAGTTATTATTTGCATATTGATGCTCATTTAGATGTTTATCACAAGGTCACCCAACATTTGTATTTCTAATATAATTGTGCATTTATTAGTTTAAGGTTCGGTTCCCTGCATTTTATTTAAGTCAGTTACCCTATCAGTTAACATTTTGGCAGCATCTCAGCGTCTCCCCCATTTAGGAGAAATTTGGGGATCTAGGCCTTCCCACCACGCTAAGAAAAGTGTGTTTGGCAGGTGTTAGGCGACATCACGACTGTAGTTTTTAATCCCACCATGCTAGAAAAGTGTGTATGAGACTTCGAGGTACCTATTTAAAATGTATAGCTTTTCCCCGTCAGTATAGAAGCACATGCACGAGTACTTAGGAGTGTCCCCATCACGCTAAGAAAATCATGTATAGGCCTACCAGCCTGACCTCAAGCTTTGTATTGGGTTCCCTCCCACCATGCTAAAAAATGTATGTATAGGTGGTCCATTGGCACGTCACAAGCATAGAAAATTGGGTTTTGAAGTTTTAAGGGTTTTGAAATTATTATACCTTCATAAGAGTGAGGAACAGTAACAATGGTGATGATCATACACAAAAAAAACTCTCTTTTCTTCTTTATTTTGAATTCTTTCTTTTTCTTTTTAATTTTTACCTTCTTTTATCTTATTTTGGTCTTTTTCCCTTCTTTTCTTCTTTCCTTATAAAAGAGGAAAGGTGGTTTGAGGTTATTGTAGAAGTTGTAATGGAGGGATATTTAGTCTTTTAAGAGGAGCTATAGTTGGATCATGTAGAGAATGGTGCAACTAACGGGGTGAATCGAATGGGAGTATTGGAGGAAATGTGGACCTAGAGGTAGGATCGTGCATCTACAATGGAATCAAAGAATGTCAGGGAGATTTAGGCTAGCTATTAAAGACGAGATCGTTATTGGATCTGGTCGGGTGGGGTGCGAAGATTGAATGTCTGGTTTAAGTTAGAGCAGGGATCAAATGAGAGGCAAGTTTGGTTGGATCTACAAGGAATTGTGAGGAGCTTGGATGGGCAAGGGCACATTTGAACAGCTTGCCTATGTAAAGTCACCAGGTAGGTGAAGTTCAATATCTTTTCTAAGGAAAGGTCGTGAGTGTTCAGTTGAGAAATGGCATCTGGGCTTGCGTTTGGAAGCTATTTGGTTTTAGATTAAGGATTAGTTGGTGGAGTTTTATTGTTGGAGTGATAATGGATAGCGGTCAATAGGATTCATTCCACTGGGGTCGATTGTGGAATCTACAGGTCATATTGGAACATGAGAATGAATGGGCAGATGTTCAAACTGGAGAAAAAGTGTCGGTGAGGATCTCTATTGCTAGAGAGGGAGATGGGGTTATTAGGGAGGATTAGGAGCTGGTAGTTACTTTCGAGTGTCGAAGAATAGAAGAAACGAAGAGCTTCATTTGTTGTAGTTTTAATAACAACCTCAGGAATGAGATCGAGGCAACTGGATTATGTGATTTGAGAAGATATCATGGGAAGGGACTCAAACGAGTGACGCCAACACCGAACAGTATGAGGTATGTAGGATTTGAGCATGATATTTGGGCATTGTGTTCTGGCTCTCATATGAAGGTCAAAAAAATGTCCCCTCAATAAATGTGTTATGCACCTGGAGTGAATCATGTTTATTTTAACCTAGTTGACCTTGTGAATTCTAAATATTTGTACGTGGCGAACTTATTGATGTCAAAAATCCTCTTAGTTCATCCTTTGTCTTCGTGTGAACTTTAAGATAATTTCTTTAGTGTTTTGCTTTTTTTCTTTCATGGACTTGTTAAAGAAGAATTCTTTCGATCATCGCTTTGTACTTTACGAATTTGTTGAAGGATTTGTAAATTTTTGAGTTTAATTAGTTATACCAATTATAGGTAATATTCTTAACTTTAACCAATCGAGAAGACTCCGATTTGGACTACTCAAACTTATCAGGTTAGGTGAGTTAGGATTTGATAGTTCTTATCATTTGACTCCTAAAATAGGAGGTTCTTCTACTATGACATTTCTTATAGCCTGTTGAGTAGATGAAGCTGCCAACAACTAGGCCACATCTTGGCTTATTGAGTCCGACCTCATACGCTCATTTAGGCTTTAGGCTTGAGCTATAGAGAAACGCACTCCCTAGCGAGATTTATTGAAGTTTGAAGCTTTGGAGTCATTCTTCTTGGTTTGAGATTTTCAGAGCTTTCGCGCATTCGATAACTATCTTGATTGAGACTCATTCCTTCCAACAAAAACCTTAACCTTTTGGATAAGTCAAAGAATTTTTTGGACTACGATTACTTGAACATGTCGAGTCAAATAATCATTTGTTCTTCTTATAATCCTTACGAATAGGTTGATGAAATGGGGGTTCTTCTACTACTGCCTTTATTATGGCTTGTTGAGTAGACGAAGCTGTGAGCGATTAGGTCATATTTAATCTTGTTGAATACGGCCTCATATGCCCGTTCAAACCTTATCTTTAGGCTATAAAAGAACTTAGGCAACTCTAGCTCGACTTGCCGAAGTGTGTAGCCATGAAAATATTCTTTTATGATCTTTAAAGTCTTGGTATGTTGAAGAAGGAAATATTTTGAGTTTAGTAACATCACCTGCTTATATACATATCGCAAAAAAGATATTTCTACATCTCTTTATTCGCGGAGATAATCACATTCAATAATTTTAAATTTTTATTTAGAGATCTTGGCATGAAACATGACCCAAATAACATATTTGATGAGTTTTCATAATTTTAAATATTTATTTGGGGATCTCGACAAGCGGTGTGATATCGACCAAAATAAATATTTAAAATGCCCTTATCTTGTGGGGGAATTTAGACATATTTTAATTATAAAACTAAAAAAATTCCCCTATATGACAAGGGGATTTTATGGGATATTTGAAATTCTTTTTTGTACTACAAGAGAATTTCAAAACATATATTATACATGTTGATAAGTATACATTAAGTATATAATATATTAAATACAATTTTTTTTAAGGGTGAACTTCATGCATGATACTTCTTTAAATACCAACTATTGATCGGTGGCGTAGGTCTTTGATCGTTGAGATCTATAAGCTGGTAAGCTCCTTCCTTGTACACCTTCACGATGATGAAAGGCCTTTCCTAACTAGATACAAATTCACCACAATTTTTTTAGTGTGATATGAGTGACCTTATCAGCACCAGGATAAATTCTCCTTTTTGAAATGCTCGATGGCACGTTATATGATCAAAAGATCTGGCCATTCTTGCTCGATATATCTTTAGATAGAGCTTAGCTTGCAGTTTAATTTCATCTAGTGTATCGAGTTCTTCCATTCTCAGGTGATTATTCTACTCTTGAGTGGGATCATGCTAGACGGCTACCCGAAGTGAAAGTATATTAATATCTAGTGGCAACACTGCCTTAACACTGAATACTATATCGTAAGGAGTGGCTTTGGTTGATATCTTATAAGTAGTATGATATATCCACATCACTTCTACTATCTTAGTATGCCACTCTCTTTTATTATTGGTGACTTCTTGAGCAACTTCACTAGTATTTTATTGAAGGTCTCTGCTAGGCCATTCTCCCTTGGGTTGTATATGGAGGAATATCACCAATCGATTTTATGCCAATCAATGAACATGTGAATTTTAGTACTTTTGAAGGTTGTGATATTATTTGAGATTATGTAAAGAGGTACATCAAATCTGTTGACTACATTATGAGTGAAGAAGTTGATCAGATGTTTATATGTGACTTATGAGAATGTAACTGCTTTCTCCCACTTAAAAAATAGTTGGTTGTTATTAGAATGAACCAGTGTCTAGCTTATGATGGAGGATCAATTATCCAAATTATATCGATGCCCTGACATTCAAATAACCATGATGCCACTATAGGGTGCAATATATTTGACGGTTGATCTATAACTCATTCTTTTGATTTTGATCGTCATTTTAGGATCTGATTGGTGCGTACTATAAAGTCCTTCATGAACTTCTACTACTACTCTATCAGCTTCTTTGGTCCCTAAACACTTTAACTATATTTAGTCAAAAGCTCTTTGATACATTATTTCATTGACAAACACATATCATAACGCTCTTTTCTTAATTTACGTAGTTAGTAATTTGTCTGTTGGTAAATTTTTTCTCTAAAATAGTCATTTAACGCCTGCTTCCAATCATCTTGTTCTTTGACGTCCAAGAAATACCACCATGATTCTGACGAGATGCTAGCTTTAGACCTCCTTTTGACTACTTGATATTCACATGGCAGGTTTTTTGATGTTGATTTGTTGGGGAGGTTGAGGATCAACTAAAATTATATCATGGTGCCTCGGATTTGGTAGACCCTCTTCCCACGGGAACTTTAAAATGGCTTTCTCTAAAACTCGATGAGTGTGAACTCCAATGAACATGATAACGTCATTCATACTTGTAATCTCCTTGGCTAATTTGACCAAACAATAAACTTTGCTATTTTGGCCTAGTGGAACTCGAGCTAATTTGATGACCTAAATTTCATAAGCTTGATAACTCATCAATAATTGTAGGCCAACTCACGCTTGTTAATTCTTTAGATGTCCAATACTTGATTTATCACAAGTTAAGAATAGCCAAAAAAATTGAAGGTTTTGAATTTTGACTGAAATAGTGATTTCTAGACCCACTATTAATGCCTTATATTCAGCTTCATTGTTGGTTTGAGGTTTTGTTAGATTGAACAAATATCTTATTATGCCTCCCTTAGACGTTATAAAAATGAGACCAATGCCAGCTCGGGCTTTTGCTAGATTTTGATGTTGGGTATGATTAATCGATGATACTCCATCGAAATACATCTCCCAAACTCTTTGTTTCTCATTTCCCTCGACACGCATGATCTGTTTGTTAGGAAGATCATCACTTAGCAGTGAATCTACATGAATGGGATTCACAGTAAGAAAATCTATCATTGCTTACCCCTTCACTAATTTTTGTAGAACATAAGTGATTTCAAATTATAGAAGTATCTCTGCCCACATGACTAAATGACCTGTCGACTTGGTTATATCATTAAGAACTTATGCAGATCGATCTTTGATATCAAGATAATTTATAAGACAATATACAGTATTGGAGTTTTTGAACAATAAAAATCAGTGCAAGACAGTACTTCTAAACTAGAGAATAACATATTTATGCTCCAACCAACCTTTAACTGATATAGTAGAGTATATTCTCTTTTGCCTTTTTCATTATGTAGAGTTAATAGTGTTCTGAGAAACTCTTTTAGTGTTATTGTATAGAAGATAAGAGGCTTTCCCAAAATTGATCCAACAAGAATGGGCAAGTTTTATAAGTATCTCTTTGTATTATCAAAATCTTCTTGACACACACTCTCTCTCTCTCATATGAAGCGAACATCTTTCTTCATTAATTTTTAAAATGGCTAGCACCTACCTAAGAGATTTGATATGAATCATAGAATAAAAGCCAACATTTTTTTAATGAGAGAATTTATTGATGGTTCTTGAGCAGTGGAATTTCCATAAATGCCTTAATTTGTTGGGGTTGATCTCAATTTCTCAATGGAGAATGATGTACCCCAAGAACTTCCCAGATGAAACATTGAAGATACGCTTGAGGTGGTTCATCTTCATATGAAACTTTTTGAACCTTTCAAATATAGTCCTCAAGTTACTTACGTGGTCATTTCGATCCATGCTCTTAATGATAAGATCATCCACATAGCATTCAACCTTTTATTGAATTAACTTATCAAATATACACGTCATTGCCCACAGATACATTGCACCAATATTCTTCAAGATAAAGAGCATGATTGTGTATAAGAATATGTCATTGTAATGATGCATGTTTCTAATCCTTAGTTGCCATCTTGATCTTGTTATATCCCAATGATCCATCCATAAAGGAGAACATGTTATAGTTTGACGTGTTATCAACTAAGAGTTCCAACACCATAAGCATAAAGTCTTCATTTGGACATACCTTATTGATGTCCCTAAAATTGATGCAAATGCGAGTATTGCCTATTCTTCTTCTTGGCAGGGACAACGTTGGAGATCCAATCGATATATTTTTCTTCACAAGTAAAGCCAACCTGCATCTATAAGCTTATTCATATTTATAATCACATATTCTTCGATCTCCAATCTCATTATACTTGGAGCTTGTTTGACAGGCACTACATTTATTTTAATGGCTAATCTATGAAATGTTATATGAGAGGATAAGCCAGGCATTTCAATATATGTCCAGAAAAAAGAATCCCTAAATTTAAAGAGAAATTATTTCATTTCTTCCAATTGATCCTTAAGGAGAAGGGTACTGATGAAGGTCAAATGAGGATCTTCTTTAGTCCTTAAGTTGACTTCTTTCAGCTCATCCATTGTGACAACTTGTCCACCATCTTCGAGCACTTCTGGTGCAGGTTTAGCTTTTACGGGCAGATCATCTGAAAGATTTATTTCGTAAAGCTTTACCTTGTTGTTATCTTTGGAATCAATTTTTCCACATGTTATTGCTTATAAATAACCTTTAAATTCAACGCCTTTTCTTTTATGGGTGTCCTTATTTTGCAATATGAGAGGGTTTTTGCATACTATAGTTTTTGAAGGAGATGAGTTCGTTGTTTAGTGATGCCAATGTGAACCCCTTGTTTTTGTATCAACTTTTATGTTCTTAGATTTGTCAGAGTGGCTTTCTTTTTTTAATAAATTTAAATTTCAAATTTTGCCACTCTATCCAGCAGATCTTGAAATGTGGTGATGGCGGCCATGCATAGATGTTCCCCATCAATAATGGAACTACATGCTCTTCCTTCAACTACTACTCACATTTCATACTCAAATTATACCAACGGGTTTTATATTTGGTTATTGACTCATCCCTTTTTCACTTCTCTAAGGCTAGGTTAGTAATGGTTGTTTTCTCTGTCCGTTGGAGGACATCTTCACAAAAAGAGTGTCTAATTATGTGAATGTCTTCACATAATCATTTGATAATTCATCATACCATTCAAAAGCAGTCAAAGTTAAACTACTGACAAACTTTCGAAATAGTATGGCAACGGTGCCCTCGGGTTTTTATTACTTGCTTTACAATGTGTCATGTGCTATTTTGGGTTACTGTTGCCACTGAAAGTATAAAATTTTAGGACATAATATCCCTTCGAATATGACACATAATCGTACTCTACCAGGTACAGTTAACCCTTGCCTATTAATTTCTCTATCTGGTTTGAAACTAGGATAGCCTTAAACTCTTCATTAATGATTTTCTCCAATTGTGTCACTATCACGGGCTTAGACATGCTTGCTATTGTTTGAGGTATAGGCTGGCGGATCAAGTTATTGACCTCATTTCCACCTCCAGGGAGATTTTGAGATTTGTAGTGTCGGTAGGTGGAGTGAGCACAGGACCTGCGGTAGCATTTCTCTACATCATCTACATCATTGTTGCCATCTAGGTCATCCTCGTAATCCTTTTTTTATTCAACTGAGAGATTTTTATATCTTTGACCTCATTTACTACCTTATATGTCTTTGTATATCTACTGGCGTGATAGTATCGATGACAAAGGGGTTTTCATCATGCTATTCATCCCTTTTTTTTAAGAAGTAGCCCCTTGTACTAGCGACAGATCCAACCACGTAGTAGCGTTGGTATGTCCGTCTGAGTGGCGGCGCTTGCCATCATCATCATTGTATTCATCACCATCGTATCTTACCATGTAGACTACTTCAATGTCCATGATATTTTCTTAATCCTCTTCCTCTTCTTGTACTTGGATCTCCCAACGAAGTTGCCATAAATCTATAGGCTCCAAAATTTTGTGCCCCAGCCTCTCCTTGGCCCCTTTATTTATTTATTTATTTCTTTTGGTTTTTAAGGAGAGTTTTAACAAGTAAGTTCTGAGAAAATTTTTTCAGAAGGTAGATTGGGTTTGTTGATAAGTCACTACCTAGAGATTTTGCCCTCATTTTGCAAGGACTTTATGATCTGAGTTCAAGTTTCCTATAGTTGCAAACCCCTATAGTTAATTACCCCTCCTGATAATGAGAGAGACCTTTGGATTAAGGCTAGTTGTTAAACATATACATAGTATCTGGTGTATAGAAGTAATATAGTTTAGGTATTTAAAAATTTTAATATTTAAAGTTAAAAATTCACCACCTTACATTTAAAGTGGATAGTTGGGGGAATGATGATAGACTCGATCAAGATCTCATGTTTCTATCATCCCGAGTCATCATGATCCCTAGTCTACTTGGTTAGAAAAGGTAGTCGACCAAACTTAATAGAAGGATCCTTGTTGGTTGCCATGGGTTTCTTCGTCTAAGGGTATCTTGTAGACAGTGGCAGAGCCAAAACAATTATTCAGGGGGACCTAAATTAAAATAGTTTTATTTTCCGTCTCATCTTGAATGTTAGTACATTAAAATATATCTATTTGCTGTCTATTACTAGAGCTAAGAGGAGCTGTAAGCTGTAAGAACAAAATTAAGATTGCAAATATTATAGATCTTAGAGCTTAGAAGACAACTATCTGCCATGGGTGGTCTTCATTTATGGGCGAGAGAGGAGTGAAAGGAAAAACAAAAGCCATGCTTGAAATCGTGAGTCACGAGTCTTGAGAGATGAGCAAAGGGGAAACAAAGTAGGTTGTTTGAGTCGAGGGAAGCAAGTTGTTTGGGGACGGTCTCCATTTGGGCTTGCGCATGCGGAAGAGACACCTGCTAGAGGTCTTGTATGCATATCAAATTTAAAAATTACTAATAAAACATTATTAAATTTTTTTTATCAAATTTAAAAATCATTAATAATAAATTTCATATGCGTGTGTAGAAGATTGATATACATTAAATTATACATTAATATTAACCATGTTGTAGTTTAATATTATTCATAAATATATATTGGGGGGGGGGGGGGGGGGGGGAGGTTGCACGTGTCCCCCTTGCCCCCTCCCTCCGCCAATGCTTGTAGATCTATGGTGAATATTTATCTACGGGGAAAGTTTGGAGCCACCTTAGGTAACAGAGGGTTTTGTGCCCTATCAATCATATCCTATTAATTCATTACTCAAGGATTTCATGCCGTTAGGGAACATACAGGCTATAACCATGGCCGTAATATAATGGTGCCCTTTGTTGGCAGATCCACCCAATTAGAGGGTCATGGTCATAACCATTTACCTGTTGCGCTATTTGGCGGTGAAACTATAGGTTAGAGAACACATACCATATCCTTATTGGAAAGAGATAGTTTAAGAATGAATCCTAGTGATATTCTTGATCATACATTTTCTCTTATGAGCTGAAGTGACTTTTGAATTTGTCCACCTTAACAAACTATTGTGGAAGGTGGATAAGTATTTTTGGCTTAAGTATTTTAATGATTTATTTCAATTTTAATTATTGGCATTATTGAGTGCATTTTATATGAATTTGGAGGCATTTTGAATGTTTGAGGTCTCTTGAGGCTGAGTTTTCTTATTAACACGGCCATCATCGGGATACTTATGAGCAAATTTACTTTATGAACTAAACATTGCCGACTCTATCAAGTTTTTGACAGAGGATTGAGTTAGTTGTCAGGTTTATGCCTTTATTAGTGAATTTTCTTTGTTATAATCCTTGAAGGCCTAATAAAAATGTATATAAAATATCTCAATCAATGTTGTGAGTGTATGTTTTTTTAAGAGCTTGAGCTATGTTGACTCCTATTTATTCACGTAGATGGATTAGGCTCAAACTTAAGTTCATTTCTTAATTTGCACATCATCCTCAGATGTCACCTATGTACATCACGCTCGTCGGGGCCCATACATGTAATCATATTTAATGTATGAGGAGGAGCATCTAAATATTTAAATATAATTATTTGCACTATCTAAATATTTAAATATAATTATTTGCACTAAGTGACTTTCACTTATGTTTGAGCAAAATTCCATTTAAAGTTTGAGAGACGCCTTCTATTTGCTTGTATGAGTGTTACATATTTGGTGGTATTATTTGATAGTGTGTTAGGCTTCATTTGTCACGCGTTGGCAATGTAGTTAAGTTTACTTCATCTTTTGCATATTACCATCTTCTTCAATACTCAACTTGCGAGAGTGTACTTTATCCTGCAAGCGATCTGCATATCGCATCAAGAGTTTTCTACCTGCTATTTGTAAGCGAGCTGATTCATCTGGTGTGATAGCTTGGCATCATAAGTTTACTGCTTAAATTTTTCTACGGCTCACAATTTTTAATATGAATTCCCTTATTATGCTTAGAGGAGAATTATAGCATTGCATTATGGGTCATACATTTCCTCTTGGTAGTGAGTTATTATGCATTGCAAGCTTTGTTAGATTTGTTCATTGGTAGTGCACCATCAACATCCATTAAAAAGTAATTCATTGTTGCATACTAGTGGACTACATTCAATGTGTATTTTGCTTATAGGCGGGTTGTAGCATTGCGCTATAGGTCACCCATTATTTCTTGTAGGCGAGTAGCCGTGCATTGCTAGCTTTATTGAATATGTTTATGAGTCGTCAGTGAATATTCAAAAATCACTAGCTTGGCTTGTAGGGGGTTCATTATATTTACAACACATCCACTATTATTGCTTATAGACAGGACCATTATATGAATTGCAAGCCTTCTACAGTCACATTAAAGCAAGTTATAGAGAATGTAGATCCTCTAATATTGCTTACAGGTGGTTGCATTTACTACAACTCTTCTATATTTGCTCATTGATAGCAGCTTGTGCATATCAAAGGGTGTCCTATAGCGGTTCATATGTGTCTACATTTATCACAAATTGATCGCCTCTATTTATAGGGTCATGATATATTTGCTTGACATTAAATCATCATTGATCATAGGAATGTTGTAGCATTCACTGCATGCTGTTGGCTACCACTTGCAGGTATACTATTTTGCATATGAGAAATCTTTCATCATTGCCAATAGATATTCACATTCATCATATGCAACAACGTGTATGCTTGTAAGGATCTTTGTTGTTTGCAAATGTATTGGTGTATCCACTTGCATATTGGTGCTGACTACCAAATGGGTTTCATTCATTATATAATTTTTTACGCACCTTGTCTGGCAGATTATTGTATTCATTTGCATGTATTCTATTGCCACCTCTATACATATATACTGGAGGTTCTATTATTTGTGGGGGGTTAGTGTACTTGCTTGTATTTCAATGGCATTGACTGTGCGTAAACTTCTCATATTTTGAATTGTGAATTTATCAAACCATCATGTTCATTATACATCAGCTCCATCTACTTGCAAGCAAATTATTTCTAAAGTGTTACTCACCAGTCTTTTATTTGTTCATTGATGTTCATCACGAGTATTTCCCCCGTTCATTGATGTAATTCAAAAGTTCTTATTTGTACATTAATGTTAATTTGGAGGTTCATCACAAGTTCACCCAGCATTTGTATTTTTAATATGATTGTGTATTTATTAGTTTAAGGTCTAGTCCCTGCTTATTAATTTAAGTTCTTTTCCTTGCATTTTATATAAGTTAGGTCTCGTGTTAGTTAACATTTTGGTAGCCTTCTGGCATCGCCCCCATTTAGGGGAAATTTAGGAACCTGGGCCTTCCCACCGTACTAAGAAAAGTATGTATGGTATGTGTCAGGCGACACTACGACCGTGGTTTTTAATCCATCTATGCTAAGAAAAGCGTGTATGTGTCTTCATGGTACCTATTTAAAATGCATAATTTTTCCCTACATCATAGAAGCAAGTGCACATGTACTTATGTGCCCTAGAATCTAATTTGAAATAATTATTCATTTATTTTTTTAATAAATAACAACAAGAGCCATCTAATATCATTTATTAATAATAAACATATTCTATAATTCAAAACATCAATATAATACTAAGGATATATACAATCATCATAACTTAGGAGTGTCCCTACCATGCTAAGAAAACCCTGTACATGGCTTACCCGCCTCACTGCAAACTTTGCATCGGGTTTCCTCCCACCATGCTAAAATATATATAGGTGGTCCATCGGTGCACTGCAAGCATCAAAAATATGGTTTTGAAATTTTAAGGGTTTTGAAAATATTATACCTTCAGGAGAGTTAGCAACAGTGATGGTGGTAATGATCGTGCACAAAAAGAAACTCTCTTTTCTTTCTTTTCTTCTTATTTTCTTTTTTCTTTTTCTCTTTTGCTGAATTCCTTCTTTTTTTACTTTGTTTTAACTTTTTTATGTCTTTCACCTTCTTTTCTTTTTTCTTAATAATAATAATAATTTTAAATAGAAGGGGAAAGGTGGTTTGAGGTTGCTGTGTAAGCTACAGTGGAGGGAGATTTAGGCTTTTGAGAGGAGCTATAGTTAGATCGAGTAGAGGTGCAGCTGATGGGGTGAATCAAATAGGAGTATTAGAGGCAACAAAGATTTGGAGGTAGGATCATGCATCTACATCAGAATTGGAGAAGGTCATGGAGATTTTGGCCATTTATTAGAGACAATATTGGTAGTCAAATGTCTAGTAGAAGTTGGAGTAGGGATCATATGAGAGGTGAGTGTGGTCGGCTCTGGAAGGGATTATGAGGAGCTCAGACGGGAAAGGGCACGTGTGAAGAGTTCGGCTTTGTAACATCAACAGGTAGGTGGAGATTGGTATCTTCACTAAGGAACGGGCTTGAGTGTTTATTTGAGCGATGTGGTTGGGGCTTGGGTTAGGTGGGTTGTTTATTTGTAGATTGAGGGTCAATTGGGGGAGTTATGTTATTGGAGTGATATTGGGCAGGGGTGGATGGGATTCGTTCGACCAGGGTCAATTGTTGAAGCTACATGTCATTTTAGCATAGGGGGATGATTGGAAAGATGTTGGAACAGGAGAAAGAGGTGCTGGGTGAGGATCTTTACTGTTAGAGAAGGGGATGGGGTTATCAGGGAGGATTGAGTGTTGATAGTGGCTTTTGAGTGTCAAAGAATAGAAGAAACAAAGAGCTTCATCCATCGTAGTTTTAATAACAGCCTCAGGAATGCGATTGAGGCAGCTGTATTTTGTGATTTGAGCAGGAGTTATGGAAAGGGACTCAAACAAGTGACATCAGTGATGAACAATACGAGGTATGGAGGATTTGAGCAGGATTTGTGGGCCTCGTGTTCTGGCTCTCATATGAAGGTCAATAAAGGCCCTTACATAAATGTGGTACGCACCTAGTGTGAACCACATTTGTTGCAACTTGTTGACCTTCTGGATCTCTAAATATTTGTTATAGATGTCACACCGAGGATTTCATTTTTGTAGGGTTTTTGGAGTCTGTGTCTTGACATCATGCTAGTTCTCTGTTTTGATGGATTTTCACATATTAATGTTAGTAGATTTTGCTACCTCCTCTCATTTCCTTATACCACCATCACTTTAGCATTTAGCATTTTTTTTATACTAGCTAGTAGGGCTTTACGTACCAAACTTTTCTTTAATTTATATTCAACTAAGGTACGCACCATTTTCTTTTCTAGCATTCACTTTGTGCTTGTAACACTGATGCTTTATACCTTATGTTGGTTCCTGGATAAGAAGGATGATAGTCAGCTGTCACATGAGGTTTTAGTTCAAGTATGCTTTTTTCTATTTTGCATTATTTTCTTTCTTTCCCATGTTTTACCAGTACCCTTAATTACTTTTCATAGGTTTTAGGAGTAACATGTTACTAGTTAGGAAGCTAATACATGAGACCTCGATTCATGTACACTGCCCTTGTTTGTACCTTGTATAGTTCCTTCTTTCTTTAGTTATTTTATTGATACCCCCATTGTCTTATATAATATCCACTTTTGAATGTTCCAAACTTCAAGAGTTGCTTCCTCAGCATATTCTCTTCTTGTCAACTTATTTGATGTCACCTAGATGACTCGACAGGTTTCCATGAAAAGTGAATCTCTACCAGCTTTTTCTACTTCATTTATTTTAAGCTCTGACATAAAGTATCTGAGCTTAATAGGTCACCTCACAGTTTGGTAACATTCATCCAAACTGTTAATAGCCTTTTGAGCTACTATCCTCTTTTCCTTTATCTTTTTATGTTTTGTTCTTTTCTTGGAGGATTTTGATTTTGGCTCACTAGACCTTGATGAGCTAACTTGGTCAGTGTGCTATTTGGAAGTAGATGCAACTATAACAGGCAACCCATTCAAGTCTATCACTGGCTCAGTAGGAAACTTCAACCTGACACTAAGAACTCCATTGAGTTGTTTTAACCTCTTTACAGTTTTCTTAGAGATCGTAGTCTCCCACTGGTCATCTTGAGCTGGCTCTTGTTTGGATTTTTTCTAGTCGGGGGTATGAAAGCGGACGTGATCAATTGAGTTGACTCTCTTTTGGGATGAGCTAGCATATTGTATGATAATGTGAATTCTCCCATATTATATTTTCTTTCAAGCTAGTCCTTGAAGATGTAGAAATCTTCAACAGGATGGCTAATTATTCAATGATATGGGCAATAATTTGGGTCGCCATTTTGATCATTCTCTTTGGCTCTCTTGCATTCTGACAGTTCCAAACCCGCTTTGAGTGCCTATCTAAACAACTTGATGACTGTTTTCCTCTTGAATATATATTCTTTATTAATCTTTTCTTTGAGGGATTGGAGCATTCAATCACTAGATCCCATTATTTTCCTTGGGCATTCTTCTCTACAAGAAAAAATTTGAAGCTTGCCATTTCCCCTGAATACTAGCTTTGGCTGAAGATTAGGGTTATAGGCCTATTTTGGCTTATTCTTATACTTTGTCACCTGCTTGCCTTTATCTATGTTATAAATTGCTTGTTTGCCTTTATCAACATCATACACCACTTGTCTTCTCTTATTTTCTCTAAAATGGAATGTCGACTAGGTTTCACTTTTTTTTGGCTTGTGGAGCTTTGGACTTATTGGATTTGTTAGTGTGGCTTTTTAATTTTGATAAAGTTAGCTTTCGAAATTTTCCACAAGATCTAGTAGATATTGAAATGTGGTTATGGCGGCCATGCATAAGAATGATTGCATATTGTCATTGATGTTCCCCATTAATAATTAAATTGTATGCTCTTCCTCCAGCTGAAGCTCACATTTCATACTCAAATTATGCCAACGGGTTAAATATTTCATTACCGGCATCTCCCTTTTTTGCTTCTATAGGGCGAGGTTTTCAATAGTTGTCTTCTCTGTTACACTGGCAAACCTCTTTATAAACAGAATCTCTAATTCTGTGAACAAATTCACAAAATCAATCGGTAATTCATCATACCATTCAAAAGCAGTCGAAGTTAAATAACTGATAAACTATTGAAAGAGTAAGGCATCACCGCCCTTGGTGTTTTGCAAGTGGCTTTGAATTGTGCCATGTGCTGCTTGGGGTTACTATTGCTGCTGAAAGTATGAAATTTTGGGCTAGAATACCCCTTCAATATGACACCTTGACGTATTCTGTCGGGTACAGTTGACCATTACCTATTAATTCTTTGTCTGGTTTAAAACTATGAAAGCCTTAATCTTTTCATTAATGATTATCACCAGTTGTGTCGCTGTCACGAGCTTAGACGTGCTTGCTATGCTTTAAGGTATAGGCTGGAATATCAAATTATTAACCTCATTTCCACCTTTAGGGAGATTTGGAGATTTGGATGGTCGGTAGGTGGAGTGGGCATAGGACCTGTGATAATAATTCTTTGCATCATCTGAATCATTACGGTCATTTGGGTCATCATCTCAATCATTTTTTCGTTCAACTGAGAGATTTCCCTATCTTTTGCCCTCATTTTCTACCTCATCGGTCTTCACATATGTGCTAGTGTGATAATATCAACAATAGAGGAGTTTTGTTCAGGCTCTTCTTCTCTTTCTTTTGAGGAGTAACCACCTCTACTAGTGATAGATCCCGCCTCATAATGTTGTCAGTATATCCGTTTGGGGGGTAGCGACTGCCCATCATCATCATTATCTTCATCACAATCATACCTTGCTATGTAGAACACTTCAATGTCCCTTATATCTTTATCATTTTCTTCCTCTTCTTGTTCTCGAATCTCCCAACGGAGTTGCAAGAAATCTATGGGCTCTAATATTTCACGCCCTGGCCTATCTGTAGCCCCTTTTTATCTTTCTTTCTTCTGGTCATCGAGCAAAGGTTTAACAAGTAAGTTTTAAGGCATATTTTTTTAGAGATTTTGCCCTCATTTTGCAAGAGATTTATGATCTAAGTTCAGATTTCTTATAGGCGCAGTCCCCTATAGTTAAGTAACCCTCCTGATAATGAGAGAGAACTTTTGATCATGCTAGTCGTCATACAGATACATAGTATTAGGTGTATAGTAGTAGCAGAGTTTAAGTATTTAAAATTAAAAATTCACCACCTTATATTTAAAGTGGATGGTAGGGAAAATGACGATAGACAGAATCAAGATCTCATGGCTCAATCATTTCGGGTCATCATGATCGCTAGTCTAATTAGTCAGAGGAGGTAATCGACCTAACCTGACAACATGATCCTTATTCCTAGCCATGGGTTGCTTCGCCCAAGGGCATTTTGTAAACTTATGGTGAATATTTATCCGAGGGGACAAATTTGAGGCCATCTTAGCTAACAGAGTGTTTTGTGCACTATCGATTATATCTTATTGATTCATTACTTAAGGATTTTGTGTTATTAGGGAACATACGGGCTCTGACCATGACATAACATAATGGTGTCATTTGATGGCAGATTCATCAGATCAAAGGGTCCTAGTCATAACCATTTACCTGTGATAATATTTGATTGCAAAATCACATATTAGAGGGCATGTGCCACATCCTTACTGACAATAATTAGTTTGAGAATGCACTAGTGATATTCTTGGCCATACATTTTTTTATGTGAACTGAAGTAACTTTCAAATTTGTCCACCTCTACAAACTATTAGGGGGTTGATGTGTATTTTTGTTTAAAGTATTTTGATGATTTATCTCAATTTTAAATATTGACATTATTGAGTGTATTTTTTGAGAATTTGGAGGCATTTTGGATGTTTGAGGTCCCCTCCATTTGAGTTTTCTTATCAACACGATCATCATTGGGGTACTTATAAGTAATTTTACTTTGTCGGTTAGACATTGTTGACTTTATCAACTCGTCGACAGAAGATTGAGTTAGTTGTCGACTTTGTGCTTTTATTAGTGATTTTTTTATTATAAATATAATGGCCTAATATGAACTTATAAAACAAATATCTCGATCAATGTCACGACTATATGCTTTTTTAATAGTTTGAGCCATGTCGACTCTTATCTATTCACGTTGAGGTGATTTGAGGTTGTTGCAGAAGTAACAGTGGAGGGATATTTAGGCTTCTGTGAGGATCTATTAGTGGATCAAGTAGAGAATGGTATAGCTGACAGGGTGAATCTAATGGGACTATTGGAGGCAATGAGGATCTAGAGGTCGAATCGTGCCTCTGCGACGGAATCAGAGTAGGTCATGGAGATTTTGGCCTGCTATTAGAGATGGGATCAACAATGGATCTAGTCGGCTTGGGTTCGGTGGGTTGTTTGGCTAGAGATTGAGGATCAGTTGGGGGAGCTCAGTTGTTGGAGTGATATTGGGCAGAAGTCAATGAGATTCATTCATCTGGGGTTGATTGCGAAAGCTGGAGGTTGTATCGGTACATGAGAACTAACGAGAAGATGTTCGAATGGGTGAAAGAAGCGTTAGGTGAGGATCTCGATTGATGGAGAGGGAGATGGGGTTACCAAGGAGGATTATGGTTGGTAGTGGCTTTTGAGTGTTGAAGTATCGAAGATATGAAGAGCTTTGTCTATCATAATTTTAATAACAGCCTCAGGAATATGATTGCGGCAATTGGATTATGCAATTTGTTATTTTGACTAATTTTGATTTGGAAATATTGAGGTTGACATTTTTCAAAGGAGATGAGAGTTGTGAGACTTCCAAATTTAGATCTAGAGTTCTATTCATTTTGTTCATGAATAATTTGTTTTAAGTAATTAAATATGTTTGAAAAGGTCTCTCCAATCTTTTAACGTTGGAGTAGCTTCAGTTGAAGATAAGATTAGATAGAGTCGTCTAAGATGGTTTGGTCACATAAAATGGCGGCCATCTGATGTCCCGTGTACGAAAGCAAAGGTATTATATTTGACTTATGTTAAGAAAGGTAGAGGTAGACCTAAAAAGTCTTGGTTAGAAAATATTAGAAATGATCTTTTTTATTAGATTTAAACGAGAATTTGATTTTTAATGGGACACAATAGAGGAAAAAAAATTCATGTAGCCGATCCCACGTAGTGGCACAAAGGCTTGTTGTTGTTTTTGATATTAACCTTATAGTCATTCTATAGTCCATTGCAATGATACATGGGTGGATCCAGATTTATTTTTCAGGACGGGCAAAATTTTACTTAATTAAAGTAATAATAATAATAATAATTAAATTATTATTTTTAATTTAATCAATATAATGCTATCAAATTTATAAGAGAAAGTTTTTATCATTTATCTTTCAATATAATATTGATTTTAGTAATAAAAATTGAAGTATAATCATGTAAGTTATACTGAACCTAGACTCAAATAAAATTCATACACTGAAAGTGTATTGTTTATTTCTCAGATCTCTAAAAACAAAAAACAAAAATTAGAAATTTCTCCAACTCTACTCTAGTAAATGCTAGCAAATTGTTTGTGTTAAATTTAGAAAATGCTAAGTTGCTACTTCTAATTAAGTAGACAATAGCTATTAGAGCATGCACAATATCAAAATCAAACATTAAAAAAAAAAACGAAAATATTAATTATTACATAACTTTGCTATTAATTATTGCTATAGAACTTTGCATAAAAAAGAAAATCATTGTTACATGTTAACTGCATTATAGTTTTTTAGAGTTTTGAAGAAATGCAAGATAGCAAAGTTAAGATTAATTGCTGCTACAGAGCTTTGCAATTCAGAAAAATTTTCAGTTTGAAAGTTTTTGAAAGGCCTTTGCTAAGATTTTTTATTCTTTCCATGAAATGTATGTTTGCTAAGTTTTTTTATTCTTTCCACTTCAAGAACATTGCTACAGAACTTTGAATCTTGCATTTCTTCACAACTTAAAAAATAATCTTTCCTACAGAAAAAAATTTTCAGTTTTAATTTTTGAAAGTTTTTGAAACTAATAATCTTCAGATTAAAGCAAAGTTTTTATTTTAAGATTCAGTTTCGATTTCATTCATCATCGCTAAAAGTTTTTGAAACAAAAAATCTGCATATGACAGAACTTTGCTTTCTTGCATTTCTTTAAAACTATTAAAAATTTTCAAAATATTCTCAGAGTGTTTAAAACAGATCATCTAAAAAAACAGTTGGATTAGATAAATGTTACCTTCAAATTGAAGTTAAGTTTAAAGGCTTTAATCCGACCGAAGATTGCCAAGAATGGCAAACTCTTCAAACCACCGAAAAGAGTGCGAAGAAGAAGATGAGGGCTAAGACGCGGGCAAAGACGAAGGTTGTAGCTACCTGTGAAGTGTGAAGCCGAAGGTAAAGAGGAAGGGCAAAGACGAAGGATGGAGTCGGCAAACGCGATTCGCGAACCGTTCTTCTTTTCAGACTTCCAGAGTCGGGATGGGCAGAGAGTCACATAATTGATTAAATTAGGGCTAAAATTATTTTTGAGGGGGTCTAATTTACAAAAGTATCGCTCTAATGCATTAAGGTTTGATGGAGAAATATAGAGAGAATAAGGAGGATCTACATATGATATTTATTGATTTAGAGAAAGCATATGATAAAGTTACAAGAGAAGTGCTATGGAGAGTTCTTGAAAAGAAAGGAGTTAATAATGTTTATATTCAAATCATTAAAGATATGTATGCACGAGCTATTACTTGTGTTCAAACACAAGGTGGTTTGACCAAGTATTTTCCTATTTCGGTTGGATTACATCAAGGATCAGCCTTAAGTCCATATCTTTTTGCTTTAGTCATGGATGTTCTCACTAGACATTTGCAAGAGGATGTACCTTGGTGCATGCCTTTTGCTGATGATATTCTTCTTGTTGATAAGATTAGAGAGGGAGTTGAAAGTAAACTTGAATTATGGAGGTCAACTTTAGAGTCTAAAGGATTTCGCTTGAGTATATCTAAAACTGAATATATTGAGTGTAATTTTAGTGGAAATAGACCTAGTGAGGGGATTGTGACTTTGGGCGATCAAACCATTAATAAGAGTACATGTTTTAGATATATTGGATCTATTGTTCAGAGTGATGGTGAAATTGATGGGGATATTATCAACAGAATTCAAGTTGGATGGTTGAAGTGGAGGAATGCATCAGGCTTATTGTGCGATAGAAAAGTCCCCCTCAAACTTAAGGGAAAATTCTATAAGATGATGGTGAGACCTACAATGCTTTATGGTGCCGAATGTTGGCCATTAAAAGAGAAGCATAATACTAAGTTAAGTGTTGCAGAGATGAGGATGCTTAGGTGGATGAGTGGCTTGACCTTTAGAGATAGGATACGAAATGAGCATATACGTGAAAAGGTTAGAGTAGCTCTAGGGGAAGATAAGATTAGAGAGAGTCGCCTTAGATGGTTTGGTCACATTAAACGGAGGCCTTCCGATAACCCGATTAGGAAAGTTGAAGTATTAGATTTGACTTATGTTAAGAAAGGTAGGGGTAGACCTAAAAATACTTGGTTAGAAAATATGAGAAATGATCTTCTTTATTAGATTTAGATGAGAATTTGACTTTTAACCAAACACAATGGCGAAAAAGGATTCATGTAGCCAATAGCCGACCCCACGTAGTGGGACAAAGGCTTGATATTGTTGTTGTTGTTGTTGTTGTTGTGGGCATTTGCCCACCCTGAGGTATACTGGGATTCACCCTTGCAATGATAAAATGTTTTTTTTATATAAATGATATAATATCATAAAATCAAAATTAACATAATCTTAAAATTTCAATGTCATCATTATAAGCCATAACATGATATCAATCCAAATAATTAACAATAAATTTCATCTCAGTAGTAATCTTTGTATTTGTTACTAATCTCAAAATAAATCTAATAATTTTAAAAATCATTTTCATCTAATTTATATAAAAAATTTCTAAATTGCTGTCAAATAGAAAAGTCATTGAATTCAAAATATACAATATTCAAAATAAACTACACAATACAATTTCCTCCCAATAGAATAAAAGAAATGTTATTTCTTTTAATGAAAAATTCCCAATAATTAATCAAGAACATTACAAACTATAATACCTCCCCACCGAACCAAAATTGTTTTAGCATTTGACTCATTTGATTATTTGTATACACTTCCTTCAAAAATTATCCGCACGTAGTGGGACAAAGACTTGTTGTTGTTGATACCGTCGAGAATTATCCTCACGTCGTGGAACAAATACTTGATGTTGTTGTTGTTGTCACCTTCAAAAATTATCCTCACATAGTGACACAAAGACTTCTTCTTCTTCTTGTTGTTGTTACCTTCAAGAATTAAACTCTCAAATAACTAAAAAACTAACTGCAGATGAATACAAAGAATTGAACTAATGTTTGAATCATACCCAATAAGAAGAAAGATAGTCATGTGGGGGAAAATTTGATCTGCCAATACTATGTGGGTGTGTTCTCCCATGAACTTGATTCAAATTTCCAATCATTAGTCGTGGAGAATTTTGAGACTAAGCGCTGCATATCAAGCCATAGATCATCATCAGCCATCATAACTGATGATGTGTCACTCAACCTAGTTGTTGGCATCGGTGTTGTATCGATCAATTTTGTTTCTGACAAATTGGATAGATTTTGATTTGTCTGTTTCGTTGCTGGAAGTCCTATCAAATTTCTGAACAAAGTTATAATCCATTAAGATACATTATAAAGAAGGTTACCAATAAAGATAATAGAATTGCTCAACTTATAAAGAGGATTCATGGCGAAATGCTCAGTATTTGATGGTGGTGGCAGCTGCGACGATGGTAATGGCTCCCTATTGACAGTACCACTGGTCGACAAGTGCTCGAATGACAATTCTTGATTGAATAGCTCTCCGGGTGGTCTTTGTGACTCTCGGAACATATCATCAATGAGCGCATTATTCGCTTGCCCCATCGCTAGAGACATTGGTTGTGGTGACACTTTTTGATGATCACTAATGTAGCTAGGATACCATTTGGTTGAAAGGTGTTCCGTCTTAAAGGGAAAAGTAGATGCTTGACGTTGCTGCCATGGTAGGCTGAGATCGAAGTTTCTTAATAAGTAATTTGTCTCATCATTGCCAGCATTAGCTATGTTAATTGGTCGTTGGACCTGATTTTGCATAAGCATGAATGCCCTTTGCCTCTTTTTCATAGCTATTTGAGCTTGGATCTCAGGTGGATAAAGTGGAACCCCCGCTCTCTGCCGTCGTTTGACTCTTGTGTTCCAAAAATTCTTTATCTCATTATCTGTTCTTCCTGGTAACTATCTTAGAAAAGATAAGAATATCTAATAAGAACAAACAAAAAAGAAGAAGTGAAACTTAGAGAGAGACTGAGAATTACGTATGTAGCCATTCGAGCCCATTTATTGCCTATTTCAGCATGATACTTGATTATAAGGTTCTCTTCCTCTTGGGTAAAAGATCCTTTTATTAGATTGGGACGAAGATGATTAGCCCACCGAAGACGGCAGCTCTTGCCACATCGTTGAAGTCCAATGTTCTTCTGAACAACATTCCAATTCCCTTCTCCGTGTTTTTTCACATACTCCATTAGAAGTGCATCTTCTTCTGCACTCCAGGGCCCTTTTTTCAGAGATTGCGACGCCTCGTCGTCGTCGTCGCCGCCACCGGGTGAAGATGAATCCGGAAGGCCCAAAATGGTTTCTTCTTTTACTCGGACGGGTGATTTTATTTTCACCTCTGGCTGGGGAACGTCATTATGAACCATTTTTTCGATCAGTTTCTAAAAATAGTGCGTGAGAGAAGGCATGGAGATGAAGGGCAATTTTTGAAGGATCAAAGAAAGTTACTTATATAGAGGGAGAGAAAATAATAAGTCGGTTTTCCTTAAATCCCGGATTTAATGCATCTGTTTTGTAAGCATATTATTAGCCGTTAGGCATGTGGCGCAAATTCCTCGTTCCTTTAATATAGTTAACGATATTTTGCTAGAAATGGGTTTTATAACCATTCATGATTCCAACTAATGGCTAATCACAATATTTGGCATAAGAGCCAAGAACTGCATCAAAAATAGTGAAGGAGAAGATAAAAGATACCTTGCAAATGGAGGGAGGGTTTACTGTCCACGCAAGCAAGGGAGGCGGAGACTTCCGTAGGCTAGGGCTAGAGGAAGGGGCGGTGTCTTGCGAATGGGGCAGGGTTGGGGTTTTGTTTCTTGGAGCTTCATGAGAACAAAGAGCGGCGGGTGAGGGTTCCTTCCACGATCTTAGATGTGCGAACAGAGAGGGCCTTGCGAACTGGGAGGAGGCGACGGGGCCCTGGCGTCGCGAACGAGAGGCGACGGGAGCCTGGGTACTTTGCTAATGAGAGCATGGGGCTTGGGGGTTTTGGTTTCGCCCTTCTTGCGGACTGGGAGAGATGAAGCCAGGAGTTTTTCGTGAACTGCCCAGGAGACGGGGCTGGTTTTGCGATAAAGGGGAGAGGGAACGGGGGGAAACTCCGCCTGGGCTATGCAAACCAGAGGGGGCAATTCGTTCAGTTCTTGCCAGAGAATGGGGAGATGGGGTTTCGGTTTCACCAAATAGAGAGATCGAGGGGGGAATTAGGCTCAACCCCACCCTAGCCCCTAGGTTTAGCCCAAACAGCCTTAGGAAAATTACCATCATACCCTTTTTAATCAACGGATGTAATTAAATATTACATTTTAGTATGTGTAGGCTTCTTTGATTTAAAAAAAAATGAATTAAAATATCAAATTTTATTTATTTAATCAATTTTAACTAGATTAACGTTGATTTAAATTTTAATGGGTTTGAGACGCATTAATTTAACTTGATTTTTTTTAAGTTAACTTGATAGCGCGTTGATTTGATCAAATTAGGTTTGATTCCAATTGAGTCGAGGTGAACTGATTTAGGTCAAATTAAGAGGTCGAGTTCGTGCTACGTCAATGGGTATCCACCTAAGGGAAATCCTAAAGGTGGCGTCTACAATAAATTACGAAGACCTATGCACTAAAGATTGAATCAAGGAAATTGGCCTCGAATAATGAGGTCAACAAAACTTATAATTTGGTGGTATTAGTATTAGCTTGCTTTTGTAAACTTCTTAGAATATTTCTTGCTATTTTAATTAGGCATTCTTGTAGGTATTAACTCCTTGGAATCAACGAGCCTGCTAAGCCAGTCGCAATTTGCTTCTTCTTCATGCTCTCCAAATTTGTATAATAAGCTCTCTGGCCCGACCCTTTTTCTTAGAGGAGGTACATAGAACATTACAAGCTCTTTGACATTATACACCTCTTTGGGAATAATTTTCTTGAAGTATTGTAATGGAATGCTTGTGAGTATGAATACGCTATATAATATCGATATGCTAATTATTCTTCTTGAGAATATACACTGCAGTTTGCTCATGTAGGTAGATTAGTAGTCTTAATCAGAATCTGAGTATTCTGCCTCCTTCCCCTTGACTGTTGGCTAGTATACTCTCTGTGTCACTCCTTAGGTGAGGTTCATAGTTTCATTGTCTATAAGCAATTGCTTCTTTAGGATGAGTCTGCATTGTTTTCTTTCTCTCCACCTGCATCTTTCACTTTCTTGTTTGGACCTCTTTGCAGAGCTCAACAAATTTGTTTTTTTTGGAATAAAGTTCTTGGCATCTTCATAGATTGTTACTTTATGGACAACAAAAGGCTGGATGTCATTAGAGCTCCTAAATTCATCTCCATCCTTGAGGTACTTCATGTACTGATATTGTATTAATGGGACAATGTCGTATTCATGACACCAGAGGCAACCTAGAAGCATCTTGAATGAGGTTTCTATGTCAATCACATGGAACTTATCTTTAGTGAAGGTGGTGATCAGCTCATTACAAGCTTGTAGGACCTCACTCATATTACGCTCAGTTAAATATGCCTCTTATCTTTTAGAGTATGTGAGAGCCTAAATTAAAATGTCTTTAAGGTCTTTAGACATCTCTAGAGCGTTATATATGTTGAGCTGCGCTAGGATTTTCTTTATATGGGATAATATATTATAATTTATCCCCTTTATAGAAGTATCCTTCTTCTTAGAGTCATCAGGGATAATATCTTCATTGATAACTATCTCCTTCCCATTGTCTTTATTATATACCCCATTCTTTAGAGGAGGTAGTAGCATTTTTCCACTTCTCATTTGTACTTAGGCTATTTCATTTATTTTAAATTCATTTGATGGAGCATCTTCCTCAGAATCGGCCATTAAAACATCAAGAGGCTCATTTTTGCATTTGAAATCACCCTATAGACTCACTTGTTCCATATGTGATGCTATATCATACTCAGACTTGGCTTCATTTGGTAAATATTGATCTTCCTCTAAGTTATAGTCTATTGATGACATTGCCATACAAGTTTTCACAACTATTTATTTAACATATTTTTCTTTTATTAAGGCCACTAGCATCACCAAAATGACCCGACAAGTTTCTATAGGAAGTGGATCTTCGTCATCTTCTTCCACTTCCTCAATCTTGAGTTTTCTCATAAAATCAGCTAGCTTAATGGGACATCTCATTGTCTAGTAGTATTCGTCCAAACTA
Organism: Dendrobium nobile; assembly: GCA_022539455.1. NCBI lineage: Eukaryota > Viridiplantae > Streptophyta > Magnoliopsida > Asparagales > Orchidaceae > Dendrobium > Dendrobium nobile. The sequence continues at coordinate 37,366,634 of CM039722.1, read as the reverse complement.
TCAATGGCTTTTTAAGTTACAGTCTTTTTCTTCTTGGACTTTTTCAATTTGTTCTTTCTATTGGAAGACTTTGCTTTTTCAGGTTTGAGGAGCTAGCTTGGTTATGGCCATGTTTAGAAGTAGGTGCACGTGCCATGGGCAAAGTTTTCAAATCTAACACTGGCTCTGTAGGAGACTTCCATTTCGCATCTAGAACTCCTTCGAGCTGTTTCAACATCTTCACAGTTTTCTTAGAGACCGTAATCTCCCACTTCTCCTCTTACGATTATTTCTTTTCAATTTTCTCTTTTTAACTGAAGGTATGAAAGAGGACGTCACCACCCAAATTAAAATTTTTTTTTTGAGAGAGCCAAAATATTATCTTATAATGTGAGTTCTCACCTTCGATACTTTCTTTCTAGCTAATCTTTAAAGATGTAGAAATATTCAATATGATGACTAATTACCTAATGGTATGGTGTTGTGTATTGAAAAAAGAAGCTTTGCATTGGAAAGGATGCAAAGAAAATTGGAATTAAATTTCTTTGAGAAAATTTATTTTTTTGAATTTTAGTTTTAAAGTCAAACACATCATTATGAATAATATATTGCCTCGGGAGACAAAAGTATCATTCCCTCATGGGTTTTAGATTATATAATTGTAGATTTCGTCATGATTATGATAGTCAAATTCAAGAAAGAATTAAATATGGGTCAAAATGACATTCGATCGAGTATTTTACTATCATAGCCTGAATGAGGTATCATTAATTTTAAATTCAAGGTTATGATAATAAATGATATATCTTCTCAAGGAAAAAAATATATCAGTTATTATTGATCATCCGAATATGACAATAATGATTGTTGTTGATTTGATTTTCTAAAAGAGAATTTATTGAATTTTGAAAATTGTTCTGGGTTCTTTAAATCTCATATGAGTGCAAGCTCTCATAGTTAATTACATCATAGATAGCTTGAGTCTCCTATAAAAACTCTCAATTAAACTAATGACAGAAATTTATTTAGAATTCTCAAGGATTGATATCAAATGAGTGAGGCTGGAATTTTTAATCGGGATTGAATCAAACTTTGAACAGTTATATTTGGAAGCCAAAGGATGAAAGGTAGGAGGTGTTTTAAGATTCTTAAATGCTTCAGAAATTCCTCAGTCTATCCTATCCACTGTGCTTTAACTTTTTATTTGAAGAGAAGTTTTAATTTGAGCTGTTGATTTATTAGAAAGTTGGGATTATATTTCTAAAGTTTGAGGTCTTACAATTTTTAGTCTGCCCCGTATCCTAAGTCTAATTTGGGTTCTAAACAACAGGAGCTCAAACCTAATAAATATAGTATAAATCTAAGCTTACCTCGGCCTAGATTGACGAACTAGCTAACCAACTAGGTGCTTCAAAATCGTTTATCCTCTCGTGATTCCTAATAAGGAAGAGAAGAATAAAAAATATGTATGCAAATTCTCGGTGAATACAAGCTTTCTTCTTAAAATCTTAGATTTCTATCTGAGCCTGATATTTTTTAAATTTAATTTGAATAGAAAAAAAATTAACATGCCCTCACAAGCCTCCAAATATATTTACATACTAAATTAAAAGTAGCATGCAAGAAAGAAATCTAAAAAAATAGATAATTTCTACTGCGCAAATAAAATAAACAATCATATCAATCAATTAAATAAATTTAATGTCCATGTGGTAAATTCCATTTAATTTACATCACAGGGTCTATACAAATTAAAAGCGGTTAGTGCACTACTGACAACAATTTGAATTCTAATCATAAAAATGACAAGAGTTAATTTTAAACCATGATATTCTCTGCGTCTTTACTTCTTTGTCCATCTGCGAGCTCCTTATATTTGTCGGGTCCAAGTATCCAAATAGAAAAAACTCCTCCCTAAAGGGGTGTATTTTTACTCTTTGTATTTCAAATCATCCTAACTTGAATCTCTAAATGGAAGGGAACTCTCCACTAAGAGATTATCCATTCTCTTTGGATTCCAAGTTGAATGTTTAATATCTCATCTCAAAGTCGACTTTCATAGCACTTAACTCAATTAAATTACATATAGAAAATTAAAAGAAATTTTTAAAACAACCTATACGGTTATCCTAGATAATTAAATAATTAAAATATCTTAAGCAGTTATATATATATATATATATATATATATATATTACTTAAATAAAATCACATCCATGATTGACCATGCTCTTTTAATTTTAAGGGGGGAACTTAGCATTTTAGCACATATATAAAATATGTGAGTTTAAATCTTTAATTTTTACCCTCTTGATTTTAGCCCACATGAGCATGGCCACCTTTAGAAAATAATGTGACCATCTATATCATTCTTAACATATGGATAATCTAATGCCTATCATATTAATTCCCATATTGCATAAAAAATTAACATATCACATAATATCATACAATCAATTAATTTTCAACCAGCATGTAGTGAAAATTACAAAAATAACTTGGCACACAAGTAACAAGAAAGTAAAACATTAGCCTAGCCTAAAACTAGAGTTGGTTGTCCTAACAAATCATCTAAAGTGTATGGAGTATGTTGTATTGCTTGGATATGTCTTATGTCGAGTCGTTGTTAAAGTTTTGTAGTGTTTTAATGTTTATTGTCGGTTTAAGGGATTTTGGTTTGAGTTTAAGTATTAGTAATTTAAAACTTATTTTAATATGTATATTAAGTTTTGAGTGATTATTACCTTTGTTTACATCATGGTTGTTACTCTTATTTCACCTTCCTCGGGACTAAGTTGGCTTGTAGGCCCAGGTTACCTAGCTAGTTGTAACTAATACGGAATTATTATTTTAGTTAGTTGAACTTAGAGATTGATAAATTTTAATTTAAGTTGATCGATTACTTATTTTAAGATTTGATTTGATATTTTCTAGAGTTTTAAGTTAATTATTAAATTCTTGTAATATTATAAATTAATAAATACATTAAATTAAGGGGTTACAATTTGACTTTTTAGATTAAGTTAAATTCTAAAATTTTAGTGTTTTATTCTAAATAGTAAACCCTAAGATGAGTAATTAGATAATAAGTTTTTTAGATTTAGATTTTTATAGATTAAATTTTGCAATTTTGACCTAATTTAAAATTATGGTTGACAAAAAGTTGACTTTTTTTAATTTAACTTATTTATGGTGGTTTAATATTTTTAATAAATATTATACTCTTAATGGAGTCTAATACATTTGAGTTTGTTTAATTTAAAGTTTTATAGAATTAATTATGAATTTTTGAAATTTGAATAATTAAATGAATTATTTAATTGGTTTTGATCCAAAATGATTCCAAACTTCATGAAATCACTCACAAAGGTCAGAAATGACCCAAGGGGGTGTTTTCAAGTGTTTGAAATTGATTTAAAATTTATAATTATAATTAATTAATTAAGTAATTATTAATTTTTATTAAAAATTAAATTAAGCTCAAATTAGGGGTCGAATCAAGTGGCTTTAAATTTTTCTTGGTTGAGACTTTAATTCTACTCATTTTGACTTATTATTTGTATTTTTTATTTAATTTAAATTTATTGTGTTTTATTTTTAATTTTAGGTTCCTTGAAAAGGTTGAATTTTAACTTAGTTAATTTTTTGACCTAATGGGTTCCAAATCTAGTGAAGTTTGAACCTAAGGTGTAAAATATTACTATGTTTAATATTTTAAAGTTTAAACTCTATTGAGTGTGTGTAGATATTCCCAGGAATTTTCTAAGTTGTTTAGAGCTTGACCTTAATTATTTTTCCTAGGTGTCACTAATGTTCCAATGGGTTTGAATCTTTGTCCAACTAACACTGAAACAAATGCAAACACACGGCCTAATTTTTCAAAGTTGGAGAGTTATGAATTTTTAAAATATTGGATCCAAAATGGACCCATTATTTTGTAAATTCACACCATAGAGATCCATTGAGCATCTGTACTTACGAAAAATGCAAGGGATGCCTAAGATGCTAAAATAACTTTAATCAAAAGTTTTGTCCAGTTTGAGTACTGGATTGTAAGAAATTTGAGAAAAATTAATTTTTGAATAAACTTAAATATATTATAATTCACTAGTTAAATTAACTTGAATTCAATTTTGATAAATATTAGATGTTAATACCTTTTAAATGGCACCAAAAACACTTAATTTGGTAAAAATTTTAGAATTTCTATGAATTTCTCAAGTTCTAGCTATTTTAATTAATTTTTAAATCAATTTTAATCAATTCAGGTGGCGCCACAATTATTGCCAATCATTGGCACTTATAACAGACGTTGTGTGCCACTGCCGAGTCACTAATCAACGTGGCATTAGTCCAGGCCGTCATATTCAAATGATGCTGATGGCAGGCTAATACCGTGCCACGTGGCCTGAATTCATTCAAACGGTGTGAGTTTGAGACCCACAGACACCAATTTGACTTTGAATGATGTGGCAATTTATGGGATATTTGATCGTGCATTAGGCATGATCAGACGGCTTTGATTGAGCTAGGGAATCTTAATTCAAGAATGAACTAAAAGTTCAATCATCCATAACTCTTAAAATACTTAACCAAATTTGATCAAATACTTTGTCAACCATGCTTGACTAAGGTTTGAATTTAAGTCCAATACACACATAATGGTGTTTAGGATGCACTAGAGGAGGTTCCAAGGTTTGTTTTGACTATGCTATATTAAGTTTTAGGGAAAAGTCCAAATTTTTCCTAAAAGGGTATTTTGGTCATTTTGACCCCTAGTTAACTATAGGCCAAATTGGGTCCACAAAAATGTAGTTTAATATTCAACATGTTATAACAACAGTTATGGACATAATCAAGGGTATTGGGAAAGGTCCTAATGTCAAATTCTATAAAGTAGTAGATCTAGTGGCATATGTTATAAATATTTGAAGGTTTTATAGTTTTTATATTTCAATTGATTTTTTAGAGTTAAAGGTGTTAGATTGGACTCAAATTTGGAGGGTTGACCCCATGCACATGACTAAATAATATGCAATTCACAGGTCATGAACTGGAGGTCATTTGACTAGTTTTGGAGTGATTGAAAAATTACCCAAAAAGGGTTTCAAGATATGGGTCCTTAACCCTTGGATTTTTATCTAAATCTCTGGATTTGAATTGGACTTTGGGTTTAATTGATTGAATTTGAATTATCCATATAAAGCACGATAAAATGGATGATTGTTGATGATTGAATGTGATTAAAGCTTGATTGAGGGTCTAGATTAAATTTTGAATTGAAGGTAGAAGTGAAGATTGAATTAAAGCGTGAGTTGGGATTTGATTGAGGATTGTGTTGGAATTTGATTAGGGTCTAAATGATTGACTAGTGGTTGGTTCTGTACCATCAAATCACCAAATAGGGATTTGAATAGGTCCTGATGATCTCATACAAAAATGAGATCAACATACAAGCAATCAGTTAGGTCACTAGTATGTTTTGATTCATCAGGCCTCTTGCACTTCGGTAGTTATAGCCCACTTTTAACGCATGTCAAAATAACTTGGTGATGTTATCCCTCTTAATGAATAACTTTGTACATCAACCTTTTTCATTTGCAGGAGGGTAATATGGTTGCTTTCTTGGTTTAATTTATCGTTAATGGTAAATACACCACTGCATTCCTCTTCATATATTTCACACCTTATTCATGGATATTCCCCCATTGCAACCATCCTTATTCATCAAGTTCATATTTCTTGTTGATATGAGTGAGATATAGGGATTTTATTCATCATAGGTCACTATTTATAGATGTTCAATGTTACTTGTTTGTGATCATTCAAATGCTTCAAGTTGATTGAATTTCTTTATACATAATTCGTGTTCACTGAAGACTTATCCTCCATGAGTGCCTTGCTTTCATGTAAATTATATTTGAGGTGTTTCTTCTAACCACTTTCTTCTTGTACATTGAGATTCATTTGAATAGGTCGGGTTATTATTTAGCGTTGTATTATTATTTTTATTTTGATTATGCATTCATCAATTTTAAAGTTTAGTTATATGTGGTCTTCTTGAGTTCAAATTCTTTTGCATTTTGTTCAAATCAAGTCCATTATAATTGTTAAAGTCTTATGTGCTATCAACTTAAATTTTGGCAGCCTCCCCAATTTAGGGGAAACAATAGGAGTCTAAGTCATCCCACACCATTACGAGAACATGTATGGTAGCTGTCGGACGATATCGTGGTCATATTTCTTTAACCCCACCATGCTACAAGAGCGTGTATGATTCTTCAAGGTACAAATTTAAAAATGTGCAATTGGTTTTTATTTTCTTTCCTTTTTTGAATATTTCTCTACTTTTTTTTTTAACTCTCATTTTTTTTCTTTTTCTTTCTTTTTTGTAATACTAATAATAATAAATAAAACTATAATAATATCAATAATGATACTAAATAATTAATAATATTATAAATAACGGTTACCATTATAACTAATTAATAAATATAATACTAACTAAATAAATACAGAAAAAGATTTAAAACATATGTATTATATTTTTATACCTATGGTTTTGAATGGGTGATGAAAGGAAAAAGAGGAACGGGATGTAGATTGGTTTAGTCAAGCGGCTATTAGAGGGCTCGGGTTCAAGGTATTTGGATAAGTATGGAGTTGCATCTACATGGAGATCAGGCTAGGGCTTGAGAGGTTGCAGCTTGTTGTGGAAGTGGAGGAGCTTTGGCAAGGTCGAGTGATGGTTGAAGTCACGGATCTGGAGAGGAGGTAGTGGGCTATTCACGGAAGGCTCGTGAAGTGGAAGAGCTCGGTCCGTGTGAAGTAGAAGCTTGAGGTGAACAGGGTAGAGGATGGATCTGCGGCTACCGTTGGAGATCAGGTAGGTCCGATGTTTAGGTCAGGGCCTTCGTTTTGGCAGTTGCTTACGAGAGGAAGGCTTAAATTTTGATAAAAGAGAAGAGGAGATCATCTTGGAATAAGTATTCGACTAGAGGGCTTGGGCTTGCAAATAGAAGAGGAGCAGGGGATATGGAAGTCATGCAAAGCAGGGAAATAAGAAGAAGCAACGGATCTGGCATTGGGTTGTGAGGTCTGGTATTGGGTTGTGAGGTCTGTGATCAGGGAGTAATTATTAGGTGTGGACACCGCACCCAGAGATGCATCTGGATTATTGGATGTACTGCATACATTCTGTGTACGTTCTGCTTACACTCTGCGTATGTTCTACTTACACTCTGCTTACACTCTACGTATTTGTAGATACAGAACAAATAAGCTGTAAATCCTCACAATTAAATATTTGATGCTTATTTACTATAATACTCAGTGTATACTCAATAAATACACATAACATAGGCATAACTTAAGCATAGAATACGCAGTATCCAGATGCATCTCTAGGTGCGGTGTCCGCACCTAATAATTACTCGTGATTAGGTAGAGGAGGAGGGGTTTTGTGCGAGAGGAAGGTTGAGCGTGTGAAGGGAAAAATGAATGCAAAGGATTTGTTTGGTTGTCGTCTTTAATGACTCGATCAATCTCCGCAAGCGGGTGACATGATAGTTTGATGCCGTTGGAGAGGGATGGTCCTATTAGAGAATAAAGATAAATAAAATTCATATTATCTCCATATGTATTTCTGTACTCTGTGTAATGAGGTGGAAAGTTTCCATTGGTTCTCATTGTAAAGAGTCTTTTTAGGCTCTCTATATATGTCCTATATCTGTGTAATGTTCACAATAATAAAAACTTTCTTGTCTTCTTCCTCATTTTTCCAGCTGCTTCATTTCTTCATCTTCTCCAAGATCTATTTATGTCTTGCTCGTTTCTTCATGGTATCGGAGCGGGCTTTCAAGATCCTGGTGTAAATGGCGAACTCCACCATGTCTCAAATCGATGAGCTCGTAGAATCTGAGATCGTTGATGCTCCTTCCATTCCATCAACCCTAAAGTTTTTCGTCTCAAATCTCAAGAATATTGTGCAAAATTAGCTCAGCACCTACAACTATTCCTATGAAATTCTCATTTCATCAAAATACTTTGTGCAAATGGTTTCAAAACTTTTCTTAATCCCGCTTATGCGATCCTTGTTCGTATTCTTTCTCAATCCAATGGCTCACACCTTCCCAATCCCTGATACACCCAATAGCTTCTTACCGATCAAAACCTCACTATGGCTCTTAGTTCCACCATATCTGCTTTTGTGCTTCCTTATATCCTTAATCTAGCTTGAATCTACGGCTGTCATATGGACAAACCTTGAAACCAAATTTCAATCCTCAAATAGGTCCAAAGTCATCCAACTCAAGAACACTTTTCACAACATATCCCTAAAAAATCTTAACATGATGCAATACCTAACGAAAATCAAAACCATTGTAGATCAAATCGCTGCAGCTGGGTCAAACATCGATACCGAAGATATAATACTCTATATCCTTAATGGTCTCCCAAATTCCTATCAATTTTTCAAAACCTCCATCAGAACAATGCTCACTCCTATAAGCCTTGATCATCTCTGCTCTCTTCTCATGAGTGAAGAAATCCATATTGCCTCTAATGCCACTCGATCTACCTTTTCGGGCGAATGACAAATGGATCTATTTTCCAACAAAGGCTGTGGCAGAAGAAATAAAGGGCGTTACTCTTCAAATTGCAATCCTACCACTCGTTTATCCTCTACGCTTTCCGTCATATGTCACTTCCGTAACGTGTCAAACTTGCCTCAAGAACAAACACGTTGCTGCAACTTACTAGGGGGGGGGGGGGTATTGCGAAAATCTTATTGCAATAAAAAAACCTAAACAGGAGTTTTAAAAGTTTTTTATGTGTGGACCTCCGAAAGAGCACCCCGCGAAAAGGGTCAATTGGAAGGGACAGATTGGATCGTGCATACGACTAACCATTGAGGATAGAGGCTTTCACCAACATACCTCGAAGGGTAGTAATATACACGACTTAATCACGGGTTTCCCCCACCTGATACAACAGTTCGAATGGGGTTTAGTAGACGTGGGACCGAGTTTCCCACGGGCGTAAGCCCCCGTGGTTAATTATATCCCAAGCTGGAGCCTGAGAAAACTCTCGATTAAGGATCATACATTATCCCCTCCTAAAGTGGGATTGTCACGCGGGTATAGATTAGGAAATCCTACTTAAAGGGAAGAAAGGTCCGAATGGCTGAATCAACATGCGTGGCTCATACAAGCATTCAGAGGCTCTAGGGTACTAAAGAGAAAACTGGAGAAAAGAAATCAAGCACTCGATCACATGCGTGAGAGAAGAGATGGAGGTGGCGTCATCCTGTGACGCAGAAAAGTAGGATTTAGGGTCCCAGAAAGGAAGGGACCTACCTACTATTTAAGGCATACTGCGAGACCGAATATAGTAGCCTCGAATCCTAAATCTAGGTTGGGCTTAGTGTTCTACAAAACACTAAGACCCGTGTCCTAGCAAATGAAGTGCAAAATCTGGACTTACCCTGGCCTGGATTGGGGAGCCAACTAACCACTTAATCGCTTTAAAACCATGTTATCAAGTCAGTTATGAGAGATGAGTGGGTGGTACAGTTCTTTGGAAATAGGACCGACATCTAGAGGATTTTTTATGTGGTTCTGGACTTATGTGGGTCATATGCTTCTATCTAATGCAATTAAATTTTATTTAGTTGGTTACTAATGCAATGCATGCTAGTTGAAATGTCAGCTCATGAATGCTATAGAATTTTTAAAACAGGCTTATAGAAAATAATTTTTTAAAAAGACTGGGTCTTCCTAGGTCCGGCACTTCATTCTCATAGGCCAAATTATCCGAACTTTACCCGTAGGCAAGGAGATGTCTTATAACAAGGAAAGAATGATGCATTAACATGCACGCGACCCCGGACGATTGCGGCAGTTCCCTAGGTTCGTTAGATTTCTATGTTATTTAAATCTTAAAATTTTATGAATTAGTTATGAGTAGAAAAAATTTTATCATCCTTAGAGAGCCTAACAAAATCCAGGCGAAAATAAAAGCGACATGCAAGAAAAGAAACCTAAGAAAAGCAGGCAATTTCTACTGCGCAATCAGGTAAACACATCAATATAAATCTAGAATAATCAACTAAATGGCCATAGACAAATTGTCTTTATTACAACCCAGATATGTAGAAAATAAAGTGGCCGGGCACCATAGGCGGATGGAGGGGGGGGCAAGGGGGGGGCACGTGCCCCCCCTAAAAAAATTGATTTTTTTTTAAATCTCAAGATAAAATTAAGTTAAAAACTTCAAGAATTAAATCGGAGACCATATGAACTCCGATTTCAATAAACTTATAGTCGAACTGAACGTCTCGAAAATACGAACCCAACAACACCAAATTCAACTCAATCCGAACCGAAATGACTCCAAATCAAAGACCCGAAGCATATTTGAAAGGTTCAAACCATAATTTATATTACCAAACGGTTTCCAAAAATGACATTCTTATAGTCGAATCGAGCGGCTAGACAAGACGAATCCAACGAGCCCAAGATCGCCGAATTCTGATATTACTAAGACATTTAAATGCCCAATAAACGGTCCACGTAGGGCTGCAAACGAACCGAGCCGAGCCGAGTATGTGAGTGTTCATGTTTGTGTTCATTTAATATCAGCTTGTTCACGAACTTCAAATGATGTTGTTCGTGAACATAAATGAGTCGAACGCATTAGTGTTCAAGTTTGTTTATTTAAGAATCGAGTATTTAAAATATTGTTCAAGTTTGTTTGTTTAGTTAATTAAACGATCGCAAACAAGCTTGAATCGAATCGAACAACGAGTTGGTCGTCGAACGTTTGGTTCGCTTGCTGCCCTAGGTCCACGATTAAGATTGATCATCTATTCAAATCACTCCCAATTTAATTTCCTATTTATTTACATTTTTTCTTGAATGATATTATCTTAATCATATATTAATTTGATCTTAAATAGATTTTATGATTTTTTTTTGTGCAATGAGATTTTTAATATCACATATTTAATTAATATATTAAGCATGTTCTAGCAGAAATCAAGTGATTTGATGATTGAAGTCATTTTGTGAAGAAAGAAAATCAACTAATTTACTACCAAAGTTTTATCATTTTTAATACTGATTATATTGGTTCTAAGCCTGAATGTAAAAAGTTAAAGGAAAATTTAAAAAAAAAAAATTAGGCCCCCCCTAGATATATTTTCTGGCTACGCCACTGCCGGGCACCACTGCCAACAACCCGGATTTCTAAGCCTATAATAGGCGCAAATGACTTTGAGTGGGATATTGGTCTTCAGTCTTCTGGGTGTCTTCTTCTCCTTGGACTCCTTGGAACTCTCCTCCTTGGACTCCTTGGATCTCTCCTCCTTGGACTCCTTGGACTTCTCCTCCTTGGATCCGTCGTGGCTTGAATATCCAAACGAAGAGACAATTCTCCCTTTTGGGTATGATTGCCTTTTCTCTTTGGATATCTAAAGCCATCCCACTCGATCTCCCAAATGAAAGAAGACTATCCCCTATGAGGATGCCTTCTTCTTTTGGGATTCAAGTGGGATAAGAATATCCACATGCAAAGACCATTTTCACAACTCTTAACAAATATTACAAATATTATATCCATTTGAAAAAAGAAAATTCTAGACTCCATGCATAGTGATCGTAATAAAAATCACAAGCAGTTTATATGAAAATGAAAATAACTCAAACCATTGACCCTGTGTCAAGCCATGCTCTTAATTATGAGGGCTAAGCAGCACCACCTGTGCAATTATAATTATTAATTTAGCCCTCATTTCATTTAGGGGGAGCTGAGCAAGCACCTACATAAAAATATTATTAGAAATCGTGTTAATGCTCCCCCTTTTATCAGCTTGAGTATGACCACCTATACGGAAGAACAATGTATATATATATATATATGACGTTCCTAATCTAGGGGTAAATCTAGCGCTCATCACATCATCCACAGAGTGTAGAAAAGGTAAGCAAACACACTAATCATTTTCAAACAGCATGCAATGAAAATCCACGAAAAGCTCCGGCACACAGAAAAAAAAATAAAACCCAGCGGCCTAACCTAGATCTAGAAGTGGTACCCTAGCAAGCAATTCTATGTGTGTGTAAGGCTGGTGTGGTTTGGATAGGTCCTAAGCAGGGTAGTTAGTTAAAGTTATCTAGAGTTCAGATTTGTTGGAGTTCTAAAAAGGATATTTTAGTTGAAATTCAAATATTAATGGATTAGGGTCTATTTTAATTATTTCAGTTTGTGATCAATTTTAAGAGCTTATGATACTGATATTTAAAGTTCAAGTGATATTAGTCAATTTTAGAAAGTCTCGAGTCCTCCTAGGAACTAGACTAAGGGTCCAAAAAGTCATTATGGAAAATAGAATAGGTTTAGGTCTTCTAACACCTTAGAAAAATATTAGACCTTAATACAAGTAGTTATCCATGTAGTACAATGAAATTAGAGTTTTCTAGGCAAAGTTATGAATTTTCTAAATTTCGGGCCTTAAATAAACTACGGTTGACCAAAAAGTTGACTTTCTAATCTAGGCCAGTTTCTAGAAACCTAAAATTTTTAATAAATACTAGACCCTAATTGGAGTCTAATGCAAGTGAGTTTGCCTAATTTGGAATTTTCTACAATTAGTTATGAATTTTTTAAGTTCAGGGTATTTAAAGGATATTCTAAATTTCCTAATAAAGGGATGTTTTTATTGTTTTGATCCAAATCAACTCCAAACTGATTGGAACAAACTGATTGGAATCACCCCCAAAGGTCAGGGGTGACCTGAGAAGGTGTTCCCAAGTGTTTGAGAAAAATTTAGGATTTTTAATAAATTTTAATGAATTATTAGGGGCAAAATGGTAAATTCCACCTATGGTCAAATTAGGGGTCAACCTGAAGTCAAACTAGGGAGCCCTATTTATCTAAGGTCAAGGATCAGATTCTAGTCAGTTTGAGGTATTATGGGTAATTTTCTGACCTAAAATGTATTTATTGTAATTTTTAGAAGATCTCGGGGCCTTATTCAACAGGTTAATTAGGTTTGGTTAATTAAGGGATCTAACAAGCCCTAAAAATTCTTAAAAAATTATGGGAGGTTTATGATGTCCCTAAGTTTAAGTGTTGAAGTTTTCATGTCAATTAGGGATCTATCCTACCTCCTAGAAAATTTCTATGTTCGCTAGACGGGTCCTTAATTTTTGTCCTTAAGGTGTCACTACGTTATATGGGTTTAAATCATGTTTTGAACTAACCCTCAAGGTAATAATGCATGAGAAACATATAAAACAGTAAACACGCCATGTCCTTAGATCTAGGAGAGCCTAAGCTAAGTGCTCGTGGTGCGACTTACACATGCGAGCTACAACGAACAAAAAGTAAGTACGATTAATGAAGGGACCAGTGAATGGTTGGGACTCAACCATTCGCTAGTCTAACTCCCCCAAGATTGCTCTTCATATCTAGAATCCATGCCTAAAATTTCATGAAGCAAGTCCCCCAAAATTAAGATTTAAAGTATATATAGTTTTAAAATACTTCAAAAATACTTATAACTAAATAGATTTTAGGAAAATAGATAATTAAAAATAAATCAATTTATAATAAATAGATATAGGGGAGACCCGCTGACTACTCAATCGGAGCTTCAAAATAGTTTAAAAATAATTTGTAGTTTTAAAATAATTATGATAATAATTATATAAATAATATTAAAAGAGTCACATAAGCCAATCCAAACAGGAATCTGTCCAGACAGCCAGCGAGGAATACTGAAAATAATTTTAAAATAAAGCCCTCATGTTTCTGAGAAGAACGAGGGGTTGCATGCCGAAATCCGATTTAAAACGGAAAATATATGATTTATGGAAGATTTAAATACAATTATAGGGTATTTTTAAAATAGTGGTTTTGCTGTTTCAAAAATGGTTACAGAAATACCTGACATTCTTAAACAAGGATGACACCAAGCTATGCAGGATTCAAATACGATCAAAACAAGGTGCTGTGCATCGAGATCCGATTTAAAACGGGAAAGTTATGATTTTCCAAAGTTTAAAACGATTAAAAGGATATTTTAAAATAATTCAAAATAATCATAATTAAAAATAATTATTAAAATGAAATAGAATAATAATTTAAAATCTATGAAATTTAAAATATACTAAAAAATATATAAAATATTAGTAATAACTTAATCATTAGTAATATTTTAGATAATTTAACTAATTAAAGTAATTAGAATAATATTTAATTATTGAAAATACATTTTTACATTTAAATAAATAAAATAATAATAATAAATAGGTACAAAACAGTAAGAAATAGTTTAATCAAAATATAATTATTAATATTATAATTAAAAATAATAATTTTATAATATAATAATAATAAAATAATCAAAATAGTATTTTTTTAATAATACTTTTTGCTGTTTTATTAATAATTAAAAATTTATCTATTATTTTTTTTTAAAAAAATTTTATAGTGTAGAGAATGAAAATACGAATAAAACGAGGTATTATACGTCAAAAATGGATCAAAAATGAATTTTCTGTGATTTTTTCATGTTAAAATAGCTTTTAAAATAATTTTTATATTAAAATAATAGGCGTCGACACATGGCGACACCGGAATGGCTCCCGCGGTCTGGGCAATCATTGGCGGCGGCGCATGATTACGCCACCAGCCAATGATTGCGGCAATTATGCCACAATCACGATCGTGGACACTAATCCACGTAGGCGTCGATCGGGGCCGTTGATTTTGAGCGGTTTGGAATCAACGACTCTGATCGAGTCGGACGGACGCGGGATCGAACGGGAGCCAATACACGGGTGGATGGAGCGCGGAATCTGACCAGATCGTGACCGTTGATCACGAGATCAACGGTCCAGATCGGAGGGACGGCGAACCTGAGCCCTAAGGGCGATTTTGGTCTCGTTCTCCCAAACGGCTAAACCAAACTCAATGAAATTTTAGATCTAGCTTCTACAAGTGAAGAGCATCCGTAGGGGCTATTTTATTCGAATTAATATGCACTAATGACGACGCTAATTAACCCTAAGTGTTTCTAACTAGGGTTTGTGATATACCTCAATCCACTCGGTGGATTCTGACGATCTTGGGCTCGTTGGACTTGTGGAAGATGCAAGAATATTTCTTCTCTTGACCTCGAGCTCCAAATCTCCCTCGATCGAATAGAAATCAGCCTGGAACTTGAAACGCCTCGGTCTCGCCGGAGGATCACCGCCGGCATGGTCTGGACGTCGGGATTTGGTTGGAAAACGTGGAGAAGGATTATGGGAGCGCTCTCACAAAATCTCAGAGCCTGAGAGGGCCTAGAGATCGAGCAAGAGTCAAAAAGTCCCCCTCTAAACCTAATTTCTCTATATTTATATCCCTAACCCATACATCAACGGTTGGGATTTAATCTAACATCAAATAGGAGGGAAATTAATCAGATTAGGCTGTGGATTGAATTTCAAAATAGAGGGAATTGATTAGAGCATTGAATGGGCTCTTAATTCCATTCAAATAGGTGTTTATGACCTATTAATGGCCAAATTTGACTAAGTCAACGTTTGACTTAGTCAAATCAGTCAATTAGATCAAAAGGGCATGAGGATTGAGCCATGATATGGATTAGATTTGATTTCAAATGGATTTGGGCTCTTAATGGGCCTAATGGGTCAAAATTGACCCATTAGGACTTGGGTTGTCCAAGTCAAAGGTTTGACAAAATCAAGGTCAACATTATGTTTTTAATTTTTTTGACAAAAAATTATTTAATGCGGAAGCGAATACTTGAACACAAATAGAAACAATGGATTCCACAGAGAATTTCACCAAGTAGTTATAATGAAAATTAAGTAAAAGCAAAAGTAAAAAGCAGTAAGGGAAAGATCACACCAGAGATTTATAGTGGTTCGGTCACTTGACCTACGTCCACTCCCCGGAGTCCTCTACTCCGAGAATTTCACTACAAAACTATAGTTCTCCTTTTGCCCCCTCGGCAAGGCGGAGAAGCCCTCACAAGACTCACTTTCACCAACCCGGCGTGGCGGAATGCCAAATGCTTTTCTCACCCTTCTTAGCGACGGCAGCGTACCTTCTCATTTTTCTCCCTCCTAGAGAAGGCAGAAAACCTTAGAGATTACGGAAGTAGAAGAGTCTCTCCCTCAAAGAGCCTCCCACAAGATCTTCACAGTCCATAGGAGGAATAAAGTACAGCAAGAACAGAGCAACCGTGTGATCTCCTTCACATTACTTCTCCCTCACCAAGATAACCCTCTTCTTCCTCTCTCAAACCCTAAATCTTCTCAAGAGCTCTCTCCCAAGGATTCCCTCTCTACTCAAGTTACTCTCTCTTTGTCACACATTAAAAACATTACTTTATGATACTTAAAACGGGCTGCAAAAAAATTTTTAAATTAGCCGTTACTATCGTACAGTACAATTCAACATCGTACAGTATGCTTCGTATAAACGAGATTTGTCCTTGTACGAAGGTTTAAGAACAGTTCAAAAATTATGAATATAATCGTATAGTATGATATAAACTAGTATCATACGATCCTCAACTCTTCTATTCATACTGGACGATAGCCGGGACGATTAAAACTCGTCTCTGTACATCGTAGGGTACGACCTACTTCGTACAGTACGGATAGTCAAATTCAAGGTATCATCCAGGACGAAGTCCGGGATGATAAAAAATCGTCTCCGTACATTGTATGGTACGATACACTTTGTGTTGTACGATTAGGCAAAAATCAAGGGATCATCCTGGACGATAAAAAACAGTCTCGGTTCATTGTATAGTACGAACTTGTTCGTACAGTATGATTTCCAATCAGAGATTAATCCTTGATTTATTCCACTAATCACGAGTTAATTCACTACGGGAAAACACGCGAATACCGTCGGATTTTCCGGCGGAAAATGTTGGACGGTAATAAACGGTGCAGTTACCGGCGGATTTTCTCGACGTAAAGTTTGCGTCAACGTTTCCGGCGCAACATACGCCATAAATTCACCAACGCAGGTTCCGCCGGAAAAGCCGACAGTATAGGAATGCCTGAACCATTTCCGTCGCACGTTACGGCGGAACTATTCCGGCGTATGTTACCGGCGGACATTGCGCCGGCGTATTTAAACTCAACGAAATATATCTGACGGATTAGACGTCGGAAATTATACCGACGTCACTAGTGCCATTACCGGCGGAACTTCCGCCGGTAAAATCCCTATTTCGTGAACCCGAACCCCTCTGGCCGTCATTCTTTTCCTTCCGTTCTCTCACTTCGACTGCTTCGCCCGTCGCCCTCCGTCGCCGTTCGTCGCTCGCCGTGGTTAGACGTCGCCGATGGTCACCAGACTTCGCCGAGCCTCCTTCCTAGTCGCGCGCCTCCTCTCTCCTTCCTAGTCGTGCGCCGCCGAGGAGATAACCGAAGGTTTTTGTTTTCAATTTTTTTTGCGATTTCGGTTGGATTACATATAGATTAGCCTTAAGTCCATATCTTTTTGCTATAGTCATGGTTGTTATCACTAGACATTTGCTAGAGGATGTAGTTTGGTGCATGCTTTTTGTTGATGATATTATTCTTGTTGATAAGACTAGAGAGGGATTTGAAGGTTTTTGTTTTCAAATTTTTTTGCTATTTCGGTTGGATTACATATAGGACTAGCATTAAGTTCATATCTTTTTGCTATAGTCATGGTTGTTATCACTAGACATGAATTATAGAGAAATTAAAAAGATGCCAAATGAGTGAAGAAGTGTGATGTTTACTATTTTCAAGAATTAAGGTGATGTACAACAGTGCATGAATTATAGAGAAATTAAGTTGATGTGTCATACATTTAAATTATTAGAGAGAGTAATTGAGCATAGATTACGGCATGATACTATTGTTTCTCAAAATCAATTTGGATTCATGCTGGGTAGGACTACCTATGGAAGCGACATATATTTTGTGAGGTTTGATGAGAAAACATGTGATAAAGTTCTAGAGAAGTTCTCTTGAGAGTTTTAGGAAAGAGAAGCGTTAATAATACCTATATTTAAGTTTTTAAGGTTATGTATGTAGAAGTTTTTACTTGTGTTCAAATTCAAGGTGGTTTGACCAAATATTTTTCTATTTTAGTTGGATTACATCAATGATCTGTTTTAAGTTAATATCTTTTTTCTTTAGTCATGGATAGGGCTGCAAATGAATCGAGCCGAGCCGAGTTTGTGAGTGTTCATGTTTGAGTTTGTTTAGTATTAGCTTGTTCACTTTCGGTTCGTGTTTGATTCGAGCTTTATTATTTTTGTTCATGTTTGGTTCGTTTAAAATATTGGGTGTTCATGTTTAGATTAAGTTTATGTTTGGTTCATATTTAGTTCGTTTAGTGGTTATCAAGCTTTAAACAAACAAGCATTAACTAGGTATGAACGAGCTCAATTTCTATATGTTCATCAACTTAACAAACGAGCCTTTTGGGAATGCCTTTATATTGGTTATGGTTTGGATGGAGGAATTAAGCGGGAAAGAAATATTATTTACCTAATAGTTACATCTTGCCTCTTTGGTTTAGGTGGCGTTGATATCTTAGATCTACTAATTAGATATATATATAAATTCATTAATTTTTTACTCTTATATATAGGTTATGGATATTAGAAATCAAAGAAGTTGGATGTATAACCGATTATCTCAAGGTCGGAAGACATTAACAGATGAATTCATCAATGGGGTGAACTTTTTCATTTAGCAAGCGAAACAGCTGCCCAACTTTATATCAGAAGGAAAGTTTCGATGTCCATGTTCTAAACACAAAAATCTAGTGCACCTAGAACCAGATGATGTAACTGTTGATCTGTATCGCAGAGGATTCATGCCACGGTATTGGTATTGGACTTCTCATGGTGAGTATGAGCCACTAATTGATTATCAATGCGGTCCTTCTACAAGTAGTAATGTTGCTGAGGCTGAAAACATCCGTCCAAATCTTGAGGAATTAGTTCATGATGCAACTAGAATTCAAACTGAACAAAATACAGAAGAGTTACCGAATACGGAGGCACAAAACTTTTATGATTTATTGCATGCTGCCCAGCAACCAATCTGGAAAGGGTGCACGACTCACTCAGAATTATCTGTTGCTGTGAAGATGTTAAGCATCAAGGCTGAATATAACGTTGCTCGTGAATGTTTTAATCAATTCATTGGGCTGCTTAAGGAAACCAATCCGACAGATAATTTAATTCCTACAGATCTATATCGGACAAAGAAGTTAGTTTCCAAACTTGGTTTGACATATATAAAGATAGATTATTGTATGAATGGATGCATGTTATACTTTAAAGAAGATATCGCAGAAATTGTATGCCGTCATTACAATGCACCAAGATTTAAACCCAAATCTAGAAATAGAAGGAAGCAAAAGGATGTGCCTGTTAGTAGGATGTTCTACTTTCCAATAATTCCGAGACTACAACGGCTATATGCATCCATGAGATCTGCTGCACATATGAGATGGCATAATGATCACATTCCACAAGAAGGTGTTATCACACATCCATCTGAAGTAGAGGCTTGGAAGCACTTTGATCGTACACATCCCACATTCGCGGCAGAACCAAGAAATGTCAGATTAGCTTTATGTGCAGATGGTTTTACTCCATTCAGTCAGTCGGCTACACCGTACTCATGTTGGCCTGTGATACTCACTCCTTACAATCTTCCTCCAGAGTTATGTATGACTACTCCTTATATGTTTCTATCACTTATAATTTCAGGGCCACATAATCTAAAATTGAATATTGACGTATTCTTACAACCTCTGATTGATAATTTAAGTTTATTATGGGAAGAGGGAGTAAGTACATATGATATCTCCACCAAACAGAATTTTACACTAAGAGCAGCATTACTTTGGACAATTGGTGACTTTCCTGCATATGGTATGCTCTCAGGTTGGAACACTTCAGGCAAGTTAGTTTGTCCATATTGTATGGAAAATACAAAATCATTCACTTTAAAGTATGGTAGGAAGAACACTTGGTTCAATTTTCATCGAATGTTTTTGCCTCAAAGTCATCCTTTCAAGCGAAATAAAGAAGCGTTTACAAAAAATAAAATGGTGATGTTTCAACCTCCTCCAAGATTCAGTAGTGAAGAAATTTTTGAAAGAGTAGAGTTCTTGCCCACCATAATGGAATCTCCAACATTAGCTGAGATCAGATTGCCAGAATATGGTGTCAACCATAATTGGACCAAGAAAAGTATTTTTTGGTCGTTGCCATATTGGAGAACAAACTTGATTAGACATAACTTGGATGTTATGCATATAGAGAAAAATATTTTTGATAATATTTTCTATACAGTTATGAACATCAAAGAGAAATCAAAGATAATATAAAAGTTTAAATAACTTTTATTTTTTTAAGTTTATTTTATATTTTATATTTGTTTTGTATAACTTTATTTTTGTAGGTTCTACCCATCAAAACAACCGACACATAAAATACGGGACATCATACGGAGCAGGTTTGACGCTCCTTATGTTTCTTGGAAGAAAGTCCCGAAAGAAGTCCGGGAGATGTGGTTCAGAGAGTTTGAGGTATATTTGGGTTTTAATTTTTATGTTAAATGATTTATTCTTTTTTACTTAAGCTAATACTCTTATATATTATATATCATATGTATTTGATTGCAGAAAGAGTTTTGTTGGCTGCCCCAACACAATGACAGGATTAGAAAGAATTCTGAGAAGCGTGGGTCTACTCGGATGCGCGATATGTTCACTGATATTAGAAAGTCTGGGAAGCGACCACTGTGAATTGGAGAGGTAATATGGGCTGAGTTAAATACAGCTTGGGACAGCGAAGAGTACAGTAGGAAGAGGGATCAGAATCGACAGAACAGAGCTTCTGATGTTGGTGGGTTGGGAAGTTCACTTCATACAGGCGGCTCTGTTCCACATACTGAGCACAGGCGTCGTTTGGCAATGAATTTTAAGTGTTTTTTAAAATTGTTCTTTAATCTATATTAATAAAATTCTCTTAATTCAAACAGAAAGCGATGCTTGGTAGAGAACAAACTTCTGTTGAATTGCATAGTCGCACTCATAAGCGACAGGAGGATCAACAGTGGATTGATGAGAGATCAAGAAAAGCCTATGTAAGTATATTTTTATATATGTTTAATATTTTCTAAGTTTTAGTTTAACTATATATATTTATATTATACTTTTACAGGAGGATTATACACGGCTTCGAGAGACTCATGCCGCATCAGGTGAGGGCTCTTCTGGCGGCTCTGTGGAGTATTCTGAGTATCGCATCTGGTCGCAGGCCGTCGGAGGAATGCAGCATGGTAGAGTATATGGCTTAGGTGCGCAAGCTCAGGCATACGAGGGGATGACATCCTCTACTACATCTAGCTTCGCATCCAGTTCGCATGAGTTCTTACAAGCTCAACAAATAAGTGCCATTCAAGCTGAGCTAGAACAAGTAAGGAAATCACAAGCTGATTGGAAGGCTCAGCTGCAAGCACAGGTTCAAGCTCAGCTGCAAGCACAGGTTCAAACAAGTATTCAGCAACACAATCAGTTGTTGGATGAAATGCGCAAGATGAGGGAGCAGCTGAGTGGAAAAGATGTAGCTCCACCTAAGGAGGAGTCCACAGAGTCAGAGTAGTTTAATTTAGTTTATATGATCTTGTTTATTTCTGTGAACATGTTTTATTGAACAGTTTCTTTTAATGTGATGTATTTAGTTGATTGTTAGTACTGAACTGTTTCTTTTAATGTTATAAACTGTTGTGAAACTGTGGTGAAATTGTTGACATGTTGTAATGTTACAATTGAATTGTTGTGGAATTGTTATTTGTATTGGTTTGCAGGTGTGAAAATTTGATTGTTGGCTGAGAAAGAATTTTTTTTTGTCAATGCTACAGGTTTCCAGCAGAATTTGCGCCGGAAATTCGCCGGAAACGACGATACAACGAATCGTATCGTGTGTACCGTCGCCTTTGTTCTAATGGAACCTACCGGCGTAATTACCAGCGCACTGTCTGTCGGTAATTACCGGCGTATACGTTGCGTCGCAAGAGAGTTCATGGGTTTCCTACATGCACTTTGCGGCGTTATATCCGCCGGTAATTGCCGGCGCATAATGCGACGATAATTACCGGCGGATATGGAGCCGGAATTAAGACGTTTTTCAACGTCGAAAACGATCCGTTTTTTCGCCGGTAGTTCGTCGGAACATGCGTCAGAGAAATTTCCGACACAATATTCGCGCCGAAAATAATTTATCGACGCGGCCAAAACCGGCGTATGAATTTCCGCCGAAAAGTGCGACGGAAACTTATGGTTCCATCGGAATATCTATGTTTTCCGGCGGATTTCGTCCGCCAGTAATAAGGGGTTTTCCTGTAGTGATTTAAGTAAGTATTCAAAATAAATAGTACAGTGCGAATCTCTTCGTACAGTACGAACGGATGATAAAACTTACTTAAACTAATCTGGCGGCTAGGATCTTGGATTTGTAACACATCGTACAATACGATATGAATCGTACAGTACAACATGTTCACAGAAAGACGTTCTAACCATATCAGATCGTACAATACGACATAAATTCGTATAGTACGATCAACAGGAAAAAAAATCTATATTTTTCTTTTGAAACCCTTTCCCCCTGTGTGTGTGCATGGTTGCTTAGACTTACATGCAGTTTGTGGCTAGAGTCAAGAAAAGAGAAAATAAAATAAATGAAAAAGTTATAATGTTACAGACTCACACTCCTACTCTACCCAGTCTTGAGTCGTCTTGTTGTCCTGAGTAACTTGTGATCTTCCTAAAATGTTACTATAGACAATAACAGAAATCAAAGATATTCAATGAATAGTAATTCAGACGATATTATTTGTCATCATCAAAATCTTAAAGTAGGGGTAATGGATTGCAATAATTGGCACTGCCTAAACATGCAATATGTGTCATTGTCCACAAAGAACGTGAATAAAGCATTGGTCGTTGGATCACCGTCTTCATACATAAATTGGTATCTTGATTCCGACGTTTCATCTCACCTAACCAATTCTCTTGACAACCTATCAATCTCCACACCTTTTCAAGGTTCCGATGGCATCACCATTGGCGACAGGAGCATGATTAGCATTGAGTAGTCGGGTAAAGGCTTGCTACTTACTCCCTCTAGTAAGCTAAATCTTTCTCAACTTCTTTATACTCCTTCACTTCAACACAACATGTTATCTATTTCCAAATTGACTAAGGATAATAATATTTCGATAATTTTTATCCTTCTGGGTTTCTTTTTAAGGATTTGAAGACTCACAAAGTTCTTCTTCAAGGACCATGCCGTGGTGGTCTATATCCTCTATGCATGCCTCTCTCTAAGCCGTAGCCCAAAGCGCTTTCGCTGCTACTCTTTGGTCCACTCTCTGGTATAACAGATTAGGACACCCTCATAAGAGGGTACTCACTAGTATTGCTTCTTGTAATCCTAATCTCAAAATAAACGTTCCTTCCTTTTCTTGTTATACATGTAATAAGTCCAAAGGCCATAAAATTGCCTTTGAAAAATCTATTAATCGCAAACAATCGTTTATTGTTCTTGTGCATTCTGATGTTTGGGGTCCCACACCCATTGCATCAAATGATGGATATCTTCTATGTCATTTTCATTGATGAGTTCTCTCATTTTGCTTGGTTATTCCCAATGCGACATAAATTCGAGGTTCATGATATATTCTGTGCATTTAAAACTCACATTGAAAAATTCACCTCTCATCAAATAAAATGTTTACGTACTTATGGGGGTGGAGAATACCTTATGAATTCTTTTTCTAACTTTCTTCAAGATCACCAGATCCACCACCAAATCTCTTGTCCGTACACTCCTGAACAAAATGGAGTAGCAGAAAGGAAACACTACCATATAATTGAGACAACTAAGACACTTCTTCATATTGCCTCCATTTCTTACAAGCACTGGCCCGAAGCTGTCTTGACCTCTATCTGTCTCATAAACTGAATGCCATCCACTACAACTGCCAACATCTCTTCGTTTGAACTACTACACAACGCTAAACCTGAATATGATCACCTTCGCATTTTTGGATGTGAATGCTTCCCTCAAACACTTGATCATCTTCGTAACAAACTCCAACCAAAATCTCACTCTTGCATGTTTTTGGGGTATTTGGATTTTTATAAAGGATACAAATGTCTGGATGTTCATACAAGAAAAATCACTATATCTCGACATGTTAATGAGCAATCTTTCCCCTTTGCTAAAAGAATCTCACAAAATTCTCAAACTCCCATTATAATTCAAAATTTTCTCTTTACACCAACAACTGTTACCCATGTCTCACAATCCTCCACACTTGCTTCTCGATTTTAAAACCTCAGTCTTCTACTCTTGTTCCTGCGTGCTCTCAACCGATCTCTCATATAGAATCTGTTCCTACTCCTAGTCCTCATATGAATCCTCATCAGAACCCGGTGTCTGTTCACCCAATGGTAACAAGGCAAAAATAGGTTCTCTAAAGACCTGTGTTCATCTGAATCTCATTCATTAGACAACATCCCAAGAAATTCACTTAGATCCCACAACTTACACTAACGCAATAAAAAAACTTTGAATGGAGAAAAGCAATGGCAGAAGAGTTCTTTGCATTAAAAAAACAGGAAACATGGAGTCTCGTTCCCCTTCCTTCAAACTCGTCGGCATTGGGTTGTAAATGGACTTATAGGACCAAATTCCATGCTGATGGTTCTATTATAAAATAAAAAGTTCGGTTAGTTGCTCAAGGCAATCATCAAAAATATGGATTGGACTACATTGAAACATTCAGCCCAATGGCCAAATTACTGACCATACGCATCCTTCTTGCTATAGCTTTTCATAACAATTGGTCTATTCAACAGCTGGACGTGGCCAATGCCTTTCTTCACGGTTCCCTCTCAGAGACAATTTACATGATTCAACCAAAAGGCTTTGAAGATGTGACACATCCTGACCACGTTTGCGTTCTTTGCAAAGTCATTTATGGCCTTAAACAGGCCCCAAGACAATGGCACAATACAATTACCTCATACTTGGTCTCTATTGGCTTCCAACATAGTACTTGTAATCCTTCTCTCCTCACATTTCGTCAACAAGACACTCAAATCTTTCTTCTAATATATTTGGATGATATTTTCATAATTGGAAATAATTCTGAAACTCTCAGTCACATACTCGGCCAGCTTAGCAACAAATTCTCCATGAAACACTTGGGTGAAGTTCACACTTTCTTAGGAATCCAAATAGATAAATACAATCAACAACACTTTCTCTCTAAAAAATCGTATGCTAGGTTTATCCTTCAGTTGGCTCAACTAACGCAGTGCAAACCTCTCTCCAATCCCACTTGCACCAAACTTCCATCAGATCTTCCTACAGACGACCTTCTTTTAGATCCCACTATCTATAGGCGTATTACTAGCTCACTATAATACTTAACTCTTACACGTCTGGATATATCGTACAATGTGAACCTGCTCTCGCAACATATGCATAACTCGCTTCCTCAACACATCTACCTCATCAAACGCCTACTATGCTAAATCAAAGGCACGCTTGATTATGGTTTGCCAATAACAAATACTAATCTTCTCCTTAAATCCTTTTCTGATGCATACTAGGCTGGTGATCCCATCTCTAGGAAATCTACATCCTGATACTGCTCATTCCTTGGAGACAACCTCATCTCATGGACTATCAAGAAATATCACACTATTGCAAGGTCTTCAACATAATATGAATATCAGGCTCTAGCTGCAATAACTTCTGGCATCATCTAGCTACGTAGAATTCTTACGGATTTTGGAATACAACACAACCAACCCACATACTTATATTGCAACAACACTTCAGCCATCGCTCTGGCAAACAATCCAGTTTTTCATGCTCGAATGAAACACATTGAAATTGATCATAAGTTTGTTCATGACCATGTTCAATATCAAAACATTCGACTACTTCCTATCAGCATAATTGACCAAGTGGTAGACATCTTCACCAAATCATTATCAACCCCTCGCTTTCATGGTCTCAAAATCAAATTGACAGTCACACAAGATCCATCAGTTTGCAGGGGCATGATAAAGAATAAAGATAAATAATATTCATATTATCTCCATATGTATTTATGTACTCTATGTAATGAGGTGGGAAGTTTCCATTGGTTCTCATTATAAAGAGTCTTTCCAGACTCTCTCTATATATGTCCTATATCTGTGTAATGTTCACAATAATAAAAGGATTTTGGCTTCTTCCTCATTCTTCCATCTGCTTTGTTTCTTCATCTTCTCCAATATCTTTTTTTGTCTTGCTCATTTCTTCAGGTCCTATAGCAGGTGGCGGGATTTTTGGCAGAGATACGGGAAGGTAATTCTTCTAGGATTTTTTTTTTTTTAATTTCATTTTCTTTTTGTATTTTGCTTCATAGGTCAACAAGAGTTCTAGAAAATGGGTTAATATTGCTTATATTTAAGTTATTAAGGATATTATTGTAGGAGCTTTTTCTTGTGTTCAAACACAAGGTGGTTTGACCAAATATTTTCCTATTTTAGTTGAATTACATTAAGGATCAGCTTTAAGCTCATATCTTTTTTTTTTTGCTTTAGTCATGAATGTTCTTACTAGACATTTGCAAAATTATATACCCTAGTTTATGCTTTTGGATGATGGCATTCTTCTTGTTGATAAGACTAGAGAGAGAGTTGAAGATAAATTTGAATTATGGAGGTCAACCTTATAGTCTAAAAATTTTGTTTGAGTAGATCTAAAACTGAATACATGGAGTGTAATTTTAGTAGTTATAGATCTAGCGGGGGGGATTGTGACTTTGGGCGATCAAGTCATTGATAAGATTACGCATTTTAGATATCTCGAGTCTATTATTCAAAGTGATGTTGAAATAGATGGGAATATTATAAGTAGAATTTAAGTTGGATAGTTGAAGTGGAGGAATGCATTGGGTCAATCATGTGATAGGAAAGTACCTCTCAAACTTAAAGGAAAAATTCTATAAGATGGTGGTAAGACCTGCATGCATTGCTTTATGGTGTAGAACATTGGCCGTTAAAAGAGAAGCATAAAATTAAGTGTTGCAGAAATGAGGATTCTCAGGTGGATGAGTTTTACTCTTATAGATAGAATGTGAAATGAGTATATAGATGAAAGGCTGGAGTAGATCCAGTGACAGATAAGATAAGAGAGTGTCACCTTAGATGGTTTGGTTACATAAAATATTAGCCTTTTGATAACTCAATTAGGAGAGTAAATGTATTAGAATTGTCTTTGTTAAAGAAGGTGGAAGTAGACCAAAAAAGGCTTGGTTAAAAATATTAGAAAAGATATTTTTATTAGATTTAAATGAGAATTTGACTCTTAATAAGACCGTGGAGAAAAAGGATTCATGTAGCCGGCCCCAGGTATAGTGGATTTATTATTCTGTGCGGAGTCCTGATGGCGTCTGGAGGCCAATAAAAATGCGTCACGTCACCCCAAAAATGTACAGCGCTCAGTATCGAGCTCGGTACTGAGCGCGTAATCAGATGAGAGAACTGTCCGGTGTCCACACAGAATAATAGCTCCAGGTAGTGGGATAAAGGCTTGATGATGTTGTTTGTTTGTTAATCAACTATTGTTTTCTAACAAGGGATCATAATGTAGTTTGCTTGCCATGTCCATCTAACTTATCTGAATATCTTCTGGATATATTAACAACCAGATTTTTCTACATCTTTGGATGCATTTAGCTGAGTTTGTAAAAATCCATCATTTTAGCTCTGATCTGCAATTTACAGAGGATGGTTCTTTATGTGGATCTCTTTCTCTGCGCTTTATTTGTGATTGCAATTAGAATTGCTGTCACTTCAATTTTTCCATTCTTTTATTAGTATTTTATTCGTCCATCTCATCTTATATTCTGCTCTACTTAGTCAGTATTTTTACACCCTCTTTTTATGATTGCTTTGGCATTTTCCGTCTCCATCCTGCTAATATTTGTCGGAATTGCCATTGCATTTTTTTCGTAAATTGAAATAGTCATTATGCAATAACATTAAGGCTTCGTTTCGGACGGCTTTTTTACTGCTTCTTAAAATAGCTTTTTAGCATAGAAATTAAAATTTTTGTACTAAAAAGTTGTTTTAAGAAGCAGTAAGAAAACCATCCCAAACAATACCTAAAAGATTTTGATAGAATAAAGATATAGCAGAAATATTATCTATCTTTTTTCTTAAGAGAATAATCAAAATAATCATTAGATTATTTATTCTGTTCCAATTTCAATCTAAAATTTCTCGTAGGGGCCATCTGTTGGATGAAAATGCAACATGGAGTAAAATGAAATATAATATTAAAAATTGCAGTATATTTTAAATGATAAAAATTATTTGGATGAGTGTAATTAAAATAAATGCATACTATTTTTTATTGTTTGAAATAAAATAAATATTGTGCAAAGTTCAATAATGATGGTGATTGATGGCTTGCTGGATTTGGCAACCGTCACGTCTGACCAACTATGGGTAGTGGCCGATAGAGTGGCGGCCAACTATGGTGATGGTGGGTGGGCAACAACAAAGGTAGCCAGCAAGCGACGGTGGTAACGTCAGCGACATTAGTTTACAATGGTAATGATGTATAATTTATTGATCAAATCTATTGTTTTCTAACTGCATCAAAATTTAATTAGATGATGAAATTCAAATACATCAAAATTTTACTCCATATTTTTTTTTCTTTTAATCAAACATCAATATTTTCTATTGCATTTAGAATATGTTACATCAATTTTATTTCAAGTGAAACATCCCCTTATTTTGCACTTTCATCTCAAAACTTAACAAAATTGGACTTTTTTTGGGTCTCTCAAATCCACTCTTAATTTAGACTAAGGTTTCGTTTGGGACGACTTTTTTTACTTCGTCTTAAAATAGATTTTTGGTATGAAAATATTAATTTTGATATTAAAAAACTACTTTAAGAAGTAGTAAGACAGCCGTCTCAAATGAAACCTAAATATGGAATAAAATAGTTTGAGGTCGAAACAAATACACGAGATCACTTTGGTGAATGTGACGAGATCAACAAGAGTAATGATTTCTAGCTATAATATTTTAAAACAATGATCGCAATCAACGTTACAACTTGAACAAAAAAAAAAAAAAAAAAAAAAAGCTTTTAAATGCACTTTTGATTGCCCAATCGACCTAAGAACTTAAACAAAGAAGGCTTTTGAAAGTCTTTAGTCCGTTCGAAGTAGTCTTCTTAAGTTAAAATAATAAAAAAAAAATTTAACACTCACAATAGTTTAAAAAATATTTTTCTCAAAAAAAAAAAAAAACTTATAAATAAATTTAAAAAGCTTTAAATCTACTGCTTTGTTTGGAACGGCTAAGGCTTCGTTTGAGACGGCTTTTTTATTGCTTTCTAAAACAGAGTTTTAATACAAAATTAAAAAATTTTGTATTAAAACTCCGTTTTAGAAAGAAATAAAAAAGCTGTCTGGGACGGCATTTTTATTGTTTCTGAAAGTAAATTTTTAGTAAAAAATTAAAACTTTTGTACTACAAAATTATTTTAAGAAGTATTAAAAAAAATGTCCTAAACGAAGTTAAGCTTTTATATAGTCTTCTAAAATAATTTTTTTATATAAATATTTTTTAAAAAAGTACAGTTATAAAAAACTATCGCAAATAAAAGCTGTATCTTTTTTATGTCCAAATATGAAGAAATGCAGCTCTGCCTTCTTTCCCATCATTCCAGCGAGATCAGTTAAAGTTGATTTTCAGCCATTCATTAGTGAACAATTTTCGTTGTCTTTGTGGATAAGCTAGGGCCACTATTTTCGATTCTCATCTTTTTTGACTTGTTTGCACTGTATTATTAGTCTAACTGCTCAATTCTATTATACAATTGAAACAATATGATTAATCTTTATAACTCTTATGTTTGACTTCTAGTACAAAATTTTCTCAAACAATGAAATATTTTGTGACGCTTGAATGTGTGGGCGTGAAAACGGGTTGATGAGTCGGATTCATGTCCAACATGAAATTAAGCTAACCCAAATTCAGGTGACTTTCTTCAACAATATAGGGTTATTTTTTCTTTCGTCTCATAACTAGTTGTTGCGGACTAAAATGTTTGCAACAATAAAGTAGAGAGTCTTTCATACTAGTATTGCACAGATACCTAGAACACAAACAGAGAACTTAGAAATACTAGGATTTTTACGTGGAAAATCTTAAAAGAGGGAAAAATCGTAGGGTTACGACTAGTTGAAATGATTTCAGTATTGTTTGAATATGTTGTCAAGATTGACATGTTCCTAAACTTGAGGACGATCAATTTACATAAATATAAGAAGTGTGTTGTAGTTTGTGTGAGTTTACAATGATGATAGTTGGGTAGAAGTCCAATGGTGGTAGAGCAGAAGTTCGACGATTGTCGAGTAGTAATCCAGTGATGATCAGTAGCTGGGCGGAAGCCCGACAACGATCAGTTGCCAGGTGGAAGTATGATGATGGTTGATGGTTGGCGGTGGTTGAGGAGAAATCTGGTGGTAACAGAGCTCCAGGATTTTTCTCTTCCTTTCTTCTCTTCTATATCTTCCTTCCTCCCCTTTCAGTGAAGAATGGATGGTCTATTTATAATTCTCTAGGAGTGGCTTCACTAGTAAATAAGAAGAAAATCAAGGGCATGTTGGGAGAGTTTTGATGGATGACCGATATCAATTAGATCTATCATGTCCATTTATTGAGCATTTGAGTATCTTAATAAAGTCAGAATTTAGCAATCTTAGGCCCTTTGGATTTGTCTCGTTGAGTAGCTCTATTCGAGTACAAGCATGTCACATTTGAATATCATTTGGTCATCCAATTTGTGTTTGAACCTTCAAAATGTTCTTTAAGCCCTCGATATGGATCCATTTGGGCTCGAATTGGATCCAATTTGGTGTCGTTGGGTTTTTATCCATGCGATGTTCAATTCGGCTATAAGACTGCTGAAATTGGAAATCGGTTGGCTCCAGATTTAATTTTTGAAGTTTTCCATTCAAATTTACCTTGAGAATCATGCTCCATCAAGATAAATTTTTTATGATATATCACTCGTGTTATAAAATATTCATATCTGCAAACAAAATCTCACATCCAATTTTATGACTCTCTTAAAATTTTAAGTACAATACATGCCATCTCTCTAAATAAATAAAGCCCATTAACTTAGTCTTATTTCTTATAGTCATTTATATAAGCCAACATGTAAGTACCCAACCAATTGTTCAATTACATATATAGATTCTATTAATGCATTCATATAGCACATCTAACATTCCTATATTTCATACACATAATGTCACTCATAATACAACATTTATAATATGTGACATGCATAGTAGTATGTAATTATATATGCCAATATATGTAATATAAACAAGGGAAAATATTGAATTATATATAACACGCATGCTAAATCGTGTAGGATCACTCCTGTATTTATGAAAGGTGAGTAAGATCTTATGTGGAACATCGCAAAATTAGTAGGAAATCATGCAACTCATATGTCCTATGGTTTATAATGCATGTTGTGCATGCTAATTTGTAGGTCACATATGGATCACAAAGAAATATGAGCAATAGTCACCACAACATCATCATCTACATCCCTAAACATGATAAAGAAAAGCATATATAGTCTAAAATATCATAGGAACATCTAACTAGGCTAATGTTTGATGCTTTCTCGGGGTGTGTCTGCTAGGGTTTCCCTTCGTGAAACCTAGCCGCCGCTTGTAAGTTCACCGGTGTGCTTGCATTTTCATGGCTAATAAGAGGCTGGATCCAGGATTTTTAGAGGGTAAGTAGCTCTAAATCCTTCAAAGATGTGCTTTCCGGGTCAGTTGAGGGTGGTTTTCCGGAATGTCGCGTGTCTACTATTCGTGGTTTGCCGGCGTTATGGTTTTCGGAAGAGGAATTTTTTCATCTTGCTAAACCTTTTGAATTTGCTTTGGTTGGTAAGTTTCCTTTGAAGCGGCCGGTTTTGGATTCCATTCGTAGATTTTTCTTCAACCTTAAACTTTCCGGTGGTTTTTCTGTCACGTTGTTAGACCAATCGAATGTGTTGATTAAGCTTGATAATGATTTGGATTATGGGAGAATTTTTGCGCATCGTTCTTATTTTGTATCCGGCTGTTTCATGAAAATCATCAAATGGTCGCCTCTCCTCGACCTGTCGGAGGAGTCGCCGATCGTTCCCGTGTGGGTTTATTTTCCGGGCTTGCGTCCTCACCTTTTTTCTCCTAAAATTTTATTTGGTTTGGGGTTGATTTTTGGGCGACCGATTCAAACTGATAACACTACAGCTGTGGGTTCGTGTCCCTCAATCGCTCGTCTCTTGATTGAAATTGATATCTCTAAATCTCTACCGGATTCGGTTTGGTTGGGGCCGGAGAAAGTTGGATATGTTCAAAAGGTAGTTTTTGAAGGTGTTCCTAGCTTTTGTCAGCATTGTAAGGTGGTGGGTCATAAAAAATCAGAATGCACAAAATTGTTTCCACATACTTGCCATTCTATAAATTCGGTTATCCCTCCGGTGGTTAACGGCTTAAAACCTGTTATGAACCCTCATGACTCTGTTTTACCTTCTACCCCTAATCTTATCTCAAATCCTATTGCTGTAGCCAATACGGGTTTTGGTGAGGAGTTTATTGACCCTGGAACGTTGAATTGTATTGGTGATGGTATTTCGGTGGGGGCTGAGGCTTTACCTATTGTTATTTCGTCTTCTGATGCCGTGATTTCGCCTGTGGATGTACCTATCCGGTTGGGGGATGTTGTTGTACCTGTCAATGTTGTTGATGTTATTCCCACCCCTGGGAATGATCCGGTTGATGTCAATGGTAGTGCAGGAATTTTATGCAATGGTGGATCTGTGTCTGGTGAACCACTTGTGTCTTCTGATTTACAGGTTGTGGATGCTGCTGTTAAGGCAGTGTGTGAGCCCGTGGATAATTTAAGCGGCATTTCAAAGAGCTCTAATCATTTTGTTAATGTTCCGGTTCATATGGTGGAAACGATGAATTTGTTGAATTCATTGAATTCTGGATTTGATAGATCGAATCAGGTGGATTGGTTGCATGGATCCTCTGATGGTGAATTTGGTTCCGATCCTTCGGATTGTGATTTCACGTCGCCGAAATTCTGCGGGGGGTCCGACCCTGGGAATGATTTCTCTTTGGTTCGTGTTAATCCTGGCCGTTCGAAGGCTTCTCGTGGTAGGGGCCGTGGGAGGGGTCGTCGGAGACGTTGATTAATTGTTTGTTTCTTGTTATTTTTGCTGTGGTTATCGGGTTACGACAGCAAAATTTTGTCGTCGTTTACTGTTTGTTTTGGGGCTATGATGTGGCTGGGGTTCGTGCCCTCTTCGATTTGCTGGTGGCAACCTTTGGTGCTTATTCACCTCACTGGATGGTCCGTGCGAGCCGGTGGGGCACTGGGATCTCGGCTTTATACTGAGCCCATTATCAATGTATTTTATCTATTTATTTCTGGTTGGCCTTTTCTTATTGTAACCGTCTATTTTTATCAATATATTTTTTTTTTTATCAAAAAAAAAAAAAAATCATAGGAACATCTAGATTACATCAATCTCTTATTAAATATGATGGATTTCTATAAAAGTGCATAATAATGTAAAAAAGACAAAATTCAAAAGTTCAATTGTCAAATTTTCAAAAATCCTATTTCATCAAATGACAGATAAGAAAAATGAATACAAATAAGAATAAAAATTATCATCTTTCGATATAAGAGTAAAATAGCTTAACCTATAACGGAAGAAATATCTAAAGGATTTGACTTTTAGAAATGATAGTTACCACGCCCTATAATTAAACTCTTTATCTCTCCCTCTTTTTAACATCAGAATAGATAGATCTAATAAAAAAAAATCTTGGTTTCAATTAATGATAATATACTAAATTGGGCTAATAAATAAATATAAATGAAAACAAAACATAATTTAAATTTTGATTTACTCAATTTTTTGAAAATAAAATTTGAAATAGGCTAGTCAGCTATTCCTGAACTTATTGATGAAATACAAGTGAATAGCCTAGTCAAAATTAGCCAAATATAATAAAGCATGTAATTGACTAATTCGATGCCTAATTGGCCGACCAAATTAATACGTCTAGAATATCTTTAATAAAAATAAAAGCTTATTTCATATACAAGAAATAGTTATATGAATCGTTTTCTAAGGATTAGTCAATTGAGATATTTTTTAAATAATAAAATTGATGAAAATAAATCATCTTGCTCTAATAGAATACACATTTTTAGAAGCCACAACTTTCTCATTGTCAACATCCTCTCTCAATCACCCTCTCAAAGCATTCGTTGAAATAGTTGTCTTAATTTGGATCATGGAGCATCCATCAAGGCCATTCAAATAAAACACAATTTAATAGAAAACATATACTTGTTATTTTTATCAAAATCTATTTATTGTACTTTATTATAGTACCATAATAGGTCAATATTGAAATGATTAATATCCCCAAAAAAATATTGAAATGATTAAACCCCTACTATTTACGATTGTCTCAAATTCATCCATTTGGGCTTCGTTTGAGACGGCTTTCTTACAACTTTCTAGTTAAAAAAAAAAGGCTGCTTTAAAAAGCGATAAGGAAGCCATCCTAAATAAAGCATTGGCGTCAAATGGAGCAAATCTTAACCATTTGCTGATTTACTTGGAATCTCACTAGATATGCTCTCAAAATTTATCTTACATAGGTATAGCTAAAAATTGATTTGATTTTTGACATACAATTAATTTTTGTTTGAACATGCCAACATTCATTAAGTCCATAAATAAATATACAGTGAATATAAATGTAACCACAGCTTGAATATATAAAGACATCATTCACAGATATAGGCTATTTGAACAAAAAAAAAAAACATTTTTCATAATATGTGTCAAAATCATTCCAAGTCATTACTTTGAGGAATTGTTATAATTCAGGATGTTAATTAATCAACATCCAAAAAGAATGATTAAAACAAATAATTCAATTTTAGGAAATCAACTTCTTCTTCCTTCCCTTAATCTTCTCAACAAAGACCTTCATTCTTCTCAACGCAACATCTAGAGTCTCCTCAGTCATATTTGCAAAACAAACCCTGAACCATCCTGGCTCTACACAGTAGCATGAACTCCCCGGAGACACATTAAGTTTCACTTCGCTCAATATCATCTTCCACAACCTCAGCTCTCCCTCCATTGATTTCTCCTCAAGCATTTGTGTGAGATTCATCCAACAAAACAATCCTGCATTCCCTTTCAAACACCCAATCCCTGCATCCTTTAATCCTTGAACAATGTAACTGTGTCTCTTCCTCAATCTCTCTCTATTTGTTCTTATGTATTTAGTTGTGAACTCCTCATCTGATAACATGGAAGCCAACATCTTTTGTGTTTGTGAAGAGACTAAGCTGAAACTAGACATTCTTCTCGCTGTTGTCACCACTCTGTTATTGTAAGAGTAGATGGTTCCTACTCTAAAGCCAGGTAGGCCAAGGTCTTTTGATAAGCTGTACACGATATGGATTCCTTCATAGGTTTTGTGTCGGCGGGTTTCAACGAGTTCAGCAACGCTTATGAATTCTGGATAGGAGAATACTGAGCCGGAGTAGATTTCATCGGAGATTAAATGGATGTTTTTTTCTACTATGAAGTCGATTATTTCTTCGAGGAGAGAGCGTGACATGGCGATGCCTAATGGGTTGGAAGGGTTGGTGATAAGGAGACCTTTGACACGAAAGTTTGATGCTTCGGCATTGGAATAAGCGGATTGAAGGGAGGCAAGCGTGAGTTGGAAGCCGTTGGAGCTGTGACAATGGACCGGGAGGATTTTCACTCCGGTTCTCCATTGGAGGTCTCGGTCGAACCTATTCACACGAAAATGGAACGGTTATGTTGGAGTGTTAACCATGCTTCATATATAATCATTGATGTGTTAGGGAAAAAAGTAGCCTAGGTATTTTGCATCAAAATAGACTTCAAAGCTCTTGAATATGTTGAGAATATAATAACTCTTAAATATTTTATGTAGCACTAATCTAAGTGCAAATCTAAAGAAAAAAAAATTTTTTTTTTCATGGGTTAGTTACCCTGGATAGTAAGGGGTGGGTACAAGGAAGACGTCGCCAGGGTCGGCTAAGATGAAGGTCAATAGCTCATTGGCGGCGGTTGCACCGGCTGTGAGAACCATTCTATCCGGGTCAAATTTGACACGCTTGCCTCTTATTTGTTCCATGAAGCTTGCCATTGCCTGAGCAGTAGAGCAAAGTTTGTGTTAGAGTGTCTAGACAGGTAATTTAGTCTTTTCTATAACTTGTTTGCTTATAAGCACATATGTAACTACTAAGTAGAATCATTGATTTATTCAAAAAAAAAAAAAAAAGTAGAATCATTGATAAAAATTCTAGAAGGAATTTCACATAGTTTATTCTGTGAGAAATATCTAAATATTTAATTCGTGGCAGAAAGTCACAATTTGCAGAAAAGTCTACAGACTTATCATTTCAGCTGTTGAGTTTTTTACTACTTTGACCTGCAAATTTTTGCCACATGTGAGCAGTCATTTATGTGAGGCTTTTCTCATAAAAAATGTATCCATAATATTCAATCGCAAATTCTTTATTAGTTTGCTCAAAAAAAAAAAAAAAAAAATCTTATATGTTGAGATTTGGGGATTTTTGTATGAGAAATTGAGATTTATTTATGATATCAAAACTTTTTTATGAGATTATTAGTTAGTGTGTAGGGTCACCTTTCTGAAGCTTTGGAGGCCATGATAGTCCTGGAACAAAGCATTTTCTTTGAAGCTAGTGATTCCAGAGCCCCAGCTAGATGTCTCAGGGTGGTGTTCCAGGTAATCCTCTAGCAAATCAAATGAGACCTGTCCACAAAAACAAAACATTACACTTCAATAAAATGTCTGCTTCCTTAAAAAGACAAAGCTTTACAGTTCAGGTCTCCCATTTCAGAACAGTCTGACTCAACTCACATATAAAAATCATTCCTACTATTCATTTAAATAGGAAAAAAAATTGAATTGAGATACTTTAATGTAAATCTTGATTGATTATCTATATATTATACTCATTTTGAACCAAATCTGATAATTTTAGACTTATTTTGATCAAAATATTCTCTCTGACTTACTTGATTCTCAGCCAATCCCATCTGAATAACACCTGTGGGATTGCTCACAGCATCATAAGGGTCTTCATCATAAGCTTTCCAGCCAGCAAAGTATGGGGAATCCTCTCCATGAGCCTTTGAAACTGCAATCTTTGATAATGGAGCTCCAGGCCCCATTCCTCTTGCCAGCTTTACAGAATTGCTTTGAGATTCTCTCAATCCCTCTCTCTCTCTCTTTCTTTTGAATTGAGGCTAAGAGGATTAGGAGAGAAGAAAAAGTCTACAAGCAAGCGATGTGGTGCAGGAGGTTCTCAAGACTTGTTGTATTTATAGGGTCCATCTCTGAGGTCACAACTTTTGGATGGAAATTATAAAATAAAGGAAGAAAGCTAATTATTGTCTTTGGGTTTGAGCAGAATCAAACTTAACCTTTTAAAAGGAGTTTTTTTCTATGAAGACAGCTGTTATCCCATTTGTCATACAGTGGAAGGTTCCCCTGAGCCGTAGCTATGTTAGGCCACCATTAATTGAAGTATCATAATTTGACTAGCTTTTAATGTGATTTGTCTGAAATTTGTTAACTAAAATTTGAAATTTGTCTAACTTTTTCTTGGATTGCTGATCCTATGTGCTTACTTCTAAGCATACAATGGGAGACTCTGGTTTTTGTTTCGTTGTAGAGCGTTAGGAGGCAAGGAAAAAGGAAGAGACCATAGGAGTTATATGTGAAGAATAAGTGATGTATGGAGACAGAGATATTTCATATTTATGGTGGGGAGATTTTAGGTGGACATGATCATATCTTAAGTTAGTATTTTGTTTTATTTTATTCTGTATTATTATTATTAGCACAATTAGAAAAAAATTTCAAATAACAAATTATACTTCATCAAGAAAATTTGATTTGATCAAATATATCTCCATGAGTTCAAATGAGCTCAAACAAAACAATAAAAGAATGTTGAAGAGTTCATGACATTAATTGAAGGCCTAAATGAACTTTGAATCATACTTGCTTACAGTCGAAATGAGCATCTTGATGTGATGAATCTAATGAGTTGCTGATGTTACAAATCACTTAAATGTTAAAAGAATTATCTAAGATCGAGGTAAGCAACATGAACTGTTTGATGATATGTTTTGGGATTTTTACTAAAGTTATCAAGATACACTCTAGAAAGCTATAATTAATCCGCCTTTCTTCACATGAAGGTACCTTGGACCTTAACTTGGATTGGAGCGAGCTTAGAGATTTGAAGAATTTTAGAGCTCTCCTCAACGTTCGACACTAAAGATCTCTGCCAGAAACTGCAGGTCCTCAACGTTCACCACTCGACCACCATCATCTGACTACACTCTCTGGGCAGCTATCGCCCTACTATCATCTCTTGTGGACTTTATTGTTAATAATGTTAATATAGCTATTACTAATATGGCCGATCCACATTGACTCCCACACTAATACCCACCTATTTCATTGCTTGCTCAAGTCAATAATTTTGACGTGCAAAATCACCAATAAGACTAATTTATGTTGTCGACGCTAATTCCAACTCACTTAATCAATAACAAAATTTAGATTGGACATCCTGATTTATAATTCCTCTTCTTATAAAGAAGATTAATTGAACATACCACAAATGATCTTGAAGATAACTTCAATGTCTCAACATAATTATTTGTATCTACTATATTGTATCGATATCTTCTATAATTGAGGGGGAATGATATCATTTTAAACTTACATCATACATTAATAAAATCATTTCAACTAGATAGACTCATAAAGATTTTACCTTTTTTTTTTTTTGTTTCAACATAAAAATTCTTATATCTCCTACGTGTTGCTCCCAGACCTTCATACAATACTAAAATGCAAACTTTTTCTCTTTATCTACGTGAATTTTAAATCAAGTAATAATAATATTAATCAAACATGTAAATAGAAATCTATACTACACTAGCCTAAAATCCTATTGGCTTGATGGAGAACTAAGCAGATGGTTAGACCGTAATATATGGGAAGTATCTGTTATTATGTTAAGATAATATTTAGTGATTTTTTTAGACATAGTTATTTGATAAAATTAAATTAAGCTATACTAACCCTCTCCACCTAAAAGTCCCGACTTAGCAAATCCATTTGATATTCGATATTGATATAAGTTTGCCCTTCAAGTGAACACTTAGGCTTCCTCAAGCTTGCCGCTACATCACCTTTTATTTTCTTTTTCTCGGATCTTTCTAGTTGGAATGTGAGAGACTCAGCTGAATCCATCTTTGCAATCTCTTTATGCCGACGTCGAAACTCGTGATTCAGCAATGCAGTAGTCACCTCACCATAGTTCAAGAACTCATTAACATGAATGAGCGTCAACATGAAGTTTTTGTACTCATATGGGAACAAATTCAACAAAAGGAGCACCGTCTTCATCTCAAATCTCCTCATCCAAATTCACAAGATCTGCCAACAACTTTTTACAGTCAGGTAAATGCTCATTAATTATAATCCCATGCCTCAACTAAAACATGTATAGCCGCTGCTTCATATGACGATGATTCTCAACTTTCTTCATCAGATATTTATTCCCCAAAGTCTTCCATAACTTTACAGCAAAAGTTTCCATCATCATCTTATACTTGATCTCCTTAGATAAGCAATTTCTGATCAAGGCACAAGCACTCTAGTTCATCATAAGCCAATCCCTCTCAGATATCTCTTCAGGACGTTTATCGCTTTGAAGAACTTCCTCCAGATTTAAAGAGCACAGCGCATTCATTACCTCACATCGCCACATACCAAAGTTTCCATTGCTGTCAAATTTTGTCACATCAATCTTAACGAGATGTGTAACCACCTGATGGATCAGTGCTTTCATCACTGTCGAGGTGGATATATCCATGAATCCACTGAATCTCATAGCCTCCATCAAATTGTAACTAACTCATGTGATCTGAATTATACAAATCTGATCCTATATATGCTTCCAACGATCTATAACTCAAACGGCCTTTGCTTGCTTCCCATGCACAAATCAAAATCCACAAACAGCACCTGCTTTCGCATCATCAATCTCTTGCACGTCTCCAAACAACGTCGAAGTCAAACACAACCTCTAATGCACTCAATTGCTAATTTGATAATTAATTAAAAAAATTGATACATATAATTAGTATAAACATTGATGTATATATATATATATATGAAATATAGCGTATTATTCTCTTTTATCTTATATTGATTTTAATTGTAAGATTTTTAATTACTTGTTAGGCTTTGTGCTCATTATATTATTTTGCATGTTTTCAGAAAAGAGTAAATATCTTATGATATGAGGTTCTAGATAAGACAAAAATGTAATCATATTTGTTTCTTTCTGATATTTATTGGTAAGCTATAGTAATGCTTAAAATGAAAGATAGTTGCAATTCTTCCAATATAAATTCTAGAGTGTGACAGGACAATCCACACGAAATAGGGACCAGCCAATCCGTCTTTACTTGAATCGGACCTGCACACCTCCCTACGTACATGAGTACGTCTGCCGCCTTCACTTAGAATGAACCATACCAACATATTTCCTACTCTTCAAATCTTCACTAGAAAATCATTGAAAACTGGCTTTGATACCAATTGTTGTGTAATAAACATAGTGAAAAAAATTAATCACACAACAAACAACACCAATAACATGACGATTTGCGTTGTTCGTCGAATATGCCTACATCCACGGAGAGAGAATAATGATTTCACTATATTGGAGAACAATAGGGGTTACAAATAGGCTCTCTAGCTTTATCTCTTACTCTCATCCAACTCTTAAACCTCAATTTATAGTGATTTAGGAAACAAAATAGGAGCTCCTGCAATTTGAACAACAATTTCTTTACAATTCTAAAAAAATAGCATCCCTCTCGCTCTTTCGTTTTTCCCGCTCCGCTAGAGCTTTGCCTTAGCTTTCTCCGGCGCGGCTTCGCTGGGCTACTCGCCCTGGTGGCGCTGGTCATCACCATTTTTCCAGGGAAATTTTCTTACATTTTCTGATTTACTTTTGGATTGTTGGTGTTTTTTCCTTTCCGGCACGTGCTGGAATGGCGCAGAAACTTTGTGACTCTAGTTTTTTAGGGGATTCCTCTTCGTCACATTCTTTTTTGGATGTTCTTGCGGGCTCTTCTTTCGTTAATGAATTCCCTGAGCTTAGGGCATCCTCCTTTCGTGACTTGCCTTCCCTTTGGATTTCTGATCAGGAAATTCAGGCATTGGTCGTTCCTTTTCATTTATCATTAGTTGGTTTTTTTTAATCAAACGACCCTCTCTTGATACCATTCGTAGATTTTTTTCAATCTCGAGCTGAATGTGAAGGTTTTAGTTACCTTTCTGGATCCGTCGCATGTTCTCATCAAGCTCGCTAATGATCTTGATTATTATAGGGTCTTCTGACATAGATCATATTTGGTTTATAATTGCTACATGAAGCTCACCAAGTGGTCTCCCCTTGTTGATGTCAGTGTTGAGTCGCAGGAGATCCTGATTTGGGTATCCTTTCCGTAGTTGTGGCCTCACCTCTATTCCCCCCACATTCTTCATGGTTTGGCCTCTCTCTTTGGCAAACATTTGAAAATTGATGCTGCCACTTCTATTGGATCTAGGCCATCTTTAGCTCATGTTTTAGTGGAGCTAGATATCACTAAATCATATCCTAATAAGGTGTGGTTAGGCTCATAGAAGCTTGGCTATGCCAGTAAGTGGTTATGGATGAGTTCCCACCTTTTTGTACTTTTTGTAGAAGTATCGGTCATGCTGTTGGAAATTGCCATCCTCCTCCTGTTGTGTCGATCCCTGCTAAAGTGCCTCATTCTAAAAAGGTTCCTAATGAGGTTTCTGATAATCCTATTTTAATTCACTCTCTCCCCCCCATTCCCCTATCATGCCGATCCCTGTTGTGGGGGATTCTATAAATGCAGTTGTTGTTGTCCCTTTAGAAGTTGGCCCTCCCATGAATATTGCTGAGAATGCTATGGCTTTTGAGGGTGTTAATCCTATTATTTCTAATTCGAATTTAGTTCAGCTGGACTCTGTTGTGGTTTTGGAGGGGGTGGCTCCTGCTACCCAGGTTCCACGGTTATGTTCATGTGAGGTTGCTGTTTTGAATTGTGGTTTAAATTCTAAATCTGCTTTATCTTGTGCGTATGATGTGTCAGCCCCGTGTAGCTTAACTAAGGTTAGTGCGCCTTGTGTGGGTGCTGAGCCTTTTGGTTCTCCTATTTCTACTAGTCGGAAATTGATTGATTATGTGGAATCCTCTCTGATGGTTGTTGTGAGTCCAGATGTTGTTTCTTCTTCTGTTAACATGGTATCGAATTTACAGGTTCATGATCGATCATGTTTAACTCCTAACGATGGCTTTGAGGGCAATGTTAATTTTGTTAGTATCCCTATCTCGGTTATGTCTAATGTTGAAATGAAAGCTCATATGGCTAAGTCGAGGAAAAATGATGTTTTGCTTCAAACTGACTGGTTGGTGTTGGAGGATTCTTTTTTTTTTTTATGAGGAAACAAACAGTTAAGATTTTGAGGAGGAAATAGTTGATCGTTCTATCAATCGTGATTTTCTAAATATGGGTGGAAAACAGCATAAAGTAAAAGCAAGAAGAAATAACTGGTATTTGGTTTTTGCTATTTCGTTCGTGAATTTTGAATGTTGCTGGACAATGATGAGGAGGCCCCCTATCCCCTTGCTGGCTGGGCTGGTTGGCAACATGGGTGCCTCTTTCTATTGTTTGGTGGCCTATGGATTCTGTTCTTATAACTGTCACCTATGGATGGTCCGTGTTTGGCTGCTAGTTTGGTGTTGGGGAGGGCCTCCATTCCTGAGTCCCTTTTCGCTACTTCTCCTTCTCTATATGGTTTTTATGGTCTTACTATTTTGTACCACTAGTTGTTGGTCTTTCGTTGATTGTAACCATCCTTTTTTATCGAATAAAGTTTGTTTTGGTTAAAAAAAAAAGAAACAAAATAGAAAAAAAAATCCTTTTCTATGCCTCCATTAAATCCCAATCAAATCAACTATTCAGAAATATAATCAATTCTCTAATTAATACATTAAATAAATATCCAAGCTTTCCAAAAAAAAGCTAATTTGATTTTGGAAATAATTCCAAATCAACAAATATAACTTTGCCCTTCAATTTAACACTTCGACGCCCTCAAGCTTTTGAGCCCACACCAAATGAACAAAAACAGTAATCCTTCGCTTAAATTTAAAATGAGCTATATATTAATCTGCATATACTTCAAAGGAGCCTCATTTCAAATAAAATTTCAGAAATGAATTTGTTCACTAAAAGATTACGGCTTCGTTTGAAACGACTTTCTTACTACTTTTTAAAGAATATTTATAACGCACAAATTTTTTGAACTAAAAATTTTTATACTAAAAAACTGTTTTAGAAAGTAGCAAGAAAGCCATCCCATACGAAGCCTAAGAGATTGTTGAAGACGGCCGTATCTTTTTGTAAAATTATTGTTAAGAAAATACTTGATCACATATATTTAGCAGATATAACATACTGTCTATAACATAACATATATAAATTAAGAACCTTACATAAATCATACTTATAGAATTATATGTGATCGAGTATAGCTTCTACAAGATATTAGAGCTATGTTCCTTTGATTTGTGATATTATCATTAAAAAAGTCAAATTTAAAATCACTTTAGAATAATTTCCTTAAAAGAGAATCCTCATTATGAATTAGCACAATATATACACAAAAAAGCAAATGGAGAAGCTC
The DNA here is from genome assembly GCA_022539455.1 of Dendrobium nobile. NCBI lineage: Eukaryota > Viridiplantae > Streptophyta > Magnoliopsida > Asparagales > Orchidaceae > Dendrobium > Dendrobium nobile. Next base: position 37,322,550 of record CM039722.1, on the reverse strand, counting down.
TTAAAGATCATCAAGATTGAAATCATTCTCATCAATAAAGAAAGTGGCATGTGCTACATTGTACAATAATTATAATTAAGATAATAATTGAATCCTAATCAATGCCAAAAAAACATATCAAACCAAACTAATTGCTTAGAACGAAAAAAGCAAAAATCTACAAGTCCATAAGCTCTTACATCACATTATTTGAAAATATCAAGCTAAAACAAAAATGTGAAAAGTCAATTTTAATCAAATTATTTCGAAGAAAATACTCTATGTCCAAATAATTACACTACAAACGAAGAACAATTTGTTTTTTTTGGGAACATTTAGGTCATTTAAGGCAAACTCACACACACAACGCATACACAAAGTCTCGAACCCAAGACCTCTTAGTTGGAAGCATAAGCTCTCAACCAACAAGCCAAGGTGAGCTGTGTGAAGAAGAACAATTTGTAGGTCGCAATAAATTTAAAGGTAAAGTACACTTCTCAATAACTATAATTAGAACAAAGCATTATCTTCATAACTACAAATTTCCAAATATCATATGATATTAAGATATATTTCCAGAAACCCATCAAACTATTTCTTTGTTTGAGAATATAACTAATGTTATAATATGTAGAGAAATAAATTTTCAAATTTATCCACATGCAGTGAGATTTCATTTGGAATAGCTTTTGATCATTATTGTTTCGCTACTTTCAAAAACATTTTGTACAAAAAAGTTGTTATAGAAAGCACAGTAAGAAAACTATCACAAATGAAACCTTAATGCATTTAGATTGATGTCCTCCAGAGCCGGTCTGTCATATTTGTTCAAGGAAATAACTTCTTAAAGTTAACCTTAATCCCAAAATATCAGGAATTCCTTTATATTCTTAGTTGAGAATTTCTATCTTAGTGTCTATAACTTTCATTTCCAAGCTTTTGGTAGAGCATCCTCTCTTAAATGTAGAACGATTTAAAGGTGAAACTTATTTTAATAATATATAGTTTTATTGGGATACCATCTTCATTCTTAATTATATTGATATAAAATGTTAATTTTTTACAATATTATTAAAAATATTACACTCAATCAAATTTCATGAAAAATTTTTAATTAGAATTAGATTAAAATTTTAATCTTGCACCTATATATAGGCATGTGCTTATGGGTCCGCCCGATTCTATTGACACAACCTAATCAATAATTAAGTAACGACAAAACTTCTAACATTTCAGCTTGTGTCGAATAGGCTAACTCAACTAAATTATATTTAAATATAAGTTTTTGTCTTTAAATATTATTCTATTTGATTGAACCCAATTCAACCAAATTTAGATTATAAAGGGTGTTATTGAAGAGGCCTAACCAATGCAACATGTTTGAAAGAGTTAATCAAATAGAGTGATATATATATATATATATAATGAGCAACTTGCAAAAGAATTCAAATACATATAGACCAATTAGGTGAACTACTTATCTAAAAAGTTAGACATGTACAAAGATGCCTAGGTAAGGGGGCCTACAAATTCCTATATGTGGAGGTTCCACCATGCAAACTTAAGAGAATATAATTGAGCATTTGAGCCAAATAAATGACGAACATAGCTAAGATCAAAGGAGAAAAAGAGATATCTAGTAGTCAATATTAACTTGGCTCATTGGGATCCATGTGCTATAGGGAAAGTAACCTTTGTTGTTTTGTAAAATATATAAAAAAATGCTCCAATTTTTTAAGCAAACTGAGGCCCAATGAACAATACTTCATTGTGATTCCTTTATTATCTACATAAAATGATAAGGGATATTTTGAACTACTTAGAGGGTGCCCATCCGAGTAGGAGATCTCATTGTTTAGGTTTATTTCTTCCCTCTTCTTCTTATATTAGTACTAAAAAGAAGTGTCCCCAAGGCAACAACCAAGCATTGAAATGATTTTAATATGTTTCACATGATCCACAAGGACATAATATTTATGTAGGTATGCATTATATGAGCTATGAAAAATGAAGCCTTCTTAAAGTAATAAGAAAAAAAAAGTTCATATACTATATTTAAATTGCCCTGCCAGCTCAAACTTGTATGTTACATTATTTTGATTTGATCAATAGTCATTAGTTTAAAATAATTTGTACTTGAAAATCATGCATTATTGTACTCTAAATAAGGTACTCCTCTTTTATGCTTTTGGATGATTTTTATGGCTGTTGATATTTAGTTTTATTCAATCATATAAACTTTTATTTTTAGATCGCATATCTCTAATATATTCAAAGAGTGATGAATAAAATATTTTTAATTATTAATTATAATTTATGTATGATTTTTTCATCATGTAGCAAATCTTTGTTGAATCTCGTATGAGTGAGACTTTTTATAGTAGAATATAACAAAAACATGTAATTTGTGAAAAATAAAAAGGATTTATTCATTAAATGATGACATACTGGAAAATGACTAAAATTTTCACATAAAACAAATTGCCTTATGCAAAACTTAAATTTCTTTAAAAGCCCACATCTTGTTATGGAAGCCTCAACAAAGTTTTTTACTGGCTTCTTCGTCATGGTTCAAATATAATATCTATAAATAGCCATGGTTTGGATAATCATTTGGTCTTGGTGATGATAGCAATGTAGTAAGGGAAAAAAATCTTTATGCTTCTGCTTGGTGTTGAATGCAAATAAATAAAATAATATATTTAGAATGTGATCATAAGTTAAAAATCTATGATTATTGGCCATCATTTATGTTATTTTAGCTTGTGTTTTAAGCTACTATTTTGGTTTGGATAATCCTAAATCTTTGGTCATACCTTTAAACTATAATATAGCTAAATATTTTTTTTTTTAATAAGGAAATTACATACCTACTTGTAATGTAATAAGGAGAAGAGGAATTTACTATAGATTAGTAAAGCTCGCACGTTGCTACCGACCAGGTGAAGAAGCTCGTGACACTCGAAGTACCTCGCGCGTGTGACCTTATCCATCTCTGGGGCACCATCCATGCCAACTCCTCCTTCTCCCAAGATGTTTGCTAGGGCATCGTCCTAGCTCCTCCGGCCATTCTCTAGCATTTCTCATGTATTTTTTATGGCAAATAAGCTCTTGGATCCTAATTTTCTAGCTAGTAATGCTAAATCTCAGTTTTTTAAAAATGCTTCGTTTGGATCTTCCTCTTCTTCTTCCTTTTCTGATCTCAAGGAAACTACCCATTATTGTTTGAAGGCCTTGTGGATCTCTGAGGAAGAAATCCTTGCATTGGCAGCTCCTTTTGCCTTTTATTTGGTTGGTAAATTTTCTAATAGGCGCCCTAAATTGGATCTCATTAGAAATTTCTCTTTCAATCTCAAACTTTATGGTGATTTCTCTATTACTTTGCTTGATGCTCATCATGTGCTTATAAACTATCCAACATCTTGGACTATAGTAGAGTTTTCGCTCATTGATCTTACTTTGTGTATAGCTATTATATGAAACTTGAGAAATGATATCCTATGTTTGTCATTCATGAGGAATCCCCCATTGTGCTGATTTAGATCCCTTATCCTGATCTACAACCTCACTTATTTCACTAAGAATCCTTCATGGGTTATGATATCTATTTGACAGATGTTTTTAGATAGACAACACCACTACTTACGACACTAAGTCCTCAATTGCTTGAGTTTTTGTGGAGCTAGATATTACCAAAAGCTATCTAAACAACATTTGGATTAGACATGAGAAATATGGCTATGTGAAAAAAAGTGGTTTTGGAAAATGTTCCTTCCTTCTGTGACCATTGTAAGACCCTCGGCCATGCAAAAAATGAGTGCTTTATTTTGCAACCTAATCTTAGGAAGAATTCCCCTGTTAAGCCTAAGAATGTTATTCTGCAAATGGCTAATTCCAACCTCACCAATGTTAATATCATCCCTTACCGTATTTTGGATGATCTATCTTTAAAAAATGATAATGTTGATATTCCTTCTGTTGTCCAAAAGGATGATTTTCCTATCAAAATTCCTACCTTAATGCCTAGGATCGTTGTTATATTTGAGAGCAATGTGATTCCTAATGTTGAAGTAGCACCTGCTATGAATGGAAAGAATGTGGATGATTATGTTGATCCTGTTGGTGGATATCAAATGGTGGATCATGAATCTCCCTCTCTTTATGGCCCTATGGATGATGATGGTATTTTCAATAATACGGAAGTTTTACCTGTTGTGTGTGCCTCTAATTATCTTACTAATTGTCCTGATACTTTTCCTATTGTGAGTTTTGATGTGGGTGACGGTAGTGCGAGGTTGTTCTATCTCTACAGGGCCCCAACCACATGGCTACTTTTGATGATGCTTCTGATGGTATAGATGATTTCGTTGTTTTCCCTTTTAATGTGGACTCTAATGTGAACCCTATTGACCACTCTGATTGAATAATCCCATATAATCCATTGATTATTATAGATTCTAGGGAGGCTAAAATGGATGTTTGTTCTGGTTCCCATGATGACTATGGTATGAATGTGGTGCAAGTTAGTAATGATGATTTTGTAAAAGTTGCTGGCAACAAAAAAAAAAGATAAATAAAGAGGTGGTGCAAGATTGAAATGTTTATGAAGGAAGGCCTAAAGAGATTTAAGACTCCTTTGCAATTCTGTTGCTAATTGGTTTTTGTTTTCGGTTGTTTCTTTGATCTGGTGGGGTATTTGTTGTGGTATTAGTTAGATATTGCTGGTTGTTTCTTTGGTTGGTTATTTGGACCTTTTCCTATGTATGTATCTAAATGGTTTGGGAGATTGTTGTTGGCTTCATTCTTCTGGATGTGGGCTTTTGTTTAGTTGCTTGTGCAGATTTCTTTATATCTCCAACTATGGATCTACTCTACCTCTAAAAGTATCTGATAGCTAATTAGGTCTTTTTGGTGCTCTTGTTGTTGTTCAGGGTGGGGGTTGTGCTTGTCCTTCTTTATTTTCTTCTGCTTATGCTTTGTAATAGTTTGTATCAAAGGCTCGTAGGTTTTATTTCAAATGATGTATTTTTAAAGGCAATCAATTTAGTAAGGACTTGTAATCTCTTATTTATATTAATGTGTAAGCCCTTATATGCGGGTTTTATTAAAAAAAAAGAATTTACTATAGAGATAGAATTTTGATGATTAGGAAGGTATAAATAAACATAAAATTATAAGTGCAAGAAATAATTACTCATAACAACATCATAAGAGCCCTCGACTATAATTTTCGTAAATTATTTGTCGTAATCATCAGCAAGATTAATCATAGAAACAGAATCATCTACATTGATTACCCCACTGAAGCCTTCAATCACGAAACCAAATTGCATAATATCACCTCAACTCCAAGCTGAGATAAATGAGCCTAAACAAAATGATCTTTCGATGAAAGAATGAATGAAGATGATGCAAAAAAAGTCCAGACAATAAAAGAAATATGAGGAGCAACAAAATAATTTCCCCCATTGGTTCCTTCAATAATGAATATGTTACCACAGGTATAAATAGTACCACCAACTGGCTGCTCATCATTAAGGCTTCATTAGGGACCGTTTTCTTAAAGCTTCTTAAAGTAATTTTTTAGTACAAAAATTAAATTTTTATGCTAAAAACAGTTTTAAGAAGTAGTAAGAAAACCTTCTCAAATGAAGCCTAAGGCATTCACCAATCAAAAGTTAAGAACCAGCGAAGGCATGCTCCTCCATGACCTCACTAGAAAGTTTTTTAAATCAATAATAGGTTACTTGAGCTGAGCTACATCCAAAGGGCTCTCTCAGCCAATCATAAGCTAGTTTGAAGTCTGATAGCATTCTTAGCTTAACTTGGTAACATATGAATATTTAGTTGTGTCATTTTCCTACTTTTAACTGTTGTTGATGGCTACATAAGCATAGGTGATTCACATGCATCTCATAAGCTAAATTTATATTATATAAATTGATTGAGGGAGATTAACCAATATCATAAGGAAGATTAATTAACATATGTAAGATTAAGCTAGATTTTAGAAAAGTAAAATAAAATACATTTTCTATGTTACAAAATTATTTTCTATATTTTTATAACTATTTGAGATGTTATTCGACATATTTTTTAAATTATTTTATTTATTTCTAATTAGTTAATTATGTAAAAGTATATTATTAATTAATTTAGTAATCAATAATCATATGCTTAAAATGCCTAATTTGTTTCTCTTTTATCAACTCTTGTGTTTAGTAAATTTATGTAATTATATATATATTTTTAATTGATTAATTTTTCTAAAATTATTTTTGTGTAATAATAATATTATTGTTTACATAATTATTTATCTAATTAAGAAACTAAACTCAATGAAAATTTGATTAAGATTCCATAGTAGATGTTTATTTCATTCCAAATATTCCATATATTTCATTAAGCTTGCTAATCATGGTTATTTTGATTACTTATATATAAGATGTTAAGTAGTTATTTATATCATATTTAACAATCTTTTATTTAATTATTCTTTCAGCATATTAGTTGAGCTCTTTACATGTTATTTGATATAATATCATATATTATAATTTTAATAAATTATACAAGACCTCCTAAATAGGAAACATTCATATTTGGAATATATGCACATATTATTTTTTTTTTAAAAATAGTTTTAGCTTTTGCTGCAAAGCATCTCACCCTTCAGTCCTTTGAAGGGTCAGTAATCATAAGCTCCATTAACTTCAGTCCTTTGATGTGATGTAATTCCTTCCTTAATGACATCATACGAGCTAACCAAACTATAAAAAATACTTAAATATGACCTTAAGATGTATCTTTGGCATATTTTATTGTGAGGATTTGATTTCTTCCCTTATTCATCAATTGCAATCTTCTGTTTGAAATTTTAGTTGCTTGAATAATTTTCAATTGATCTTATCTCTAAAAAGATGAACCAATCAGGTTGATTATAAGAGTCAAATAGGTGAAGAATTAATAAACTGAAATAATATCTTTTGATGTAGCTATTAATGTCAACTAAAATCTATATTCTAAATAATGAATATAATACACAAAAGAAAGGTCATCCCTACTCTCCCCTCAGTAGATATTATTATGTACGGAGTCCGAACATAGATAACCATTCGGTCTTATAACGGTGAACAGTTAAAGCGCAGTTACTATTCATCACTGTGCTTTTACTGTTCACCCATATGTTTTTACTACTCACTGTCACAAAACCGAATGGTTCTTTGTATCCGGACTCCGCACGTAATAATCTCTCCCCCCCTCAGAGGGTGAACATTACAAGTAAACTTTCATGTAGTTAAAAGCAGTAGCCCTCCACATCCATCAGGGAAGCCATTTTTCTCTTAGTGCTTCAATTATAATGCTTCAAAAGACAATTTTATTTATTTAAAACATTAAATAAGAAAACTTATTTACCAAATAATAAACACTTGAAATAAATATTCAACAACAAATATATAAATTCCTATTGCAATAACAAAATCATGAACAAGTAGAAACAACACAATTCCATAATGAAATAGATCTACAAACATTCCAACAGTGAAATCACTATTACAGAGCCTGTATTCCTTCTTCTTTTTTTTTTTCTTTTTTGTGGACTTTTCCATAAGCTGCTTAATGAAGGCCGACTTGACAAGTATGCGTTACCTAATTTACGTTAAGGAACTTATGACGTCTGTCATCACATGATTTCCACCAACTGAAGGATAAACTAAATTATCTCCTTAACAAACATCAATGACGTCAACGTTTAAAAGTATAAATATATGCATATGATAAGGCTTTGCTAATTAAAAAATTAACAGAATTATACTTTACAAAAGGCTTAATTAGCATCATTAATGATTTGCGATGACTAATTTCTACTGTTCTATTAGTGAAGTTCTTTTGAGGCACAAATTTTTTTTTTCTAATTAAGCCACAAAATTTTTTTATTCTAAGCTTTTATTTAGGGTGGTTTTCTTATTACTTTTTAAATAGCATAAATTTTTTTTTGAATTAAAACTAAAAAAATGTTTTAAAAAGAAATAAAGAAGCTATCCCAAACGGAGCCTAAGAGTTTTAAAAAACGGTATTACTTGTCACATTTTTCTTTTTATTGCAGTGATACTTTTATAAGAAATAAGATTAATAATGATATTATTGAAATTTAAATAATAATTCTTATATATATATATATATATATATATATATATATATATATATATATATATATATATTATATATATATATATATATATATATATATATATATATATATATATATATATATATATATATATATATCGTATTTTTGTTCTAATAAGCTCAGACTCATAGCATACTAATTGAAAATAAGTTATATGCTTAATTTGAGTGCTCATCTTGCTAAGGAAAAAATTAGCTCTAATAGTAAATTAAATAAAAAATGCATAATTTTTATTTATCATAGCATATATAGCTGAATTCTACATAAAGCAAGTATAAAAAGTTTTTTTTTTAAGTAATTGTAATTGTAATTTTAAATTTATTGGTTGAGATTAGCAGTGTTAAAATGTTAATGGATTGAGTTCTTATATATCTGACCTAACATTGACCCAATTTGACCTATTTAATAAACGGACTGATAAAATTGATGTAAATACTACATCCTGGTAACCTAAAATGATCTGAATTCGACATGATTAACCTGTTTTGATTTAGAAAAAAAAATTGTAAACTATAGAATTTATGTTAATTGATCAAATATAAGAATATCAAAGCAACATGCAAAAGAATTTAAAGGATAAATAATTAAATAAGTTGCTATTGAGTTAAGATCCAAGTATAAAATAAACCATTAAAAAAAAGTTACTATTGAGTCAAAATAGAATCGATATTGACTTCCGGATCAACCCAAATCTAACTTAACAATTAAATGGGTCGGAATACAGGACCCAACCCATTTAATGGGTCAACCTGTATCCTAATTTTTTGGACTAAATTATCTAGCAGGTCATTTATTAATAACCCTAGTCGAGATGACCAACAAAATCACACATTGCAATCTAATAATTAAAAATTTTTTAATTAATAAAAAATGCTTATGAATCAGATTACATCTAATCATTAAAATGTCTTTTCAGCCAACCACCTCTGACTAATTTAACCATTATGTAGAAGAATAAAAAAATGTCATTCATATCACATTCCTGGCCTCTCCTAAGTCATCGTGTAGCTTTCCTATCCAGCCCTTTGCCAGCCCAAATTAGACCTTTCTCTGGTTGGAAATTTTCCTCGTCCTTCTACCATGTTCTATTTGAGAGAAATTATTCTGTGCGGACGTCGAACAAACAGAACTGTCCGGTGCAAAATCGGACAATTCTCACTGTCCGGTATTTGCACAGAATAATCTCTCTTATTTGAGAATAATATTTATCAGAAAATATTAAATATTATGGTATACTAATAAAAATTAATAATACATTTTTAGTAAGTTGATCTGATTATAAATTAATTAGGTTAAATATTAAAGTTATTAAATTTATTTTTTATAAAATGTAATGCATGTTTAATAATCGAAATTTTTTTACTATAAATTTTTTATTAATATAATTTCAATAATTTAAGAAGTAAAAAATAAAATCAAGGGATATATAAGGATCAGTTCATGTACTATTTAATCTAATATTTAAATATATAATATATTTTTTTAAATGAGGGACATGTGCGCAGGGCATGTGCTCATTCAAGTCACTTTTGCTGCTCTGATGAGCTCTACTAAGGCTCTGCTTTGGGATGATTTTTTTATTGTTTTTTAAGATTATCTTTTTAGTATAAAAAGTTTTTAAAAGAAAAATTTAGTAAAAAAAAAAGATGCTTTAGAAAATAGTAAGAAAGTTGTCCCAAATGAAAACTAAGGTTTCATTTTGGATAGCTTTCTTATTGCTTCTTAAAATAGTTTTTTAGTACAAAAGTTAAAATTTTTATACTCAAAAGCTATTTTAAGAAACAGTTAAAAAGTCGTCCCAGACGAAGCCAAAGACAAGTTGGTAATAGTTAGCATTCTCTATAGACATGCTATAGAGATAATGCATCAATGACGGCAATATTGCTAATCTTTAAGAATATATTGACCATTTTTATAAGTTTTAATGATTAATAATTAAATATATATTTGTTAAAAAATGATATTTAACACTACTAATACAATGACATGATCAGAGGCTGATCCAATTTATGGTGATGAGACAATGGGAGGGGTGACATAGGAACAATTATTAGGTCAGGTGACCTGACGTAGCTCTACGTTCGGACGTCAATAACATGTCACCACGTGGTCTTACTCATTACCGTGCGGCCCGACGACTTGACCCGGGATTGTGATGTTCGCGTATTTCTCGGTATTGCTCTAGGTATTGCTCGGTATTGCTAGGTATTGCTTGGCAATAATGAAAAATATCGCTCTGTGAAGACCAATACCGAGCAATACCGACAAATACCGAGCAATACCGAGAAAAACTCGGTATTACTCGAATAAATATCTCTTTCAAATAATCACGCTAATGTATGATTATTGTTGATAATCACCTTCACTAGGTGTATCAAAAGGCCTCCTATCTTTCTAGCTCAATGTATCGCATCAATCAAACTTAAATAATGCCAAGTAATAGCTTGTATAATATAATTTAAAAATTTCTCATAGGCTGTTGTAGAAATTTGCTTCTAAGGCATTCATTCTCACTTTCTTTTATATAAACACTACTTCCATGGTACTTCTACAATGTTCATAATCTTGCATGTGAAATATAAAACTATTTCCATAATAGCCTACATATATTTTAATGTCCTTCATGCTGTCCTTTTTGTTCATCATTATATTGAACATATAATGCATTTCTTTTGATATGCACCACATCAATATTAAGTCAAATAAGACTATCATGTGAATATGACATCTCAAAAACAAATATGCTTGTTGCTCATCATATTCTCCTTACTAGAGCTATAGTAATTTTTTGTTTGCCACAATTTTTGCCAAATTAAAAGAAAATTTTCATGAGAATTTAAATACTAATTTTGTTATGTGATATAATTACAATGCTTTCAATGACAAACAAAGATTCCTTCTTAGTTCTTTTTTCTTTCCTCCTCTCTACTAGGGCTTCGCGCCGAAGCCTTAGCCAGCACATAGTGTGGGTTTGGCTCTAATTCCTCCCCTTCGTGTGTCGTCGATTCCAAGAAGAGTTTTTTTTCCTCTTCTCTTGTATTCCTTGTTTTCCTTTTCGATTTTTTTTGTGATGACGATTGTTTCTAAGTGTTATGATCCTACTTTCCTTGATTGTAAGAATCCTTCGAAGTCTTTCAAAGATGTTGTTTCTTGTTTTGATTCCTTGAAGGCTTTTTCGGATCTCAAAGTAACTACTCTTTGAGGTTTGACGACTTTGTAGATCTCGAAGGAAGAAGTGCAACATCTTGCAAAACCTTTTAAATTTTTGTTGGTTGGAAAGTTCCCCTTGTGCTCGCCTGTGCTTGATTCTATTCGAAAATTTTTCTTTAATCTAAAGCTTTATAGTGATTTTTTAGTTACTTTTTTGGATCAACGACATCTGTTGATAAAGTTATCTAATGATCTTGACAATAGAAGGGTTTTTCCACATAGATTGTATTATGTTAGCAATTGTTTTATGAAATTAATTAAATGGTCTCCTTTCTTCGATATTTTGGAGGAATCCCCAATCATTCCCGTTTGGATTTCCTTCCCAGATCCTCATCTGCATTTCATCTTCCCTCACATTCTCTATGATCTTAGTTCTTTATTTGGCCGACCAATTCAAATGGATGATGTCAGCATTGTGGGATCAAGACCATAAGTTGTTTGCATTCTTGTTGAACTTGACATTACCAAAAAGTATCCCGAATTGGTTTGGTTTATTCCGGCGGTTTAGGAACCGTTGGAAAACTATCATTAATCACTAGAAAAAACTGCCGGTAATGGCTGACTTTCCTATAGTGTTTGGCCAAGAGACTTACAACTATATTCGAAAGGCAGTTTTTGAAGCTTTTCCTAGCTTTTGTTCTCATTGCAAGGCATTGGGCATAAAAAAATTGAATGTCTCATTTTATATCCCCATTTGAGAAAATATATTGTTCCTAAATCGATTCCGGTTACAATGGATAATGACCCAGTTATTACTAAAGATTTCGATAATGTGTCCTTGAATGATCATAATGCTGTGCTTGATAATGTGCATTTTGAAAATGATTTATTGACTTCTCTTATTAAACCGTTATTTGAAGGTGTGTGTGTATTAACAATAATGCTAGTTCTCCTCTAGTTACTCCCTCTATAATTAAAACTTTGGAAAGTGACAGTGATGAATTGGATAAATCTAATCCTATTTTTGATAATACTTTTAAGCATTTAATCTCTTCATCTAATGATACCAGTATGCCAGCTGACTGTTGTATTGTATGGGGTAATATTGTGGATTTTACTTTTAATCCTGCAATTGATTCTAATCTTCCTATTGATGGGATGGATGTTTCTAATAGTGTCACTATTATTGTTTTACCTATTTCTCTAAGGCCTGATGTTGTGTGTATTAACTTGGAGCATTCTGTTGACCCTTTTGATCATTCTGATTGGATTAAGGATTTATCGGGTAATAAGTGTTGTGATGGTGATCTCTATAGGGGATGTTCTAATGTTTCATTAGAGGATTTTAATTTGAATGCGTTGAAAATTGGTAGATATGGTTTCATACCGGTGTTAGGGGAGAAAAATAAGAAGAAGAAAGTGAAAATTATTAAGCTAAACTTTAAAAACACTATTGGTTTTTCTATTATATCTAAGTCTGTTGTTTAGTGGGGTTTGTATGTAGTTGTTGCCTTTCCTGTAGTGGCTAGTGGGGGCCTTCTATTTTAATTTCTTGGGAGGGGATTGCTTCCTGGTTACTTGGTTTTAGCTTTTGATGTTTTGGGCTGGGGTTTATGCTTCTGATCCTTTGTTAGCTTCTATTAGGGTAGTTCTTCCCTAGATTTTTTCTCTCTATTATTTCTCTCATTTATCTCCTAGTCTTTTTATAGGTTAGAAGATGTCTTGTGGTTTTCAAAGTTGTTTGGCTGGATGTGTTGTCCAAATTTTCTTTACCAGTGTTGGCTGGATGGAGGTTCTGAGTGGGCGTGTGGAGTGCAGTTCTGTCTGTCTTCTTTCTATTATGGCTCTTGCTCCTTTGTCTGGGACTGCATTGAAGATTTGGCTTGGGCTCTTATTGAGGGTTGGCTTCTTGCCCCCCTTTTAGCTTTTATAATTTTTGGCTTTGTAATAGATAATGAAAGTTATTCTAATCAAAAGTAAAGCTCTGATAACACTTAAAAGTGCTCTGATGGCACTAAAAAGTTTGTTATGGATGTTAAGCTCTATAGAACTGGCCCAAGGCTAAATAAAGAGACAGAGAGGTGAATCAATATTTAAAACAAACACATTCTTAAATCCAAAAACAAGATTCACCATAATCAAAACGAACGATGCGGAAATTAAATGCGGAAGCAAATAATAAGAAAGAACACACCAGATTTATAGTGGTTCGGTCAAACCTTGACCTACGTCCACTCCTTGGAGGCACCCTCCAAGTATTGCATTAAAATAAGTGTCTCTCCTTTAGCCCCCACCGCTAGGCGGAGAAGCCCTTACAAAATCACTTCCACCTTCCCCGGTGCGGCAGAGTCGCCGGGTCCTTTGACACCAAAGAGATCTTCTTCTTTGGTGAACTTCCCTTGAGACAAGCCTTGAATCCGACGGTATTCAGGTGCAAGCTTGCCGGAGCAACCGTGTGGAATCCCCTCCACACTCCCTTAAGCCCCTCCCCCCCCCCCCTCTCATAGGATCTTCTCCCTCTCTCAAACTCCACCCTTTCCTCACTCCCTTTCAAGCTCTCTCTTCAAGTTTCCCCCAAAAGAACGAAGCTACAATGGCTGCCAAAGACACTTATAAAGTGCCTTGTCATAGCTTAAATAGAAGAGCTGAAAATGAGCTCATTAATGCAAGCTGCCGACTTTATCGTCCAGGACGATATACATATTGTCCTGGCCGATTAGTTCAAATATGAGGAAAATCATCCTGAATATCGCCCTGAAATGAAGCTGTACGATGTCTAATCGTCCCGGACGATATTGCGATCGTCCCAGATGAAATCACAATTAATTGCTTTCCAAAATTACCAGAGAAATTTTGGAAAAATTATCCTGGATCATCTTGGCCGATATTTTATAGTCCAGGCCGATCCACCAGGCCGATATCCAAAAATAAGAATTTCCTAAGTAAATTTGGTGGCAGATTCTTTCTGAATTGAGCCTATCGTCCTGACCGATACAAAATCGTCCAGGACGATGTGTTTTGCATAATGACGGCTGCTTTAATGAGGATGCCCTAATTAGAGTTTCAGCTTTTGGACAGATCGTCCCGGTCGATATAAATATCGTCCAGGACGATGTTACCAAAAACAGTAAACTCTACAATAAATACAATAGACTTAAGAAAAGGAAAAGTGTATAAACTGACTCAGACTTAGTTTACCCAATTTTGAGCTAGTTCCAAATTGCAGTCCGATTGTGTGAACCTGAAATATCAGTACATAAGACAGTCGTAGAGAAATAAAAATGTTTGCTATCATCAAAATCATAAATCATTGTTCTGCAACAATCTCCCCCTTTTTGATGATGTCAAACAATTCAATTTGAATTTTCAAAAAAAAAAAAATAATTTTTCCTAATCTCCCCCTCATTAGAATAAACCTTAAAAAATAGGGGAGATAATTTTTTTTTTTAAATTTTTTTGAAAAAGAAAAAGGATACAAAAAATATACAAATTCAACAATACGTTCTCCCCCTTTAACATTATCAAAAAGAGAGGAGGCACAAAAAAACAAAATGAACAAAAAAAAATGTTTCCTGATCTAGTGAAAAACAAATATTCTTAAAATGAGAAAGTTACCTCTTAGTTTTAATCAAAAATTTAGTAGAATTGGATTGACAATGCATAATCCAGAAAAAGTAAGAAATTCATAAATTTTTAATCCAAACTCAAGTTCTTTTAAAGGCTAAAAACACTTTTTAATTCAATATCCAAATCAAGAAATAAACGGAAAAAAGAAACATTAATTTTTTAAAACTCCTTTCATAAAACATATCTAATAGAAGATCATTGCACGAATTGCTGAATCAGAAACCAAAATTTTCAAGCACAAGTTTAGAATATATCAAGGATTTTCTTAAGCTTTAGTAGTATAAGAAAAAATAAGCATTTTTTTGTGGACTCATTTTATGCCCTTTATAACTTGAATGGCTCTTTGAGCATCTTTTGATTTTAATACACTTTGTATATTTTTTTTTAATTTGACATCATTGCGCATCTTTTGGTTTGGCATCATTGGCCACTTTTTTTTTTAATTATTTTTAAAAAATATGCTTTCTTTCTTATATTATCAAAACCAAAGTATATCCAAATTATTGACAACACGAACAACTTAATTAAGAAAATTTTATGGTGGATTCAACAATCTTGTAAAAGATTCCTATGCGATTGAAAAAATGTAAGGAGATAAAAAAAATCCGTTTCAAAATCCAATTTAAAATATGATGAAGTTTTTGAATCAAAAGTAAAATAACCTCTTTAAGAAGAGAGAAAGAGAAACAAAATCATGAGTTCCCTTCCTCTAACTATTTTACAGAAGTCAAACATAACTACTAAAGATTTCAAGAAAAAATAGGAAGTAGATTTCTCTTTTTTAGAAAAGTAAATGTGTGTGTTGATCAGAGAAAAACTTCAACGAAAATAAAAATTTCAAAGAATAAACAAAACAAAAACACAAAATAAAAATGAAAAACATAAAAAAAAATAATACAAAAACATGAAAGGCTTTTAACCATTATCTCTCTCCTGGTCCGATGCTTCAGAAATCAGATCTGCCCATGAGATTTTTTGCCTTTCATTATTTCTCCAGTTTAAATTTTGCTTCGCCTTGCCCTTTTTTTTGTAGGAAGAATTTTTAAATTAGGGCACTGATTTTTCATATGTCCAGGCTTCCTACATCGAAAGCAAATAATGTCAGAAGAAATATGGACATCCTTACCACTTTTATCTTTTTCCACTTTTGCTTATGCTTTGGTGAGCTTTGTGATTTGCTTGATAAGTTATTACATTCTTCACCAACTAAGCTATCTCTTTTTGTATCTTCAATTTTTAGAATAATCGTTTCACCTGCATCCAAAAGTCTTTGATCCAAATCTTGCTCGTAGGCAATGAGTGAGCCAATCAAATTATCAATAGAATAATCATTAAAATCTTTTAATTCACAAATAACAACTACTTTGGCATTAAACTTATCCAGTTGACAACGAAGAATTTTGTTAACTTTTTTAAAATTTGAAAATTCTTTTCCTAAAGCATGCAATGAGTTTACAATTTGAATGAATCTGGTATACATGTCTAAGATCGTTTCATAAGATTTCATAGAAAATAATTCAAAATCATGCATTAACAAATTCAACTTGAATTGCTTGATTTCATTCGAGCCTTCGTATATGGTATGTAGTTTATCCCAAACTTTCTTACCAGTAGTACAAGTGAATATTAACATGAAATCATCAGAATTTAAAGCACAAAAAAAGCAATTTAAAGATTTTGCATTCAGTTGTTCTTCCTTATTCCATTGATTAAAAGGAATATCAGTTTTAACTCCATTAACAATACGTGACGGTGATGAATAACCAGTTAAAATCATATGCCACGTACAAAAATCAATCGATTGCAAGAAAATAGACATGCGAGTTTTTCAAAAATCAAATTACATATTTTTAAATAAAGGAGATCTAGTGATTGAATAACCTTTCGCAACATTACGATTAGCCATGGATCAAAAAAATTCAAAAGCTTTTAAAAACTTATTTTATGAATACGGCTCTGATATCACTTGAAAGAAAAAAAGTAAAGCTCTGATACTACTTGAAAGTGCTCTGATGGCACTAAAAAATTCGTTAGGGATGTTAAGCCCTATAGAACTAGCCCAAGGCTAAATAAAGAGATAGAGAGGTGAATCAGTATTTAAAACAAATACAATCTTAAATCCAAAAATAAGATTCACCACAATCAAAACCAACGATGCGGAAATTAAATGCGGAAGAAAATAATAAGAAAGAACGCACCAGATTTATAATAGTTCGGTCAAAACTTGACCTACGTCCACTCCTTTGAGGCACCCTCCAAGTATTGCACTAAAACAAGTGTCTCTCCTTTAGCCCCCACAGCTAGGCGGAGAAGCCCTTACAAAATCACTTCCATCTTCCCCGGTGCGGCGGAGTCGCCGGGTCCTTTGACACCAAAGAGATCTTCTTCTTTAGTGAACTTCCCTCGAGACAAGCCTTGAATCCGACGGTATTCAGGTGCGAGCTTGCCGGAGCAACCATGTGGAATCCCCTCCACACTCTCTTGAGTCTCCCCTCATAGGATCTTCTCCCTCTCTCAAACTTCACCCTTTCCTCACTCCCTTTCAAGCTCTCTCTTCAAGTTTTCCCCAAAAGAACGAAGCTATAATGGCTTTCAAAGACACTTATAAAGTGCCTTGTCATAGCTTAAATAGAAGAGCTAAAAATGAGCTTATTAATGTAAGCTGTCAACTTTATCATCCAGAATGATAGCATATCGTCCTGGTCGATTAGTTTAAATATGAGGAAAATCATCCTGAATATCGCCCTGAAATGAAGCTAGATGATGTCTAATCGTCCCGGATGATCTTGCGATTGTCCCAGACAAAATCACCATTAATTGCTTTCCAAAATTGTTAGAGAAATTTTGGAAAAATTGTCCTGGATTGTCCTGGCCGATATTTTATAGTCCAGGCCGATCCAGCGGGCCGATATCAAAAAATAAGAATTTCCTAAGTAGATTTGGTGGCAGATTCTTTCTGAATTGAGCATATCGTCCTGGCCGATACAAAATCGTCCAGGACGATGTGTTTTGCATAATGACGGCTGCTTTAATGAGGATGCCCTAATTAGAATTTCTGCTTTTGGAAAGATCGTTCCGGCCAATATAAATATCGTCCAGGAAGATGTTACCAAAAACAGTAAACTCTAGGGAACAATCTGAAACTCTTATAAGTTACAAAGCATTAGGAGCCACAACAAATACAATAGACTCAAGAAAGGAAAAAGTGTACAAACTGACTCAGACCTAGTCTACCCAATCTTGAGCTGGTTTCAAATTACAGTCCGATTGTGTGAACCTGAAATGTTAGTATATAAGACAGTCGTAGAGAAATAAAAATGTTTGCTATCATTAAAATCATAAACCATTGATCCGCAACAGATAGGATCAATGGCTCAATAGTTTTATTTTTTGATTATAGAGAGCATTTGATCCTTTAAAGTCTTTGGATCCTTTTTTATTATTAACGCATAAACCCCTAAGTGAATTTTACCAAAGAAAAAAAAAAGCTTTACTACCCTCCATATAGTAGTCAAAAGCCAATGTGCCATGAATGCTCCACCAAAATAACTTATGCCACTAATCTTACCTACTTCAAACAAAATTTGACTCAAATATAAAAGTTAATAAAAATGAAGGCTTTCAGCTAAGAAAATATAATTAAAAACAAATTCTATAAGGACTTTTCTTAGATCAAGATAAAATGAAATAAAATTTTAAGTCAAATGACCAATCATGATGTCACCACTTGCTCAAGATTAATTATTCAGAATAATATGTTGTCAATTATAATTAAAAAAAATAAGTAAAAGGCTAATAACATTTTCTTTAATAGCCTGAGAATAACATTAAACTTATAAGATCATGACACTTAATTAATTTTTAATCAAATAGTTACTCAACTCTCATGCAAATATATTTACCCTTAACATTCCTTGAAAATAACACTATAAAGGTGATGACACTATAAAGGTGATGATAGACCAACAAAAAATATACAAAACGTATTAGGTTAAGTTTACAAACATAATGGTTGATGGGACGATAGGTAGGGGAGTGAAGTTGGGATGAATAAATGAATACGAGAAATAGAGGTGTTGTAGAGGGTGTGGTAGTAGTTACCATAATAAGTAGGGTTGCAAGTGAGGGGAATAAATTATGGGAGGTTGCGATGGGTGAGGGACAATATGAGTGGTGGGTGGTTGATGGTGGAAGAGGGAAGATGTCGTACTAATGGGAGGTGGAGGTTGATATAAGAGACGGGTTCTAAGAAGCGAGAGGTGGGAAATTCCTATAGGTGTCTCATAGTTGTAATAGTGATTTGAAGAGGAAATGGCATGGGAAGAGCAAATTGGTGGATAAGAAGAAATAGGGCCTAGGGCACGCTATTTTGATTTATTGAGAATTTACAAGTGGTCATGAGCACCGATTACAAATCTTATTACAAAAGGGCAATATTCTTGTAGTGTTGTCTGCATCCCTATATGTTACTAAAGGGTGAATTAAAGGCGAGATGCTAAGTCAAATATATCATTAATTAAATCTAATTTATCTCTATCCATCACTAACCTACTTAAACTTTTGAGTTAAAAAAGTGTTTAATTATAATTGTATCTTTTCCAAATTTGATATTATGCCCTTTAGATTTGTTATGTAATAAAAACTATACATTATTTCGATAAGTCATCCTTGCTAAATCATCTACTATAATATCAATTTTTACAAAAGGAATCAACAAGTGCATGAATACTAAGGTTTCATTTGGGACAATTTTTTATTACTCTTAAAAATAGATTTCTAGTACAAAATTTTATAATTCCATATATTTTTTTAACTAGAAAACAGCCTTAGAAAGCAATAAAAAACTGCCCCAAACAAAGCCTATTTAGTGAAATCTACTTTTAACCAAAAACTTGAGCTTGTGAGTGAAAATAAATCATTGAGTGTTTATACTAACATCTTTTTAATTAACTATTCTATTTGAGAGTAAATAAAAATTTATATAACCTAGCATATAATGGCAATTATGGCCTCATAACCTCATAAAAACTATCATTAAGTGTATGGTTTATAATCTATAAATTTTACAAAAGTATGTCATTGTCTAGACTATGATGAACTAAGAAGATTGCATAGATTGGTTGAAGCAACAGACAACAAAGCAGTCAACTTTTAATAAGCATGCACAATTAACTAATTCTAAAAAGTTATGTTCCATTAAGACTTCATTTGAGAGGTCTTTTTTATTGCTTTCTAAAATCGTTTTGTAGCATAAATTTTTTTTGAACTCAGAAAATTTCGTACTAAAAAGCTGCTTTAGAAAACATTAAAAAAGCTCTTTCAAATAAAGCCTAAATTTATTTTTTGTCGTGAGAAAATTATAATTTTTGGAATATGACTCAAGTTATTATCACAAATATTTTTAGAGAATAATTTTTTGTTTTTGTGATTGCCTTGTTACTATTTACATGCCGAGCACGAAACTTAACTTAAATAAAGTAAAAAAAAAACTACAAATCTCCATTGTTGTCGTCATCGTCATCATCATCATCATCATTATCATCATAATCAACATCATTAACATCATCATCAACATTATCTTGAGTGTCACCAAAAATACCTTATTGTTAAAATTGTTTCAAAATGGACAACATGTAGGTCTTGACCTCTTATGATGTAAATAGTCAACCTTGGTACTGGCTTCCATAAGATCTTTATGAGATATACAAATATCAGTTTTTGTTCTTTTAGTAGACCCTAAAGTCATAAATGTCTCCATTGAATGAAGAGCTCAATTTTGACTGAAGCTCCTATCACTTTTTCTTCTATAGTGCATAAAAATTTCATTAGTCATAATAATAATATTTTTAAATAATTTGATATTTAAAATAATTTAAAATTAATATTATTAATACCATAAGATGCTCATGTGAAACAAATGGAATTGATACTACTACTTATGAAATCTTCATTTATAATGAAGTGATTAGAGGGGCCACCCTCGAGGATTATTTGTAGTGCTTATCAACCCATTGTAGTATAAGACTATTTTCCACACAATATCATTCATCTAGTGTGGCCAACATCCCTTTGTGTTGCTAATGTAATTTGTGTTACATGTTTTTCAAGCATCATTATAAGCGGTATTAGGGGTTTGAGAAATGCTTCATAATGGTCTTAAGCATCCCTCCTAAAATTAATGATCTCATGAAATATATAACCTCATATTTATGTTTTTCGTGATTTTGAACTATTTAATCATAAATGTTACATATCGTATGTATCCTAAAATTAATGATCTCATGAAATTCAAAACTCTTAATTAGGGTAATAATTGAGTGAAGCCAACTCATGAGCCGACTCAAGCTCAACTCGACACACTTGATGAGCTAACGCACCAATTTTGAGCTAACACTTACTAAACTCATCAGCTCGTGAGCTGACTCATTTAAAAAATGTCAATATTAAACACCTTTTACAAAAAATTAATAAAGTTAATATAATATTGATAAAAAAAACTTAAAAGATATATTTATCTTCTTTATTTCTCATTTAATTTGTTATTATTTTACTATGTTACGATAATAATTACTTGAATAAAAATAATTTTTCTCTATTTTATGATTGATAAACCAGCTCATGAGCTATCTCGAACTGAATTAATTAATCAAGCTCAAGCTCAAGTTGAGAGTATCTCAACCTTAACTCGACTCATTTACTCCCCTACTCCCAATTACTAGGTTAAGATGAGCTGCATATGGCTTGAGCTTTTTCTTGGAACATAACTCTCATTTATTAAATCATTTGTGGCTAATCGGGCAAGTTCCCATGCTTTATAAGGCCCTTCAAGCCCATAAATCAGATTACCTGGGCCGTCCTGTTTTCCTTCCAAATTCAAAGGCTATGAAATAAGAGTTTATTTGGCAGATTAATTTTAGAAAATATATTAAATAAATAGATTTTTATCAAATTTAACATTTAATTTTACATTAATATTAATTTCAAATTTGTATAAACACTCAGAACTGCAAGATTAAAAATAAAAAAATAAAATAAAATGAAATTCAACAAAAGATTTTTTTTTGTCATAATACAATTGTATAAAAACGACTTTGAGAATTGCTAAATTTATTTTATGATCAATTGTACTTATAAAAATTTTGTATTATATTAATTGTAAAATAAATTTAATAATTTTTAGATTTATAATTTTTTTGAGGATATATTATATTTTTTACTAAAAAATGTGGCTGTTATCTACCAAAATTTTACCTGTTGTAGTCACATGGTGCCAACGTGGCAGCCTTGTGGCATTCCACGTCACTTTACATGAGATCAAGTGGGCTTCATTGAGGACTGTATCAATTGATTGGGCCCAACAGAATAAAGGGCTGCTTTAATGATTGATACGATGTTTGAGCAATTGCATTGCATTTTTTAACAATAGAAATAGTCTTTATTTAAGGGAGCAATATCGTATCAATCATTAAAGCAGCCCTCATCTTTATTATATATTTTAAATAAAAAACATCTCGAAATAGTCCATAGACTTCACACATATACACACACACAAACATATATATATATAGTCATTCCGACCTCTATCAACAGACAATAGTCTTTCAGACCTCCGTCGCCTACTATGGTCATTCTGACCTCCATCAACAGACAACGGTCTTTCTGACCTCGGTCTCATGCCGACTACGGTCCTTCTGACCTCCATCGCCTACTATAGTCATTCCGACCTCTATCAACAGACAATAGTCTTTCTGCCCCAGGTCTCCTGCCAACTACGGTCATTCGGACCTCCGTCACCTACTATGGTCCTTCCGACCTCCATCACCAGAGAACGGTCTTTCTGACCCCGGTCTCCTGCCGACTACAGTCCTTCTGACTTTCGTCACCTACTATGGTCCTTCCGACCTCCATCAACAGACAACGATCTTTCTGACCCCGGTCTCCTGCCGACTACGGTCCTTCTGACCTCTGTCGCCTACTATGGTCCTTCCGACCTCCATCAACAGACAACGATTTTTTTGACCCCGGTCTCCTGCCGACTACAGTCCTTCTGACCTCCGTCGCCTACTATGGTCTTTCCAATCTCCATCACATGACAACGGTCTTTCCGACCTCCATCCTATCGACTATGATCATGCCGACCAAACAAACATGTCTAAATTGTAACTCCCACCATGTAATGCGCTCTATATGATGTACATTTGTATCATCAAAGCCAAGGCCTTCTCCCAAGGAAGGGCCTCATTTGTAATCGATTGCAAATACTAGTGTATTCATTCAAACTGGGTTAGGCCCCGTGGGTTTTCCCCTTCTTCAGGGGTTTCCACGTAAAAACTCTGGTGTCTCTTATGAACACTACACCCTCTCACTCATCTGATTGTGTGCTAGATCTTCATACAATGTTAAGACGTTAAACTATATATTTTTCTTTCGCCGCGAATACTCCAGGACGCAACAATTTTGAATCAATTTTGTATAATGAAAGAATTAATTTGGAGCAATATCATACTCTGAAACTGAAATGACAATGTATGAATAGTCTGTAACTATTTTGAAATTTAACCCTTTTAAATGTTAGGTGATTGTGGAGAGTAGTGATGCGGAGCACTAGTCGTGCAATAGTATAAGCTAAGGATCATCTTACCGACATATGTTATATTTATGTTTTCTTTTATTTTTAATTCTGTTATAGCACCACTTTCCTAACCCGCGTCAAGCTGTTCCAGCCATTAACTTGTTGCTCGTGGTGCTATTCCTGAAGACCAGGTTATCGTCCGCGACACTTACCTTATATTTTTTATTTGAATGTTGAAGAAACACGACCATAGGTCGTTAGTGACTTCGATGATGAATAATATCATATTCCCCCAGCTCACCGTAGACCACACGATCAAATTCATCGCCAGACGAGTACAATCCGGGTTAAATTGGGCATACCATTCTTTGAAGGCAAGTCATACATCAAAAATTACCTAGACTATGAGAGAACTGTTGAGGCTTTCTTTGAATACATGGAAATCACATCAGATAAATAGGTGAAATATGTTGCATATCACTTGAAAGGAGGGGAAAGTGTGTGGTGGAAACAACTGCTACAAGCTCATCGCCGTGAAGGGAAACGATCCATTCGAAGCAGGTATCGTATGAAACAATTGATGCGGGGGCATTTTTTGCGTACATACTACTTTATATTTAAGTATCGGCATTGAGTTCAGGGCACACCTACCATCAACGAATACACGAAAGAGTTCTATAGATTAAATGCCCGAAATAATTGAACTAGACTGCTCATCAATTAGTTGCGAGGTATATCGACAGATTGAAGGAGGCTATTCACAGTACAGGAAAATCATGTATTAACGAAGAATTTTTCAGCAAAAAATTGTTAAGTTTCCGGCGAAAAATTTTACGGCGTTAAAACAAACGCCGCAAATCTTTTCAGGAGAAAAAAATTGTCCACCAGAAAATGTTTCCGAGAATAAGCCCGTTGAAGTTAACAACCAATGCCCGCCTGGACTCCTGCCTCGCACCAGTCTCGCATTGCCCAAACTCCTGCCGCCAGTGCTGCGACGCCTGAGTGATTTAGTGATTCGAAACAGGCTCCTTTGTATTTCAAGTCCTCAAGGAGCATGCTATGGAACAAAATGTGTTAATATGCAAACTCTTTTATATTTAATAAACTAATAAAGAAAAAAATAAATAAATTAAAATAAAATATTAAAATGAGTAAATAATTAAAATAAGTTGTTAATTAATATTTATTAAATTAATAATTAATAATTAATTATTAAATAAGTTATTAAATTAAAATTAAGTTAATTATTAATTTAAGAACTTATTTTAACTATTTAAGTTAATAACTAATTTAATTTAATTATTAATTTAAAAACTTATTTAAAATAAATTAAAATTAAATATTTTAATAATAATTAAAATAAGTTATTTAATTAACAATTAATTAAATTAATAATCAATTAAACTAAGTTATAAAATTATGAATAAATTAAATTATGAATATATAATTTTTCAGAAATTATTAAAATCTGCTTGAAAAACTATCAGAAACATATCCAATGAAACTCCGAAAAATCTGCCAGAAAATCTTCTTGAAAAATTTCTGAAAATATTTCAACGTAATCGGTTGAAAATCTGCCAAAAAAATTGCTAGAAAATAGTCAGTCGGAAATCTACCGAAAAATCTACCGGTAATGGACTATTTTCATTTAGTGTCAAGATAAAGTTAGAATTAAACTCCATTTTTTCATTGTCCCAAGTAGTTAATTTCACTTTAAAAGCTGAATTACAACTCAACCGCCATTCAAGAATTTATTTATATAGGTGTGTCGCCTTAACGAGTCTGCCCTGAACAAAGACCCTCACCTTCCGTTCATAGGCCATCCCCATCCACTACGTCGCAACACCCTATAAACATTATCGTGTCCTGATCCAGAACACAAGCCCCTAGCCTCCTCGTGCATGCCATGCAAATAAGGATAATGCATATTCAAAACCCACTACTCTCAAATGCTACCAATTTTTTCAACCTGGACACAAATCAAATGAGTGCCTCCAAAGACCTCAAGTCCAATTAGTGGAAGGAGAAATTGACAAAGAACATGCACAAGATAAGAATGACTACATAGTTGAGACCAAGGATATCGTGGCAGATGAAGGAGAAGCAATAACTTGTTTCTTAGAAAAACTATTACCAGTTCCCAAGCAACCCACAAATTCTTAACGCGATGCAATTTTTTGCACTCGTTGCACTATCAGTGGGAAAGTGCGTCACTTAGTCTTACGCTCCTTCGTCATGGCATTATAGTTGAATACAACTAAGAATCAACAGCCATATAACATTAGTTGGGTCAAACGTGGGTTACAGATCCCTGTCTCAGAAATGTGTCAAATTACATTATCTATTGCCAAGCAATATTCATGCCAAGTATTGTGTGACGCGCATGCCACATAATCGTTGTTTGACCATAGAAATTTGATAGTTGTACCAATTATGATGGTTGACAAAATACTTATACTTTGATTGGAAAGCAAAATGGTTACGACTGTTATGGACTTCATTTGAAACATCAAATAAGACTGCGAAAAACAAGACAACCTTATATCTTGTTTTAGGCCGAACACTTTTGCTTGCGAGCTGAGACTCCCTTGACATTTTTGCATTGGTCACCACAGATAAACAAACAGAGGAGTAATCATAACCAGCTAAAGTAATTCATACACTTCTTCAACAGTTTATAGACGTCGCATCTCCAAAATTACCACCAGGCCTTCCACTTGCTCGCACGATCCAACACCAAATTGATTTCACGTCTGGTGTTGTTCTACCCAACTTACAACATTATAGAATGAGTCCTAAGAATCATGTTATCATGTAAGATTTTGTTGATGATATCATCTCTAAAAATTTTATTTAACCAAATCTTATCCTTTGTGCCGTGCTAGCTCTACTAGTCTCAAAAAAAAAAAAAGGTCATTGAAAAATGTGTATTTTCAACAAATCACAATGAAATTCCAATTCCCTGTTTTGCGGCTTGAGGACCTACTTAACAAACTTGCATGCTCAAACATATTATCTAAATTTGATTTCAATGGATATCATCAAATTCGCATCTGTCTGGGTGATGAAAGGAAAATAACTTTAAAAATGCGACAAGGATTATATGAGTGGAAGGTTTTGCTATTTGGGCTATGTAACACCCCCTCCACTTTTATGCGCCTAATGAATGAGGTATTAAAGCCCTTCCTAGGTAAATTTACATTGTCTATTTTGATGACATTCTCATGTATGATACCAATCTTTTGGAGCATTTAGATCATCTCATGGAGCTTTTTCAAACTTTACAAAGTCACAAATTGTACCTCAATTTATCAAAATACAAATTTTCTACACCTAAGGTTTCTTTCTTGGGATTTACTCTTCCAGTCAAAGGTGTATGTGCTGATCCATAGAAAGTGTTAGCCATTAAGACTGGCAGACTCCTGAAAAAATATGTGATGTTCGAAGTTCCCATGGCCTTACGAATTTCTATCGTCGTTTTATCTATGGTTTCATTATACTTATGGATACCATAACTGATTGTTTGAAGGGCAAAAAATTCCATTAGTCTATTGTACAATAACCAAGAAGCACACCTTAAGTTTCACCCCAGTTTTAGCACTACCAGATTTTACACGCCCCTTCAGGTAGACACAAATGCATCATAAATTGCAGGAGCTGTGCTCTCTCAATAAGACTGGCCATTTAAATGTTCAATGAATAGCTCAATTCAACACATCAGAAATGGACTACATATGCACAAGAATTATATGTTGTCGTTCGAACATTAAGACATTAGAAACACTACCATTTACATCAGGACTTCTTGCTATGCAGTGATCACCATACCTTTCAATTCATCAATTGTCAAAAGTATATCATCAGAATGCATGCCTGCTATATTATGTTGTTGCTGAAATTCACCTTTGTTTTGAAGCATAAATCTGGGGTGCAGAATAGAGTTGTTGACACCTTAAGTAGGCAAAGCGATATATTAATTCGAATTACAAATTGAAGTAACTAGCTTAGAAAGTCTAAAAGAATTATACTCCACTGATAAGGACTTCAAGTCATTTGGAAGTAATACTCAATAATGAAGCTGTTCACTAATTACTCCATATGGCATGGCTATTTATTTAAAGGAAATGTTTTATGTGTTTCTGTCTCTTCGTGGTGGCAATAGTTCATTGTCGATACACATGCAGGTGGGTTGGCAACTCATTTGGGTAGGTAGAAGACAACGTTGCAACTTCAGACATGATTATTTGGCCTCGCATGTAACATGATGTTACTCGATTTGTCGAAAGGTGTTCGATTTGCCAAGAATTCAAGGATGTTTGACAGAATACAAGGCTTTATACTCCATTACATGTTCCAAGTTCTATTTGGGGAGATTTTAGTATAAATTTTGTCTTGGGCCTTCCACAAACTAAAATATACATGCATTCCATTATGGTGATAGTAGATCAATTTTTCAAGATGGCGTATTTTGTTTCATGCAAAAAGACTTATGATGCAGTACATATTACTCAATTATTCTTTAAAGAGATAGTTCGCTTTCCATGGTTTACCCTTCAACCTTAAATCTGATTGAGATGTGAAATTTATTAGCCATTTTTGGTGTGTTCTATGGAAACACTTGAAGACAGATAAATTTAAGTTCGACATATCATCCTCAAACTGACGGCTAGACGAAGGTTGTGAATTGTACGCTTGGCAATATGGATCATTGCCTTGTCCATCACCATCCTAAACAGTGGGATTGTGTATTAGCTCAAGCTCAATATTCCTATAACTGACCAATCGATCTAATATGCCGTTCTATTTTTAGTATTGTCTATACTAAAGTGTCAAATCATCTGTTTTATGACGCAATTGTCTATACTAAAGTGCCAAATCATCTGTTTGATGTTGCAATTCTACTTAAATGCATTAACCAAGAAGCTGTTAACTGGACTACTCATTGTAGGTCCATTATTCAGAAAGTCCGCAACAAACTAATGGAAGAGTAGATTCTGCTTGGTATTATATATTCACAGATTCTAATATTTTAGTATCATTGATACGTCATAACAAAATTACCTTGATTGGGCACGAATCTCGAGGCAAAATCAGTTCGGAAACTTCAGAAATTAAATTCAAGAGCATATGAACTCCGATTTCAGCGAACTTACAGTCAAACTGAGTGTCTCGGAAATACAAATCCAACGACACCAAATTTGACCCAATCCGAGTCCAAATGGGTCCAAATCAAGGACCCGAAGCACTATTGGAAGGTTCAAACCGCAATTTGAGTTACCAAACGGTCTCCGATTTTAACGAGCTTATACTCGAATTGAACGCCTCAACGAGACGAATCCAAAGAGCCCAAGATCGTCGAATTCCGACAACATTAAGGCCTTAAAATTCCCAACGAACGGTGCACGATCAAAGGATTCAATATCGGCCGTCCATTCAAAACACTCCCAGTTCGCCACTGATCTCACGCCTATTTACGGGTTATGCCACTCCAGAAAACTATAAATAGAGCCCTCATTCTACACCAAAGGGACTCAACTGAAGAGAGAGAAGAAGAAGAGAAGAAGGAGGAGAAGGAAGAAGCTCCTCCTCGACCACCGCCGGAGCTCTTCCTGCCGCCTGAAGACGCCGGAACTCTGCCGGATTTTTGGGAGACGCCGGAACTCTGTCGAATTTTCGGGAAACGCCGGGAATTTGCAGAACTTTGTAAACTTCCTGGAAGAAACAAATTGTATTCTGATTGTCTCGACTTGTGGGAAGAATCAGCTATTTGTAATCTGCAAAAAACACTATTGGAATTTTACAACTGGGCAAGTCCCCGTGGTTTTTTCCCTTTTTGGGTTTTCCACGTATAAATCCCTAGTTCATTTTCTCTTTACTGTTTGTGTGTTAAATTTACGTGCAACGCTCGGACGCGAATTTACAAACTCTACCGCCGCGTATTTTCTAACACGCAACAATCATATATATATAATAGCAAGAGAGCAAATATGGAATGAGAGTAGATATGATTCAGATGAAAAAGCAAATATATAAGAATTTAAATAATAAGCAATTCAGTATTTGAATCTATCAAACATATGCATGCCAACATTATAACATAAAATAATGTGAGAGTTTCCTAACATAGAGTGTGAGAAACAGCTATACATGAATCATGTGAAGATCTAACAATGTCAAACATAGAAATTTATTAATGTAGAACATAAGGAAAGATCATACATAAAGCACTTTAAAACTTACTAACATGATAAAAAAATATTTACATCACATGGTTTTAAGCATATTTAGAAAAAAAAAATTCTAACAAATTTATAGATTCAACATAACAACACATATACACTTTATGTTGAAGTAAAGTTTTACATGAATTATGATATCATACCAACGCTTCTCTCCTGCCTTATCGCGCTGCTCTGGCGATTTAGGGCATCCTTCGTGCAATCGCCTTTGTTTGCCTTCGTGCTGCTTTTTTCTTCACTTTTTCCCTTGTGAGTTGTGAGATCTGAGTGTTTTGGTTGGTCTTATGGTGTTTCTTGCCCTTTTGGGCTTGTTACTCATGGCGGATGTTCCTCCGACTAATCCTTGGGGGAAAGCGTCTAATCCGTTGGTAGCAAAGAATAAAGGTTTCTTTAACTTTGATGCTGATGGCTCTAAATCTCCTTCTAGATCTAGATCGTTCAAAGAAGTGTTATCCGGTGCTTCTTCTTCAGGTGATATTTTTCCTACTTTTCAACAATCAGTCTTTAATGGTGTTCCGACTGTGTTATTATCTGATGAGGAAGTGCTTAAACTAGCTTCCCCTTTTCAATTTATGTTGGTGGGTATATTTGGTTTGCGCCGTCCTAATCTAGATGTGATACAAATTTTTTTTTCATCTCTTAAGCTTACTGGTTTTTATTCTGTAGGACTGTTGGATGCTAGGCATGTTGCTATACAATTATCAAATAATTTAGATTATAGTAGAGTTTTTGCTAGACGTTCCTATTTCATATATAACTGTCAAATACGTTTGTTGAAATGGACTCTTTTTTTTGACATTAAGGAAGAGTTGCCTATTGTGTCGATCTGGATATCTTTCCCGAATTTATGCCTGCATTTTTTTAATTCCAAAGTTTTGCATGCATTGGGTTCCATTTTCAGGAGGCCGCTCCAAACGAATCAGGCTGCTGCCTCTCGGACCCGTCCTTCTGTTGCTAGAGTTCTTGTGGAAGTGGATATTTCAAAAAAACATCCAAAGGAAATTTGGGTTGGTTCCAAAGCTTATGGATATTTGCAAAAAGCTGAATTTGAGAAAGTTCCAGATTTTTGTACTCATTGTAAAGTTCATGGACAAGCCCAAATTGACTGTTTTAAACTTCACCCGGATTTAAAGAAACCTGCGGTTCAAGCTAGTGGGAGGCTTGGATCTGCCGAGAATAAAAAAATCTATGTGCTAGTCGTGGATAATAATAAGGGAGAAAATGTTATTCAGGTGGAACCGCCTCCGACTAGTCAAAATGATCATGTGGAAATTGGTAAAGACAACGTGGGAAATGTTGAGGAATATGGCCATGATTTGGTGGGTGTCCAGGATACATCTGTTTTGATTTTAAACTCTAAAAAAGATCTTATGCTAGATGATAATAAGGTTGAAACTTCTACTGATCCTAAGCTTTTTATTTTGATTGATGATATGCTAAATGATATGCCTATTAATTCTAATTCTGTGGCCATTGACAATGCTTTGATCTCTAGACAGGATAATGGTATGATGGTGGGTAATGGTGCTGATGCTTCTTTTGATTCTTATGAGGAAGGAGAATTTATTCCTCCTTCAAATTTAGTTGCCTCTTCTCTTACTAAACAAGGTACTTCTTCTTCTTCTCCTATTATGAATGGTCAAAAAATTGTTGAGGAGGATGTGGTTACTAAAGGTGGTAAGAAAAAAGGTAAACAAAATAAGAATATCTGTCCTGCTACACCTAGATCCACCAGAGCTCAAACTTCTTCAAAAGATTGCAATGATTAAAGATCTAATGTGGAATGTTAGGGGCATTGGTGGTAGGGATTCCAAAATCAGAGTTAAAAATCATTGTAGGATTTACAATATTCAACTTCTTGTTTTAATTGAGCCGCTTATTACTTTGGATAAAATTGCTGATACTTCTAAGTTTTTGGGTTTTCCTATACATTTTGCTAATTGTTCTAACAAAATATGGATTATGTGGCATAAGAATATCTCTTTAAATATTGTTGTTGACTATCATCAAGTTGTTCATTGTCATATTAATGTTTTTAATGTGAATTATTTTGCTTCCTTTGTTTATGCTGCTTGTAATATAATTAATAGGATCAATCTGTGGGAGCAACATATTAACTTTTCTGCTAATATTAATGGCCCATGGGGTGTGGGAGGTGATTTTAACATTATTTCTAATGCTAGTGAGAGAAGGGGAGGTAGCCAGCCTAACATTAGAGCTATGAAAGATTTTAATTCGATGATTAATGATTGTAATCTTAATGATATTGGTTTCTTTGGTAGTCATTTTACTTGGAGTAGGGCTAATCTCTTGCAACGTTTGGATAGATTTCTGTTTAATAATGATTGGATGGCTCAATTATCGGTTACTAATGTGGAACACTTAAGTAGAACTCTTTCTGACCATGCTCCTATTCTCTTAAATATTAATGTTATTAGTCAGACTGGTTCCTTTGCTTTTAGATTTCTTAATATGTGGTTACTTCATGATAACTTTAAAGCTGTGCTTGAGACTAATTGGAATGCTCCTATTTTTCCGGATAACAACATCATCGGTATGTTGCGGTTGTGGGCTAAACTGTCTAAACTGAAACAATGCTTGAGATTTTGGAACAAAAATGATTTTAAAAATATTTTCTCGAATATTATTGAAGCCGAGACTAAAGTATCTGATTTGGAGGGTGTTTATCTTGATAATCCGAATGAGGATAACATTATGAATTTAAATCTTGCTAAAAATGTCTTATGTCAATTGCAATTTCGAAAAGAAGCCTATTGGAAGCAAACATCCAATGCTAAATTTGTTATGGAGGGAGACAGAAATACCAAATTTTTTCATACTATTGCTAATAAGAACAAGACCAAAAGTAAAATTCATAAAATTGTGAACAATGAGGGCATTCTTCTTGAGTCAGATGAGTTAATCTATAAGTCTGGTGTGGATTTCTTTGTGAATATGTTTAACAGTCATTATGATATTACTCCTATTTCTAATCCTGTGATTATTCCTAATCTTATTAATGATGATGACAATTTTCTGCTTTGCCAAATACCTACTGAGATTGAAATTCTTAATGTTCTTAAGGAGATGAATGGTGATGCTACGGCAGGTGCGGATGGGTTCACTACCAAGTTCTTTCAAAAATCTTGGGAGATTGTTAAGGGGGATGTTATTAACGCTGTGAAAGATTTTTTTGGAGGTACCCCCTATTCTAAATTCTTCTCCTATTCTAATATTGCTCTTATTCCGAAAAAAGAGTGGACCAATGCTTGGACTGATTTTAGACCTATTAGTCTGTGTACCTTTTTTAACAAACTAAATTCTAAAATCATTGCTAATAGATTGTCTAATATTTTACATAGAATTATCTCTTTGAACCAAACTGGCTTTGTTAAAGGGTGAAGTATTAGTGATAATGTTTTACTTGCTCAAGAACTTACTCATGATATTAACACTAAGTTCACTGGGGTAATATTATCTTTAAAATGGATATTACTAAAGCTTATGATAATCTGGATTGGAATTTTCTTTTTAAGGTGTTGTCCTTATTTGGTTTTAATCAAAACTTCATTTTGTTGATCAAAAATAGTGTTGAGAATTGCTTCTTCTCTGTTATTATAAATGGTAGAAATCACGGTTATTTCAAATCTTCCAAAGGCGTCCGTCAAGGTGATACTATTTCTCTTGCTCTTTTTATAATTGCTATGGAATATTTATCTAGAGGTTTAGATGATCTTTTTGCTAAGAATATTAGTCTTAATTTTCATACTATAAGAGGTTTTCCTATATCTCATATGAGTTTTGCTGATGATTTCATTTTATTTTGAAATGGTGCCATTAAGAATGTTAAAATTTTAATGAAATTCCTTACTAAATTTCACGGTTGTAGTGGTCTTGCTTTTAGCAAAGACAAGAGCAACTTTATTGTTGGTAAATCGCTAAATCAGAACAGGATTCATGCTATTCAAAGGGTTTGCAGTTTCCAGTCCAAGAAGTTACCGATAAAATATTTGGGATCGTCGATTTATAAAGGTAAAACAAAGAATTTCATTTTTGAAGATATTTTCACTATTATCCAAAAAAAGTTGGCTAGGTGGACTTTTAGCTTCCTTTCTTTTGGTGGTCGTTTGGTTCTTGTGAAGTCTGTGCTTAATTCGATTCCTATCTATCTGTTCAACACTTTAATGCCTTCTTTTGCTATTTGTACTAGACTTGAGAGAATGATTAACAAATTTTTTTGGGGGTCTAAATTTAATACCAATGCGATTCATTGGGCAGCTTGGCATAAAAATTATGGGGTTTTAGATGAAGGGGGTCTTGGCTATAAGAACTTGAATGATATGACTATTATTTTTTCTCATAAATTGTGATTTTCTTTTAGATCCAACAAAAGTTTATGGGCTCATAATATGAATGTTAAATACTGCAATAATCTGCACTCGACTATTTGCTCCTTTAAAAATACTGATTCTATGACTTGGAAAAGGCTTTGCAACATTAAATGGGAAGCTGAGAAATTTATTCAGTGGGGGTTGGGTAAGGGTGATGTTTATTTTTGGCAGGATAACTGGTTGGGTAATTTCTCGATTGAATCCTACTTAAATACGCATACTATTGAGTCTACTAAAGTTTCTTCTTTTGTTTTGTATAATAGATGAAACTTGGATAAATTGAAGGAGTTCTTGCCTAACTATTTAATAGATGTTATCATGAATATTCCCTTACAATTAAATTGCATTGATAAAATTTTATTTTCTGCTTCTGCTAATGGTAAATTTCAATTACGCAATCTTTGGGAGAATTTTCGTATTTCTGTTTATAAATCCCCTATGTTTGCGGCTATTTAACATAGTACTTTTCCGATTACCTATTATACTTTTGTTTGGAGATGCATTAAAGGCTTTTTACCTGTTGATAATCTGCTTAAAACACTACAGGAAAATCTCTTCTTTCCGGTGAATTTTTCGGCGGAATATTTGATAGTTTCCGGCGGCTTTTAAAAGTTTCCAACGGATTTCCGGCGAAATTTTGTTCGCCGGTAAATCGAGCGTCGGAAAATTTTTCCGTCGTAATAAATCCGGCGGAATTTTTTTCCGGCGGAAAAAATCCGCCGAAAAAAAAAATAAAAAAAAAATGATTTGCTCCGAATCCCGCCGCCCGTCGCTCCGAACCCTGAACCGCCCCCTACCGCCGCCGGCCCGCCCTCGTGCGCCCCGCCCCGCCCCGCCAGCGCGCGAACCACGCTCCCGCCCCGCCCCGCCGGAGAGCGAACAACGCTCCCGCCGCCTGCCCGCCAGCGCGCAAAGCGCCTTCCCGCCGCCGGCCCGTGAGCGCGCGAACCGCCCGCCCCCCGCCAGTGCCGCGAACCGCCCCACCTGCGCGCGAAGCTCCCGCGTGGATTCGAACCCGCGCCAAAGTCCCACCTCCGCCTGCGAGCGAACGCGCGTGGAACAACCACTTTGACGAGGAGTAAAATATGTCTTAAATCAAACTATTTTATATTTATATATATATACTTGAAAACTTAATTTAATTATTTAAAAATAAATAAATTTAAATATCTCAGTTAACTATTAAATAAGTTATTAATTTTATAATAAATTAATTATTAATTTAGTAACTTTTTATATTATTTTAAAACACTTTAAAATAAATTATTGAAGTTATTAGTAAATTATTTATTATATTAAAACTGATTATAATAATTTATCAAATTATTTATTTCCATAAAATTTTAAATCCGCCGGAAACTCCGTCGGAAACTCTGCCGAAAAAAATCCGTCGGAAATTCGGTCGAAAAAAATAGTCGGAAAAATTTGACCTTTATCCACCGGAAATGCGCCGGAAAGACCGTCGGAAACAATTCCGCCGGAACTCCGCCGGAAAATTTCGTCGGTAATGGGCAGTTTTCCTGTAGTGAAAAGAAAGGTATTATTTTAGCTTCTAAGTGTTTATGTTGTTCGAATATGAAGGATATTGATCATATTTTTATTAATGATTTGGTTGCTCAAAAGGTTTGGTTATATTTCAATAGCATTACGGGTAAGAACTCTATGACTATTCATAGTAGCTTGATTTCGATGTTAGATAGTTTGTTTCATTCTATTAAAGGTCATTTTTTTAACCTGTTGCCTATTCTTATTTTATGGTATATTTGGAAAGCAAGAAATGAGGCTAAACATGAAAATATTAAGATGGATGCGGTCCTTATTATTAATAATGTGAAAAGAAAGGTTTTGCAGCTTTATACCTACAATGTTATTTCTACTAAGACTTTCACTAGGTGTAGAGAGCTGGCGGTGATATTTGGTATTAATCTGGATATGATTACCACTAATGCGGTTGATTCTTTTGTTTATTAGATTAAGCCCAAACCTCCTTATGTTAAATTAAATACTGATGGTTCTGTTGGCCTGTTGAGGGCTGGTGTAGAAGGTATTATCCGTGACTCTTTTGGGGATATCTTGGCTGCTTTTGCTGCTCCTTTACAACAAGTAGATGTTATTATGGCTGAACTGAATGCTCTTCTTCTTGGCCTGGAACTTCGTTTAAAATTTGGGTTTACTTTTGTTTGGATTGAAGTGGATGCTATGCTTCTTGTCCAAATTATTAGGGATTGTGTTACTGGTAATGCTCAAAATTTTTATCTTATTAGGAAAATTAAGACTTTATTGAACTTGATGAATTTCGACATTTCACATATTCATCGAGAAGGCAATATCTGTGCTGATTGGTTAGTTAATAAGGGTTCTTCTCTTAGTGGCTATGAGGAGTTGGAAATTCTAACTTAGATCATTCTTTTAAAGGAATGGTTCTTGTGGATAAGGCTTCTATGCCTCATATCAGGTATGGTTGATCTTCTTGGTTTTTTTCTTGGTGCTCTGTTCTTTTTTGGTCTGCTGCAGCTGGGGTGTTTGTTTATTCTCTATATTGGCTGGTGGCAGTTAGCTTTGTGTTGGTATTTTATTTCCATGCCGAAGAGTTACGGGAGTTCTCTGTGTGGCACTTTGGTGGACTACTTGTCTGAGCAGTTTTTTTTCTGTCAACTGGATATTGATGTTAGATAATTCTGGGTTGGTTTTGGGTAATATTCTGTATCCTTATTTTGAGAGTCTGGGAGCTTTTGGGGTCTAGGTTAATTGGCCGGTTTTGGGTGTTGATGTTTACGATAATTTTAAGCATTGGAATAGGTCGTTTCTTCAGGGTATTATGTTGGATTCGGTTGATTGTTGTAAGTTCTGTTATACTATTGATATTGCTGGGATTATTACTTTTATTATCTACTATAGTTTTCTCACGTTTTTTTTGGAGGATGCCTTGCAGGTATTTCAACAAGTTTCGTCAT
This sequence comes from Dendrobium nobile, assembly GCA_022539455.1. Classification (NCBI taxonomy): domain Eukaryota; kingdom Viridiplantae; phylum Streptophyta; class Magnoliopsida; order Asparagales; family Orchidaceae; genus Dendrobium; species Dendrobium nobile. The sequence continues at coordinate 37,285,450 of CM039722.1, read as the reverse complement.
TTGAGCATCAATGACAGCAAGGTATTCTTTTCTTGGTTTTGACATTTCTTTTTCTTGTATCGTTTGCCTTTTTGCAGGAGAGCTATGCTGAATGAGATGATTTGGCTCCTCCTTTTTTGGGTGCTGTTGACTCATAGCCCTAGTAGTTATTTATGTTCTTTTTGTAATCGTAGGATAAGGATCCACCGGCTCGTAGGTTTTTTGGTTTTATTTTATCCTGTAGCTCATTCGAGCAGTAGAGAGCTGGAGGATCCTTCTAAGGACTATGTAACCGATTTTTTGTTATTAACGCGTAGGCCCCGTTGTGAGTTTTAACTAAAAAAAAAAAGTTTTACATGAATTATCTTTCAATATATTGGAATAGCATGCCAAATGGTATCACACATCCTTGGGCAATGAATAATTAATAATAACGTGATATACTAAACATGGAAGAATCATCATATCTTATTATTCATTTGAATTATTAATTATGAATCTCGTAGAAACAACAAGTAGATGTATATTATGAAAATACTATCTATATCATTCATGCTACTTTGATGATTAGAAAATAATTATGTATAATAGACTTTGAAATAAAAGAAAACAATCATGTCTTGTAGCTAGTCAAACAATAAAAAGAGAGCTTAAGAGGATTGAAATCTAAATGCTTTTTAAAAAAAATTTTATAAAATTTGATTTGAACAAATTAATTAATGTATGAAATCTATGAATGAATGAACTATAATTGTATATGAAATGTTATATTCACTTTTTTTTATATCAGATTCCTTATTCCTTATTTTGTCAAAATAATTGGATTTTACAATCTTACTATTTGAATGATCACCATTGTCCCCCATGAATAACATGAAGGGAAGAGTAATAGAAATAGAAACGTAAATTTAACACATACTAATAAGATAATTAATATAGCAAAGTACTGAGTTAAATCGGGCGATTTAAATTGTCCTCTTTTTGTTTTACTTTTTTTAGTTTCCATAACAAAACTCAATGGATGATGATCACACTTACAAATTATAGATCTAAACTTTGTTTAAATCAATTTATAAAATTTCTTTAGAAAATTTTTTTGTTTCTCACAAAAATATATTTATAGGATAGAAAGTAGTTTTTCTCAATTGAAACATATAGACATTAATTTATTGAGCTTCTTATGGTGCGCCGGACATTAAATGCTATAATTATTTCACGGGAGTCCCTTTTAAGGTTTATGAGATTATAGAATTTCACTTTTTATAAATTTAACATTCGTTAATGTGAGAAAGGATATGATGAGTTCCTTGATTTCGCTCAATGAAGCTTAAGAATCTTTTCCAAATAGACTGCAAACAAACTCAACCATATCCATCATATATGCTTGTATTTATATCCCACAGGATTTTCTTTCTTAATCTCCTTCATCTTACATCAAGTTATAATTAATTTTGCTGAATAATTTACATCATTTTAGTCTGATTCAATTTATTTTAAACAAATGATGATTATCCACAAATAAAAAATTAAGTTTCAACAAAATGAAATAAAGTAAAAAAAGGTCCAAATGTCATATATCCAACAAACCTAATGCATATTTCTCATGAATCAGTGTTTATTTGAATCATAAGTTATATAGATATATATATACAATCACATGCTTTACTATCAGTCTTTAGAAGTCATGGAAAGTCAATGACAAATGTGTTGAAAGATTTCTCAACAATTTAGAAATCAAAGCAGTGACTTTATATATATTAATGAATTGTGAAGAAGTCCAACCAATCCTAGAGTAAGTTCTCCCATAATGTACATAATGAGTAATATTTATTCGAAATACTAAAATATTATTTGGATTATTTGTCACTAGGTATTTTGTAAGTAATTTACCTCTAACATATACTGCGGATATTGAGCAAGTTATTGCAAAAGAATTCCCAACTTGATTTAGATCTTATGTGAGCCCTTAAAGTTCAAATTGTTTATTGAGTTATATCTTATTTAATACTAAAAATCCTAATATTTAAAAAAAAAAATAGGTACATAACACTGATAATAAGTGTTTCGATAAAGGTCTGTAAGCACTAGCATGGGGTCCAATACAAAAAGTAAAGACCTTGTTAATATATATAGTGAATGGATTCAGATTTCATTCTAAGTCATGGAGTGAAGGAAGACTAAAAATTATGGAGTATGTGTCAGAGGGAATACTTATGAAAAAGATGAGTGTGATTATTATGATATTTTGAATGAGGTTCTTGACCTAGAGTACACAGGCGAAGATGAGAATTTTATATGTTTGTTTAACTGTCAATGGTATGATCTAATATAGAATAGAGGCACAAAGATTCATCCTGCGTATGGTTTAGTAGACATAAAATATAGTAGAATATATGGGAAGTTTGACCCATTTGTATTAGCAAGTCAATCTGTTCAAGTTTATTTCAACAAATATTCCAGTGATTATAAGGATAAACAAGATTGGCTAGCTGTCATAAAATAAAAGTATAGGGGATAATTGATCAACAATACATTATAACAACTATACATAAAGAGTCTGAGATGTCAAATTGCAGTTTGTTGAAATTGAGAAGATGTCAATTACAACTTATAATATTGAAATGAAGTTAGAAGATGTAAATAGTTCAACTAGCTCATCAAGTGAGAACGAGGATGAGAGTGAAGATACCCTGAAGAGCAATAAAAATATTTCTGATTTTGAGTAGTTTTTATAATTTATGTGATTAAATTTATTGTAATATAGTTATTGAATTATATTTTTTTGAAATCATGTTAGTAAACATATCATTCTCTTAGTAAACATATCAAATCTATTTTGTATGTTAATCATTATTATGTATTCTATAATTCTTTATATTTGTTATAACTAATTTATCTATATTTTATTTTTTTTAAAATTTTTACTTATGCAAATATCTGGAATACTTACAATTTAATTTTTTTATATATTATAATGATTTACTAATTGCTTCTTTTAGTGTAGATAGCTTTAATGACGATCCTCCTCGTAGATCCTTCACCTCAAAATTTTCTTGAAAGAAGTTGAGTGTTGGACCAAGCAGACCTCGACAGCCTAATGAAGTGAGGGGCAAAGATCAGTTCCACTAGTAATACCATCACCACCACCATCTAGGAGTCAGCAGCAGTCCCCTAGTGAGCAGGGTCAAGGCCAATCAGATCCACATATTATTGATGTACCACCATCCTTTCCTGGGAACTTCCCTCTTGGCTCAACAAGTCATCGATTTCCCTCTCTAGATGAATCACTTGTATCTCCATTCTATCCATATTACCCCCTGCCAGCATCACAAATTGGTCCATCCACCATCCCTTACCCTCCTTACCTCCACCCATATTATTACCCAAATCCAGTACTGCTAGAACACGGTGGGCTATCTACACCAATAGAGGTTGGTGTTGGGCATCCTGTAATTGTAGCAGATAAGCATCTATACATTAAGCCTGATGGTGATACGTAAGTTAAGTTTATTTTGTTAAGTTTATTGTAATTTGATATATTATATGCTATTAACAAAAAATTTAACCTACAGCTTCAATCCCTCAAGACCACCTACCCATAAAATTTGGGGCACCATAAGGAGTAAATATGATGCTTTTTACTTATCATAAAAAAAATCCCAAAGAAAATTAGGGATATATGATTTAGAGAATTTCAAGTATATTTATTTGATATGAATTAAAATATTTGATTTAATTTATATTAATATTATTTGTTATGTCTATATTTTTTTATAGAAAAATTTTAGATGGTTGCTTGTGCATAGTATGAGGATCATAATAAATTTTGAGACGAGAGGATCAACCTATCTTAGAGACATGTTCATGAACAATAGAAAGTCTGGACAACGTCCATTATAGATTGGAGTTAATTTTTTTATATATTATAATGATTTACTAATTGCTTCTTTTAGTGTAGATAGCTTTAATGACGATCCTCCTCGTAGATCCTTCACCTCAAAATTTTCTTGAAAGAAGTTGAGTGTTGGACCAAGCAGACCTCGACAGCCTAATGAAGTGAGGGGCAAAGATCAGTTCCACTAGTAATACCATCACCACCACCATCTAGGAGTCAGCAGCAGTCCCCTAGTGAGCAGGGTCAAGGCCAATCAGATCCACATATTATTGATGTACCACCATCCTTTCCTGGGAACTTCCCTCTTGGCTCAACAAGTCATCGATTTCCCTCTCTAGATGAATCACTTGTATCTCCATTCTATCCATATTACCCCCTGCCAGCATCACAAATTGGTCCATCCACCATCCCTTACCCTCCTTACCTCCACCCATATTATTACCCAAATCCAGTACTACTAGAACACGGTGGGCTATCTACACCAATAAAGGTTGGTGTTGGGCATCCTGTAATTGTAGCAGATAAGCATCTATACATTAAGCCTGATGGTGATACGTAAGTTAAGTTTATTTTGTTAAGTTTATTGTAATTTGATATATTATATGCTATTAACAAAAAATTTAACCTACAGCTTCAATCCCTCAAGACCACCTACCCATAAAATTTGGGGCACCATAAGGAGTAAATATGATGCTTTTTACTTATCATAAAAAAAATCCCAAAGAAAATTAGGGATATATGATTTAGAGAATTTCAAGTATATTTATTTGATATGAATTAAAATATTTGATTTAATTTATATTAATATTATTTGTTATGTCTATATTTTTTTATAGAAAAATTTTAGATGGTTGCTTGTGCATAGTATGAGGATCATAATAAATTTTGAGACGAGAGGATCAACCTATCTTAGAGACATGTTCATGAACAATAGAAAGTCTGGACAACGTCCATTATAGATTGGAGAGGCGTATGGACAGATTTAAGTAGAGCTTTGGCGAGCCCTGAGTTCATAAAAATAAGAGAGCAAAATAGCAGAACAGAACATCTGATTATGGGGGGTTAAGAAGCTCCCATCATATTGGCGGATTTATTCGTGATACTGAACATAGACGATGAATGTTAAAAGCTTTTAATTAGTTATATATATATATATAATTTTAATTATATATTATATTTTCAGAATGAGTTTCTTGGCTAGGAGCCGACACCACTGGAGTTACATATGATGGCTCACCAACATCAAGTTGACTATCAATGAGTTGTTGAAAAGGCTAACAAACCTCATGTGAGTATAATTTTTAGAGTTCGGGAATATAAATATAATATAAAAAAATCTCATTTTAATATCAATTTATTTTATGAATTTACTCTCACAGGATAATTTTGTACGAGTTTGAAAAAGTCATCAGTTTACTGGTGAGGGATCATCTTCAAGATCGACTCAGTATTCTAAGTATCATACATGGTCAGATATTATTGGAGGAATGCATAGGGGGAGAGTATATGACTTGGGTTCGCAAGACTATGCTTATGAGTGCAGTTCATCCACATCAGTATTTTATGATCCTAGTGGAGCTGAAGAAACTGTTAGCCAGAGGATTGTAGCCCTGACAAGAGAGATATAAGAGATGAGAAATTTTCAAAATGAGATGCAAGTAGAGTTGCAATCCTATAGAGATGAAAATCAAAAGAAGAAAGAGCAAGAGCAGACACATGAATCACCAGGTAGTGAGAACAGAGATGATGATTAGTTCTCTTATTTGTTTGATGGACTTTTGGTTTTAACATTTGGTTTGATGAACTTGTTGTGTGAAAGCGAAGACATGGGACATTTTTTGTGCATTTATATGTTATGATTATTGTAGACTTTATTTAGTTTGATGAACATTTTGTTTAAACATTTGGTTATGTTTATTGTGGATTTCATTTGAATGTTATAAATGTGAATTTTATATTATAGTTGTGGGTTGATTATAGTGGCATGTTGCCCATATTTGTGATAAATGTTCTCAATTCTGTACAGTTTAGTGAAAAATTGAGTAAATAGAGTGGAGGCTGTTAATTTTTTTTTTAAATGTTACAGGTTTTCGGCAGTCAAGCGGTAGTTTGGCCGCCAGAAACTTCGATACTGGGCGGCTTATTATAGTCGTCGAAAATTTAATAAAGCGCCGATAAATACCGGCGGTTGCCGGTGGTCAACCGGTGGTAAACCGGAGATTAAGCTGTCGGTAAAACTGTCATTTTTGACATATGGTAAGGCACCATAGCTTAGTCGGGGGTCACCGGGGCTATGACCGTCGGAAATTACCGGTTGTTTATGCCACCGGAAAGCCGCCTGAAACGGAACGCCAGAAATTGTTTCCTACGCCGTTTATACCGGCGGTTTACTAACCACTGGTATTTTATGAAACCGTCGGAAATATAATAGGAACTATCGGAAAAAATCTCCGGTAATTCCTGATTTTTCTGTAGTGTTTCACAAAATTCCTTAATATTCCAAAGATGTGAATTATAACATATATTTAGACAAACAAATGCTTTCATTAGCTATCCCATTTGAATTTAATGTCATGATAAAACTTTCTTTTGAAAAGTTGTCCATGGATGAAATTTACAAATTTTTTGGTTCTTAGTCTTGTTATGAAATTGTAATATTGATCTTTTTAATCATAAGCATGTGTCTGTATAACTACATCATGTAATAACATACACACATTTTTATAAGAAGTGATTACTACATCAAAGATTTTCAGTGACTCCTTCCGAATTCATTTATATAGAATTAACCATTGTTCTTATTTGAAGTTAATAGTTACATGGGCGGTTCAATTTATGAATCATAATGGATATATTCTTTGGCTTCCATTTATAAGCATCCTTCGAAGATTTACTTGCCTACTGCTTGTTTACCTAGAAACTCTATCGCAAGGGTTCTTGTCAAGATGAAAATCTCTGGTCTTTTGATAAAAAGATTTGGTGAAAATAAGAGAAATATTGCTTCCTTCGGAAAGTTGTCTTTGATAAAATATCCTAATTTATCTCCCATTGTCGAATTTATGGCCATAATTCCAAGGGGCGCAAGCTTCATCCTGAGCTTAGTAATTTAGATGAAGAACTTGTGGATAATGTTGATAGTTAGCTTCTTATGTTATCTATGATCCTAATGTGGCCAAAGGTCACATAGATGTTCCAACTATTTTCAAGTTGATCAACGAAAAGAATTCTGAACATCCTATTCAATAAGATATCGATTCAGCCAATTTAATGGTTGCTATTTCTTCGCAGGTAGATAACACAAATGCTTTTGAAACATCAGATACTTGTTGCTCTAAATTGGGTTTTGGTAATCACCTAACTGAAATAGTTTCGTATGTTGCTGGTCTTGTGATGCTGTAAAAAAATTAATGGAGTTGTGGTTATCAGTACGGATATCCGAAATGTTCTCTTGACTGCATTCAAACATATACATAATAGGGGTGTCAATTTAGGTTAACCGGTTGGGTTCGGGTTGAACCCGGAACTTACCCGATGCAATTGGACACGATCTGAACCTAACCCGTTTTTGTAAACGTGTCGGTTTGTTCTACCCGGACCCAACCCGTCGGATTACCGGGTTGACCCAACCCGACACAGATGTATGGGATATGACTGAATAACCGTGCGAAAATGAGGAAGACAGCGACTTAGGCGACGACGGACTTCCGATTCCGAGCTTCTGGCGAGCTGTTCCGACTTTGGATTTCTGATTCGTCAGGAAGGAACGTCGTCGAACCCTCGAAAGAGGCGATTAGGCGACAACTAAAGAGACGCAACATAGTAGCAACAACGGTGGTGCGACAGTGACGTGACAATGGCGGCGACTGCCGCAAAGAGCGGCGATGACCTCAGGAGGCAAAGACGTGAATAACAGATTGAGTGACTTGACAGGCGAAGGGATGCAACGGGTCATTTCGCGGACATGGCCGACACATTGGACCGCAGACGAGGGCAAAACTTTTCCCGGGTCATTTTTGGGTTTCCGGGTCAACCCGAATATGACCAAAAACTAAAATCGGATTATATATTCGAACCCGGACCGTTTTCTAACCGGGACGACCCGAACACATATTTTTTCAGGTCTGGTTCGTGTCGTGTTTCGGGTCGTATCAAAATTTAACACCCCTAAAACCTAACACTGATGAAAAAACATTGTTCTTGCATAGAGGCAATCTTCTCCGACCAGGGAAAATGCCTTTTCAGTTCCTCAAATTTAAGGGCATGGTAATTTCCTCAATGTTATTAGGTTACTTTGGATTCATTTGGAATAGTTTTCTTAATGTTTTTTAAAAAAAAATAATAATAAATTAAAATTATTTTTTATTAAAAATATGTTTTAAAAAATAGTAAGAAAACCGCCCCAAATAAAACCTTAAAGAGACAAATAAGGATCACCTAGTTGAGGAATCCAAAGATCCTTCTTGTGAAGCTTACTCTGACTGTTGCTCTCTCCTCTCCCAACCGAAAATCTCCAGTGAAGACTACGATCGACGAAAAGATTCCAGTGGATAATTTCTCGTCTTATATTCTAGCGAATTTTCAGTTGTGTTTCAATTCATTGTTCTGTTATGAAAAGTCTTTTAGAATATTTTTTTCGGCAAATTTAAGGACATAAAAAAAAAAGACTAAAAAGAGGGTTTTTCCTCTTGGAAAATCTTCAGACATGATGACTTTCGTCATATTTTAATTTATTTTCAAGCATTTCTTCACATAAAACTCTATTTTTCTATAGTAAAAATAAAGTAAATTTAATTACAAAAATAATATGTTTATCTAATTATTACCAGATATTTTTTATTATGCATTGTTACATTTCGATTATCCCAAGGTTAAATTATTTTATTTTTATTACATATTAAATATTGTTTCTTTTACAAAATAAAATTCTGCATGCCCCCTCTAATCTCTATGCAAATTAGCATCAAGAGCTCATGTCATTATTTTTTTTAATAAAATAAAATGAAAAATCTCTCAGAAACTTTTTTATATATTTCCAAATTTAAATTGCAAAATAAACAATTAAGGAAATCATCATTTGACGAAAACCAAAAGACATAATTTCATCTTAATACAATAAATAAATTTCTATTATTTATTTATTTGGGAACGGGGCATCTACCTGTAACAATCCCATTAGGAGGATTAATTATTCTTCGCGGAACCCCAAAGCAGTCTGGAGACCAACCAGAATGCATCACATCACCATTTTGTTGTGTACCGCAGTTCGGTACTATGACTCGGTACCACAAACATGGTTGCATCTAATTCGTCTGTAGATGTAGAACTGCTTCCATCATCCGCATAGAATAATTTCTCCATTAGAAGACGCATGACGACATAATTAATCCCACGGCGAAACCTAAGGGAGCCAACCCAGATACGCCATCCCACGCTTTGACATAAAACAAAATACTTATCTCTCATTCATACAAAAATTTAACATTTTTAAATAAATTCTCTTCACTATTTATTCTAACTTTTTCTCTGCTTAAAAACGATTGAAGTCCATATGAACTAAGCTGCTGAGGCTTTGACGCGCTTACGGCGGGATAAAACGGCGGACGAGACGACCGGCGCCGCTGATAAATTGACCGGCCTCGCCGGCATGACCGCGATGCAAACTAGCGGGGACTTTGAGACCGCAGTACTTGTCACCACGACTGGGCATCCCAGGTTGCTTTTTGTACTTGCAAAGCCGGTCACAAGCTGCGCCACAGATTCTGACGGTGAGACCATTGATCTTGGTGCAACTCATCAACATGCATCGGCAGTAACATGAGAGATTCCTTTTTGTGGCGGTTGATGCAGCGGCCACCGCTAAGAGGAAGCAGACGATGACAACCAAGATGGCCTTTCTGAAGCTGCCCATTTCTTTAATCTCTTCGATGTATTGCAGAACTAATTATGCGAAGAAGATGACTTTATGTAAGGAGAATGAATCTATTAATAGGTGTTTGTATTGGTACTTTGTTAGGGGAATGGGAGGTAGGAGATGGTCTGTAATTGAGGGAGAGGGTGATTTGTTGAGAAGGCTCTTCAAGTTGTTTTATGTGGTTTCTACGGGACCCTACAATAAAATATTAAAGATGAGATTTTGAATACGAGAGATTTATTATTATTATTTGGTATTTTGTTTGAATTGGATGGATTTCAGTATTCTAGCATTGCATGTTTGAGATTGACATAATATTGAGATAATACATTGATAGTGATTTGGCATTAATCTCTCATTTAGAAGAAGATAAAACATTGTTACTTCAGTTTGATTTTTAATTTTCTGCTAAATTTCCCCTCACAAAATAGTTTTTCTAAAAAAAAGGAAAACCTTTGATTTTTAATTTATTTTTTTTATTTTTGATTTTAAAAAAATTAAAATGCATTTTTAACACTTTTTTTAAAAATTTTCAAACAAGATATAACAACACACATACTAAAAACAAAAATTGCAAAGCAAGACCCATACTAATCGAAAAGCTAATACAAATATACAATCAACGTTACATATATTTTCTCTTTTGATATCACAAAAAAAAAAGGAACACAACTACAACAACAACAAAAAAAAAAAAACTAGAAAACTTAATACAAAAAAATAAAGAAATAACACTACAAGCTACAAACACACTATTCATCAAATGAACCCTGAGCTAGTGGTGGTAGTGGTGATTGGAAGTAGCAGTGTAGGGATAGAAACTGATCCTCGAATAATGCACGATCGACCTCGTGTTGTTATTGTATCTGCTCCTAGTATCTCTAATAGAAAAGCTAATACATATTAGGAGCAGATGCACCAGACTCTTGAATGTGGTCTTTATTCACATCTCTAATCGATCAAAATGCTTTATCAATGAGTCAGGAGGTGGAGACAGGAAAGTTGGTGTTGGTGCAAGATAAGCTTGTGCCTCGGGGGCTGTTGGTCCTTCTAGAGGCGTTCCCATGAGGAAATTGCTATAGAAGATGTGAAATTAACTATTGGTGTAGATGGTGGCAAAGTGATCGATTGGTCACTACGGAAAAATTGCCAATTACCGATGGCCAAAATTTGTTGGAAAATACACAAAATTCGCCATAAATTAGTATTTTTGATGGATTTTTGACGGATTTTTTTTCAACGGTAAAACGCGCGTCAAAAAGGTCATTCTGGCGCAAAATAGTATGGCGAAAATATTTTCGATAGAATTAATTTGCTCGTAAAATTTCTAACAGATTTTTTCGCCGGAAAAAAAAACAACATATAAACTTCCTAACTGGAACCACCCAACCCGAAATTTGTGATGAATTTATTTCCACCGGAAATGAACTATTTTCCTGTAGTGGGTATAAGTACATCAAGTTGTATTTGACATCTAATACATAAGCTAAGATGTGTCCTAGTGCTAGGTTCTATCTACGACGTACCTTAGGGTTTCTAATGAGGTCAAATTTTCAATATAGCAGATAATCATATATGTCACATTAAATTCAATGCTAGTCATATAGAAGTAGATAACAATGGATAACAAAGGTGTAATATTAACCTTATCACTAGCTTTAGGAAGAATTGATGTTTAAAAGATGTGCTAAATAGATCAGGCATTTAAGACTAATGTGCTAACTAAAGTAAAGTGAGTGGGGACACTAAAAAAAAATTGCCCATTACCTTCAAATTTTAATGTTTTATTTTAATTAAATTTAAAATTTTATAGTTTATTTTAATTTATTAGTACTTTAATATTTTATTTTATATAATTAGCAATTAAATAATTTATTTTAAATAATTACTAATTTAATAACTTATTTTAATTAATTATTAATTTAATAAATTATTTTAATTATTTATTAACTTTAATATTAGAGTTTTAATCAATTTCAAATCATCCTTGGCTCAATCCCCCACCTACTTGGGTCTAATTGACCAAGTTGACGAGGACATCTCATGTCTTGGTCAACCCAAGCCTTGTTTGGTCAAATTTGACATATTTAGGTCAAATTCCCTCTTAACGCATTTAAAGCTTTCTTAATCCTCCCTTGACCCAAACCACGGCCAAGGATGATTAATTCCCTCATTATTAACCCTAGGATGGATCTCAACTATTGATCATGAGCCTAGGGTTATAAATAAGCTTGTTAGGGCATCTTGGGGGGGATTTTGGTTCGTGCTTTCTTTCCAAGCTCTCCCAAGCCGAAGTTTCTTGTGTGTGAGCTCTCCCAACTTCCCTTCACCATCCCCAAGCTAGATCCATCGACCAACCCCCACCGATGGTGAGATCTCCTGCAAACCGAGCCTAGAATCCTTCCTAAGCAATTTGATGTCGATTTAGTGTGTTTCAGAATGTGGTTTCTTCTGTAAAAAGGAGCATAGAAAATCTATAAGTACAACAAGCCCGAGATCTCTCAAATCTATCATTTGGATTTGGTACAATCCTCAAACCTAGTCTAGGATACTTAAGGTTAGTTATCTTTGTATTAAGCGCATTTTAGACAGTGCAAATTACCCCCCATGAATGCTCTTTATCCATAGATCTTAAGTTTAAAACTTCATCTTATTTGATCGAGTTGGTAGTTCAAATGAGATGAAAAATGATTCTTAGGGCATTTCGGTCATATACGATAGGTGTATGAAATCTCCATAGTTGATCGTTTGATCAATGGCAGAGATCCCATCATTCCGAGGTCTCTTCCAAACTGCGAAACTGATATGTCAGTCAGATCTCATGTTCGATGCAATCAAAGCCATTCGTCTCAAACTACATGAGATCAGATGGCTCTAGAGGCCCGCCTACATGGCTAAATGGATGCCACATCCACGACAATCATTTTCGCGTCCACGATAATCATTATCGCAATCACGTGGTAATCATTCTAGTGACGCAATCATCGAGCCCCCAGACAATGATTGCCCGCAATTAGGGGAACAAATTTGTGCCCATCACGTGGCCTAGCTGTCGCTTTTTCTTTATTTAATTATTTTAAAAAGTTTTCACTACAGGAAAAATGTCCAATACCGGCGGTTCTAACCGGCGGTTTATGAACCGCCGGTTTTACCGGCGGCATGGCCGGCGGTTTTGCCATAGGCTTTTAACGACGGTCGAACCGGTGATTTTTCTACCTTAAGCCGCCGGTAATAGCGGCGGTCCCTAAACCGACGGTAAACCGCCGGACATCAATATGAACCGGCGGTTTACCGGCGGTATGACCGCCGTTGATAAGTGACTTTTTCCCGGCGGTCCGGACCGCCGGAAAATCGCCAGTAGATGCCCTAATACGACCAGCCCCGCGCCTGGCATTTCATTTTTACTCTTTCCTTCTCTCTCTCGGTCACTCGCTCTCCCGTAGCCTACGCTCGCCTCCGCTCGTCCGACCGCCACCGACAAATCTCCTCCAACCGCCGCCCCCAATCCGATCGCCGCCGACGAAGTTTGTCCGACCCCCGACGGTTAAACTCCGACGTCCGACAACCGACCTAGTCCGACCCCAACTTGTCCGATTTCTATTTTAAGGTTATTTTTTATGGTTTTTCATTGATTATTTGTTCTCACTACACATTTGCAAGTATTAGAAATATTTTGGATGATTTAGGTAGTAAGCAAAGATGTAATGTTGTAATCGTTTTGTTAGATCTAAATTTTTTTTTATTAAGTGTTATTTTAGTTTAGGTGGAATCAATTTTGTTGATTGTTACTTTTAGTTAGAGATAGGAAGAGAGAGATTGAGGGAGAGAAAAGAGAGGGAGGGGACCATCTAGAGATAATTAAGGGTATAAGTGCTAACACAAAACTAAGAGTGTTTAACCATTAGAGATAATTGAATAATGGAATGACCCATTTTTTAGAGCATGACTAAGTCCTAAAAAGGCTCTAACCTTTTTAAGGTGAGGATGCTCTAACCTTTTCACGGATATGCTCTAACCTTTTTAAATGACCAAATCATTTAAGGTGGCTCTCTCTAATATTAGTCATGCTCTCTAATCGTCGAAAGGCCACCTTTTTAAATGACCAAATCGTGAAAATCATCATGACTGCATTGCTTTAGAGCATGACTAAGTCCTAAAAAGCCTTTCGACGATGGAGATGCTCTAACCTTTTCACGGATAACACATCCACCTGAGCATCCTCATCTCAGCAACACTTATCTTAATATTATGCCTCTCTTTTAATGTCCAACATTCTGAGCCATAAAGCAATGCAGGTCTCACCACCATCTTGTAAAATTTTCCCTTAAGTTTGAGTGATACTTTTCTATCACACAATAAACCTGAAGCATTCCTCCATTCCAAAATCTAACTTAAGTTCTACAAATAATATGTCAATCTATTGCACCATCACTCTGAACAATAGACTCAAGATATATAAAATGAGTACACTCATTAATGACTTGATCATTCAAAGTCACAAACCCCTCACTAGATCTATTACTACTAAAATTATACTCCATGTATTTTGTTTTAGATTAACTGAAATGAAAACCTTTAGACTCTAAGGTTGACCTCCATAATTCAAGTTTACCTTCAACTCCCCTCTCTAGTCTTATCAACTAGAAGAATAGCATTAACAAAAAGCATACACAAAGATGCATCCTCTTGCAAATGTCTAGTTAGCAACAAAAAGCATATACAAAGATGAGGATGTTTAGATGGAGAGATATATATAGCAACTTTCTGGGGTTAATGCCCTTTGCCTAAATTATAACACATTTGCACATGCATGTATTCTAATAAATGTTTTCATAACTATATATGGTGACGTTTGCTGTATTCTAATAAATGTTTTCATAACTATATATGGTGACGTTTGCTTCAACGTCCAAATGACTATCCAAGAAGAGAGATATTGGATGTATAACAGATTGTTGCCGGGTCGAAAATGATTGACAGTTGAATTTATAGAGGGAGTTAAAACTTTCATTCAAGTTGCATCTCAACTGCCTTCCTTTCAGTTTGATAAAATGTTTAGATGTCCATGTTCGAAGCATAAAAATCTAGCATTCCTCAAGCCCGATGATGTGAAGCTTGATTTATATCGTAGGGGATTTCTTCCAAACTATTGGATTTGGACATCACATGGCGAGTACGAGCCACATAGAGATGCTCATGCCGGTTCATCTACAGCTTATGAAACATTTGATGAAGATCAAATGAGTAGACCCTATGAAGACCTTATTTTTGATATAGCAGGCCATAATTTAAGGTCTAATGTGAAAGAGCCACCAAATACAGAGACACAAAAATTCTTTGAGTTATTACATTCAGCTCAAAAGCCAATTTGGGAAGGTTGCAGTACACATTCGGAATTATCCATTGCAGTGAGGATGCTAAGTATTAAAACTGAGTATAATATTCCCCGTGAGTGTTTTAATGACGTTATTGGTCTTATGAAGAAAACTAATCCAGTTGGCAATTTAATTCCCTCAAACTTGTACCGAACAAAGAAATTAGTATCCAAGCTGAGTCTCACTGCTACAAAGATTGATTGTTGTATCAATGGATGTATGTTATACTATAAGGATGATGCAGCAGAAGTTATTTGTCGCACCTGCAATGCTCCTCGATTTAAGCAAAACTCGAGAAAACAACATCGTTCAAAGAAAGATGTGTCATATTCCCGTTTGTTTTATTTACCAATCATTCCAAGACTTCAACGGCTCTATGCATCAATGAGTTCAGCAGGCCATATGAGATGGCTTCAGGAGAAAATAGCAAAACGTGATGTTCTTTCTCATCCATCAGATGCTGAAGCGTGGAAACATTTTGATCGAGTGCATCCTTCATTTGCTGCTGAACCCCACAACATAAGATTAGGATTATGTACTAATGGTTTTACTCCCTATAGTCAAACAGCTACACCATATTCTTGTTGGCCAGTTATATTAACACCATACAACCTTCCATCAGAGATGTGTATGACTACTCCGTTCATGTTCTTAACTCTGATTATACCTAGACCACATAATCCGAAAGCAAAGATTGATATCTTTTTGCAACCATTAATTGATGACCTCAAATTATTATGGGAAGAAGGAGTGCTCACATATGACATATCAACAAAACAAAATTTTCTCCTTCGAGCTGCTTTGCTGTGGACTATCAGTGATTTTCCAGCTTATGGTATGTTGTCTGGTTGGAGCACAGTAGGGAAATTAGCATGTCCTTACTGCATGAAGAACAGTAAAGCTTTCACATTAAAACATGAAGGGAAAAATACTTGGTTTGACTTTCATTGTATGTTTCTAAATGCTAATCACCAGTTCTGAAGAAATAATGAAGCATTTGTTAAAAATAGAATTGAGCGATCACCTCCTCCACCCAGATTAAGTGGTGATGATAAACTACAGAGACTTTCTGACATTCCAACAATTATTGATTATCCAATGCTATCAGAATCTAAATTTTCGGGTTATGGTGTTCAACATAATTGGATAAAAAAAGTATTTTCTGGATATTACCTTATTGGAGAACTAATTTGATAAGACATAACTTGGATGTTATGTATATTGAGAAGAACTTTTTAGATAATATTTTTAATACAATTATAGATGTTAAAGACAAGAGTAAAGATAATGTTAAAGCAAGGATGGACATTAAAGAGTTTTGTCGGCAAAAAATCTGGAGTTAGTAACAACAACTGACGGTAAACTAATGAAGCCCAAATCTCCTTACTCTTTCACGTTAGAGCAAAAAAAAATGATATGTCAGTGGTTTAAAGGTTTAAAGATGCCTGATGACTATGGATCAAATATAAGCCGATGTGTTGACTTGAAATCTGCAAGGTTATTTGGACTCAAAAGTCATGATTGTCACATAATTATGGAGGTTCTTCTTCCGATCATAGTTTGTATGTTATCCGATTATATATCAAATCTGTTGATTGAGCTTAGCATTTTCTTCAAAGATTTATGTTCATCTAAACTAAGTGAAAATGCTTTACGGAGGTACGAGGATAACATACCAATCATCCTATGCAAGTTAGAGAAGATATTTCCCCCGGGTTTTTTTGATTCTATGGAACATCTTCCAGTCCATCTACCTTACGAAGCTAAAGTTGGTGGACCTGTACAATATCGTTGGATGTATCCTTTCGAAAGGTAAATGTGTTAAGATTTTTATTAATTCTTCAATATTTTTGAATCAGTTGAGATAACATATTTTTATTAACTTCACGATGATTGTAATTGATTAATAAGTATCTGAACAAGTTGAAGAAATATATTAAGAATAAAGCACGACCAGAATGATCGATATGTGAAGCATATTTGTCTCAAGAAACAACTCACTTTTGCTCCTACTATTTCGAGCCACATGTAAGGAATACAAAAACAAAAATTGGTCGTAATATGGACTTCGATGTAGAAGAACAATCACATGCTACACTATCAGTATTTAGAAGGCAAGGAAAGCCTAGTGGAAAATGTGTTGAAAGATATCTCAACGATTTAGAAATAAATACAGCGAATTTGTATGTACTACTGAACTGTGAAGAAGTTGAGCCAATCTTAGAGTAAGTTCTAACATAATGTTAATTATTAATTAGTAATATTTATTTAAAATACTAAAGTATTATTTATCACCAGGTATTTTGTAAGCAATTTGTCTTTGACAGATTCAAGGGATATTGAGCAAGCTGTTGCAAATGAATTTCCAACTTAGTTCAGATCATATGTGAGCACATTTTTTTAATAAATTTAAATCTTATAGATTATCAAAAATACTAAAATTTGAAAATATTTTTAGGTACAAAACCCTGATAACAAATGTTTCGATAAAGATTTGCAAGCATTAGCATGGGGTCCAATGCGAAAAGTTAAAACTTGGCCAATATATATAGTGAATGGGTTCAGATTTCATACCAAATCGTGGAGTGAAGAAGAAAAAAACTGAAAATTATGGAGTATGTGTTAGAGGGAACACTCATGAAGAAGATGAGTGTGATTATTATGGTATTCTGAATGAGGTCCTTGACTTGGAATACCCAGGCGAAGATGAGAACTTTGTATGCTTATTTAACTGTCAATGGTATGATCCAGTACAGAATAGAGGCACAAGGGTTCATCCTGCATATGATTTAGTAGATGTTAAACATAGTAGAAGATACGGAAAGTTTGATCCATTTGTGTTAGTAAGTCAAGCTATTCAAGTTTATTTCAGCAAATATCCCAATAGTTGTAGAGACAAACAAGATTGGCTAGCTGTCATAAAAATAAAAGCACGGGGAATAATTGATCAACAATACATTGTAGCAACTGCACATCAAGAGGATGAGATGTCAAGTTGTATGCCTGTTGAAATTGAGGAGATGACAACTACAACCTCTACTATTGAAATGGAGTTAGAAGATGTGAATAGTTCAACTAGTTCAGGCGAAGAAGAGAACGAGGATGAAAGTGAAGATACCCTTGAGAGTGATGAAAATAGTTTTGATGATTCTGATTAGTTTTTGTAATTTAGAATTGTAGAATTTTAATATTTTATAATAATTTAACTACTTAGAAATGAAATTGTTATTTGCTAGCTTGTATTTTATTAACTATTTTTTGTAATTCATTAACTACTTTATTAACTGCTTATCGTAATTCATTACCTGCTTCATTAACTGCTTTATTAACTGCTTTTCAATGCTTTAGTAATTTTTTTTTAATATTACAGATGGCTTCAGGCGACGATCCTCCTCGTAAATCATTTGCCTCAAAGTTCTGCCGGAAGAAGATTACTGCTAGCAGACTCACATAGGTTGAGGTAGGTGAGGGGCCTTCAGTTCCACCACATCTGCCTACACCACCACCGCCACCACCTGCCAGGAGCCAGCAGCATTCACTAGAGCAGGGTCAGAGACATTTAGATCCACCTCCTGTTGTACCTCCATACTTCCCTGGCCACTTCCTTCCTCCCAGCTCGACGAGTCCTCACTTCCCCTCTCCAGATCAGACACATGCTTCTCCATTCTATCCATATTACCCCCCACCATCATCACAGGCAGCTGGTCCATCCACTGGTCCCCACCCTCCTTACCCTTACCCATATTACTACCCATATCCGGTGCAGCATGAACATGGTGGACCATCAAGACCACCAGAGGTTGGCGCTAGCGATCATGCAGCAGCAACAGATAAGCATCAATACATCGAGCCTGACGGCGATAAGTAAGTTCAATTTAAGTTATTAAGTTATTTTTATTTTGATATATTACATGTTATTGAAAAAAAAAAAGTCACTTGCAGCTTCAATCCTTCAAGGCCACCTATACATATGATCCGGGATATAATAAAGAATAAAAATGATGCTCCTTACTTATCCTGAAAGAAGATCCCAAAACTAGTTAGAGATATGTGGTTTGGAGAATTTCAGGTTTGTTTTTTTTGGTATGATTTCAAATATATGATTTAATTTGTACTAATCTTTTTGATATTGCCTAAATTTTTACAGAAAGAATTTAGGTGGTTGCCTGAGTACAGCACGAGGATCAGATCAAATTTTGAGAGAAGAGGAGCGACCCGTCTCAGAGACATGTTCATGGACATTAGAAAGTCCGGGCAGCGTCCTAATTGGATTGGAGAGGGCGTTTGGGCTGATTTGAGTAGTGCTTGGGCTACCCCTGAGTTTATAAAAATGAGAGAGCAGAATAAACAGAACAGAGCCTCTGACTGCGGCGGTTTAGGAAGCTCTCTTCATACTGGTGGATCTGTACCACATACGGAACATAGGTGGCGACTGGTAAGTGTTTTGAATTGGTTTATTACATATATTTATGTTAGTATAACTAAGCATCAAATTTTCAGAAAGAGCACCTTGGTCAGGAGCCAACACCATTGGAGTTGCATACAAGAACTCATCAACATCAAGCTGACCATCATTGGGTTGATGAGAAGTCTAAGAAGGCTCATGTGAGTAAAATTTTTTAGAGTTTTAGAATAAAAATTTATTTTAATAAAACTAATTGTAACTCGCTGGATGATTTCGTACGAGCTAGAGAAAGTCGGCAGTCCACTGGCGAGGGATCATCTTCTGGATCGGCCCACATTTCTGAGTATCAGACATGGTCAGAAGTTGTTGGTGGAAGACAGAGGGGGAGGGTATATGGCATGGGTTCACAGGCTTTTGCTATTGAGGGCAGTTCATACACCTCTGCATTTCATGATCCAAGTGGAGCTGAAGAATCTGTAAGCGAGAGGGTTGCACGCTTACTAGAGAGATTGAAGAGATGAAAAGGGTTCAATCTAGAGAGATTGAAGAAATGAGAAAGGTTCAGAATGAAATGCAAGCAGAGTTGCAATCCTACAGAGCTGAAAAATAGAGGAAGAATGACCAACAGGAGCAGCCATCTGCAGACAGTGAGGATACAGATGATGATTAGATATTTTTTATGTTTGATGATTGTATTAATTAGAACTTGTGAACTTCTGAACTTGTGATTATAACATTATCATGAACTTACTTGTGAACTTTGTGATTGTAATCTTATGATGAGCTTGTGATTGTATTTATAATTTATGGTTCTGATGAATATAGTGGCGTGTTGCCTAACATATCTTGCTTTTTCTACAGGTTTAGACTTTAGGGTGAACCTCCCTCAAATAGAGGAGATGCTGTCAATTTTTTTTTCAGATGCTACAGGTTTCCGGCGGCGTACCGGCGGTTTGGCCGCCGGAAACTACGATACCAGACGGCCAATAATCAGCTGCCGGTAAAGGCATTACACCGCCAGTTTATTACCGGCGGTTACCGACGGCCACCAGCGGTGTTACGGTGGACATCCGGCGGTTTAGATCGTCGGTTCTACCGACGGCTCGACCGCCGGTAAACGAACCAGCGGTTACCGGCGGTTTAAAAAACAACGACGCCCAACTAAACCGCCGGAGGACCGTCGGTAAATTGACCGCCGGTAAGCCGTCGGTCATATAACCGGCGGCGTCACGGCCGAAAAACCGCCGGTTCAAAATCCGGATGTAACCGGCGGTCTAAGACGCCGAAAAACCGCCGCAAAAAAAAACCGCCGGTACAAGTTTCCTACGCAATTTGTTCCGGCGGCCAAAAAATCGCCGTATAGCCGCCGGTAGTAGAAAAAACCGCCGGTTAATATAGAGTAACCGCCGGAAAAAACCGCCGGATTTCGACGTTTTTCCTGTAGTGTTTTAAATCTATTTTAATTATTAAAACTTCAGTAATTAATTAAAAATTCATTTTAGATCCAAAATTTTATTTCTATATCATATCTTTCAAAAACTATGTCTACTTTGATTTAAAATTATTATTTATTTAAGATTTTAAAAATTTTTGAACTATTTTAAATACTAATTATTAATTATTTTAAAATAATAATTAACTATAAACAATTAAAATATTTTATAAAATTTAAAATTTTATTCTAAATATGTTTTAATATTTTAAATAAATATTTAGAGAACATTTATTTTTAAATTTTTTTATTTAATATTTAATTAAACCTAAAATATGATATTTAGTTATTCTTAAATAATATTTATATATTAATATATAATTAATATACAATTAATATTTATTAATAATAATTATTTTTAAGTAAGTAAAAAATATCTTATTTTAGAAATCAGAGAAATATTTCTTAAATATTTTAATTTTATATTTTATTTTATTTTAATTAAGTTTGGATTAATTAAATATTTAATTCCTTAATTAATATTTAATTTAATTAAAATTCAAATATTTTCTAAAATTTTATAAAACTAATTTTTAAATTATTTTAAATATCAGAGACCCTTTAAAATTTAATTTAATTTTAAATATTAATTATTTTAAAATTTCTTTAAATACCTTTTAATTATTTTAAAATTTGAAAATTCATAATAAAATCATTTTAATTCTAAAAATTCATGTAATACCTTGAAATTTTTAGAGCATAAACATTTTAATTTAAATTAACTTTCAAACATTAAAGCCTATTTTTTATTAATTATTTTCTAATTATTTAATTACTTAAATACTTAATTACTTTATAACTAAATATTAAATTAAACATTTTCAAATTAAAAATCTATTTTGAAATGATTTTCAAATCTCCTTTGGGTGACCAATGGATCTCTAAAAAAAATATTTTAAAATATTTTAATTCATTTTTAATTATCTTTTTTTAAAACTTTGATATTTATATGTTTATATATATATATATATATATAATATATAATATATATATATATTATATATATATATATAATATATATATAATTATAATATATATATATACATATATTTAACTTATATGTTTATATCATGGAAATAAATAATATTGTGAGGATGCATGAGCTCTTAATAAAGATTTTTAAAAATATTTTGAACTATTTTACATACTTTAAAACATGTTTACATATTTTAAATTCTTTAACATTGAGAGATCTCTTGAAATATCAAACAAGGTTATGCATGTGAACAAAATTCATGGGGGAATGATTGGACTCCAATCTTTCACTAATCATATCATTAATTTTATTTAATTATTGTGTAATTCCTTTTGCATGTTTAGGAAGTATGAGTACTTAGTATAGGCTCTCCTAATTCTAAAGACATGGTGTACTATGATGTGTTTCATTTCTCTTTATTTTTTCTCAATGGTTAGTCCTTAACACTTGATTTAAAATTATTTAACCTAGTGACACCTTAAGGATAATAATTAAGGACATGTCTAGTAAATTTAGAGAAATTCTAGGTGCTAGGATACACCTCTGATTGATATGAAACTTGAAATATTTGACTTAGTGACATTTTAAACACCCTAGACTTTTTTAGGAATTTTCTAAGAATTTATCAAGGATCCAAATGGAAAAAGAAAGTTCCTTTACAGGGAATATTTTTTTTTCATTTGGGTACCCTTATAAATGGTGAACCATAAGAAGATCGAAGTAAGGAGATCCATAGAAGGATTATAAGACAAAGATGAAGATGAAATGCCTTATTTTTTTAAGACGTGTGTCATTCAGTAGGATTAGAATCTAAGTTGTGCGGACCTTGGGTTGTACTTTATATGACACTTGCCATGGATTTTTTTTTACTCTGGTGGATATATTTATATTGATGTGTTTACTTTACTTGTGCCGTAGAAATTACATACTTTTTTAAGGTTTCTTTCTTGCATGTGTGTATGCCTAATTTTTCTACTCTTTAGGGATAAAACTTTTTTTACTTGTAACTAAAATTTAATATTTTAGATATTAAATAACATAGAAATCTAATGATATAGGAAATAGTCGGAATCATAAACTTCAACTAGCATGCATTGTATTAAAAATTAATTAAATAAAAATTTAATTACATTAGTCATATGAGCATATTACCTTACATAAGTACAAAGCTACTTAAAAGCTTCTTTAGATGTTGGCCTTAACTTTCAATAACCCAGCCATCCATTTATCTTTCATAAAGACCAGACAAAATGAATTTTATACTACTAGGTGGTTAGATGACATTCCTTTTTAGGTAGGATATAAGTCCATAATAAATTAGCTAGGACACTAGTGTTATTGTTGTGTGTAGAATACTAAACCCACCATTGATTTGGGGTTCAAGGCTACTACTATCGGTGTCTCGTAGTATGCCTCATCGGTGGGTATGTCCTTATCCTTTAGGGGATATAAATTCTACATATCTGCATCACTTGGATGATAACACATCTATCTCTCTATCTCTTGTATGCTTCAAGTGCATTATTTTCTTTTCTTCAGTTTTTTTCTCATTACTTTAGTCCCTCCAGATGTTGATGTGAGCGCGTATGTTGACTAAGCCAAGTTGAACCTTTCCTTTCCTTTGAGTAGGAACTTTTTTAGTTTCCTCCCTAAGTGCCAATCCCATTCGAGATGATAATATATGATTCTTCATCAAGAGTCTTCTTAGGCCCCAGCTTAAGATGTAATTAACCATAGGAGCTTGCATCCATAGGAAACTAAATCCACATCAAATAAACCCACACGAGCTGATGTATCAGGTGAGGAAAATCTTGCTGCTCTAATCAGGTCATGCATATTTTTATGCATCGAGGTGCATAGGCGAAAGTCACTATCTTCAATGATTAATCATATGTATGATCTAATATTCCCTCACATTGGCTCGCTTGCAAAGAGACAAAGGATTATGATCATTTTATCCTACAGGTGTTGCGGTCGTACCCTCTACACTCTGTCTCCCGTCAAGTAGTCTCCTTTCGGAGGTCCACATATATGATTATATTTAAATATAAAAGAGTGATCTTTGCTACACATTTTCCTCTATAGCAAAGTGGTTGGATAATTGAAATATTTTCAAGTTTTGTGTTCGAATCTTACAAGCATCACCGCACGAGCAGCAGGCAATACGGGCGGGCAGGCCAGCGGGTGGTGGATGCAAGTAGGTGGGCCGCTGGCAGAGCTGGTTAGAAGCTGGTGTTTTTTTTTTAATTATTTCGATGGCTTTTTTTTTTTTATGAAAAATTTTTCAGACATAGTTTTTGCCGACGAAATAATTTTTTCTATAAAATCTGCTGGTAATAGATGATTTTTTTATAGTGGGTGTTTATAATAGTAAGGTTGACTTGAGTCCAATCATAATCACTTATAGTGCAAACATTGTGAGGTTTTATACCAGTGGTATAAATATGATGAAGCTTGTAAAAATTGTGGTAAGAGAATTTTATAGGTCATTTACAAACATATGATTGCATTGAAGTGCGCTCCAAATTAATTTGAAGACTTGCAAAGAATTAAAAATGTAAATTTGTGTGAAAGAGAAATGCAACAAAGAATGAACTGAAGTGTAGTGCCAGCGAGCGTTCAGTGAGAACTTATGAGCAAGGAACGTCAACGATGAAGGATACGAAGCTGGTCAAGCGAATGAAAGAAATGAGCTGGACATCGGTTTAGGTAAACTTATTTGTGATAGATTTGCGGTGACTATAGGAAAATAGTCATTTCCAACAGAAGTAAATTTGTCACAAATTCCAGTGGATTTTCTAGCAGATTTTCGATGGAATATTTATAGCAAATTTTTATGAAGTTTTTGGTGGATTTACACAAAAAAAAAATCTGTTATATTTTAATAACTTATTATTAAATTAAATATTTTTATATTTTAAAATAAACTTAAATGATTTAAATTAATAACTAATTTAATAACTTAAATTATAATAAAATAAATTGAATTATAATTTCATTATTTAATTACAAAAAATGAAATTATTTTAATTAAAACATAAATTATAATAAATTTGTATAATTATTTATTTTTTTAAATTAAGTTAATTAATTTAAGTTGAGTAAGAAACTGAAGAAAATTAAAGGAAGAAGAAATCAAGGTAAGCAATTTTGGTATTTTCATAGTTGTCTTTAGGGTTTTGGGTTTAGGGTTTAGGGTGGATCATTAAATTGGGCGAGCCAGTCGGTTAGCTGGCTACGGTTGACCGATCAGGTTGCTAGAGGGGAGCAGTTGGGTTTGCTTGGAATAGGCTTTATTTTTTTTTAATTTTTTTAATGTTCCGACTAAAAAATAATCCATCGAAAAAATATTTTTGGCATATTTTTTGTCAAAAATCTACCATAAATGTTTACGGTGGATTACTTAGGGCCAGAAGGACTTTTCTGTCGTGTGTTTTATTGGCTAAATTTTTTTTGCCAAAAGTACTTATTTTAGAAGGATTTTGGCCAATTTTTGGTGAAAAAGGGAGTTAGAAATGACGTTTTTCATGTAGTGGGTGGATTTGTGATTGAAATGCGGCTGATTTGTGATGGATTTTTTATTGTCAATACATCATAATTCCATCACTAATTTTGTGATGGGAATTTCCACCACATGCTCGTCAAAAATTTTTTCCATCACAAAGTTTGCTGCAAATCACTAATTTCCTGTTGTATTAGTTCTTTATTTTTCTGCAAGAGTCAAAGTAGAATGTATTTAAAAACAATATACATGTATTAAAGTTTATAAAAAAAATAAATTTATATATTGATCGAGTTTTTTAAAGTGTCCAGAGTTGTAAAGGAATAAAAAAGGTTTGCTTATATATGCAAGTGGGGCTCCAAAAGATGATATCCCTGCCTTTGGGAGATAATCTCTTTTTGAATTAGATAGAAGACCTGGAGCTCGAAGACATTAAGCATGTATATCTAGTTCTACATATATAATAGGCTTAGAAATCAAGTTTGTTGTGGTGGAGTCTGGCCACATTTCTTTTATGTATAGTCAGAGTCTATTGTAAATCTTTTAATCAATCAATAAATAAAATTCCTTTATTTTATGTATTTTCTCTTTTATTTACATTGCATACATGCATTGCATCATATGGATGGTAGATTGCATTTGTGGATAATGTATGTGTATGTGTTTCAGTCTTTGTAAAAATACACATACGAGTTCTGAGACGATATAGTATTGTAGTATATACACGAACACCTTTATCCTAACATGCATTTATACATGCATTTGATTTTTTTACAAAAGTACACTAAACCAGCACACAAACCTTTGGCAAGCTAGTGGGGTCTTCTTACGCCCGGAGCATGCTGCGCTATTCCTATTAGTAGAGGGCCATTATGCAGCCAAAATTTATTCAAAATTTTGGTTGTTAGAAAATTTAGTTAGATTAATTAAATAAGATAAAAGTTAGAGTTCTTAGCTGGTCCTCTTGAAGTGAAGATTCATCTTAAGTCACTAATTTGAAGTCTGATTTACTCATTTGATCTCTTAGGATAGAGTTACGTTTATTATGTATTTCATCTAGAATGATTGCTTGTGAAATAAGTTTTTAGCTGTCTGCTCATTCCAAAGAGGCATAAGCCCAGTTGTATTTGCACACCTCCTATCATAATAAATAAAAAAACATATACATATGCAAAACATAAATGTAATTTCTATAAAATTTAACAGTATTTTGAAAGAAAATCTTGATATTTTTAAACATCTAAGGGGACTTGCTTATATACATGATTGTATTATAAGTTTAGGTCTAATAACCACTTTAATAAAAAATTGTCTCTTTGGAGTGTAATTAACTATAGAGGCTTGCTTCTATAGGAAACCAATATCACAATAATAAAATAAGCATTCTCTTAGCTTGCTAAGAGGGGAAAAATCTCTAGACTTTGATCAAGTTTATTATGAGTCAATTTCGTATTTAAAATGATAGGTGAATGTGATTTTTATTCTTAAAGATAACTGTAATTACGTTGCCTATGCCAAGTTTGGGTCCGAAAATAAATCATTTATTTTCTCAAATTGATAATGCAAGTGTTAATTCATTCTTCAGGATAATTAACACTAATTATACGAATTAGTCTAAAGAAATATTAAATAGCAAATCGAGCGACAAAATTCACATATTTAATTTGTCCAAAATATCCTTATCAGTCCAGGTCAAAACAAGTGCGCCGATAAAACACGTCTTACACTTGTGATCTTAAGAAAATAAATGCATCGCCCGTTAGTAATCTCTTAGAAGTAACCAAGGTACTCTATCCGGTTGGGAGCAAATTCCTTCGATGTTGTCATCTGATAAAAAAAATAAAGATGAACAAAGAAAATAAGCTCTCCATCTCAAATTAACATAAAGCAACATTCTCGCCTATCGAGATATCCAAATATTATATTGGTAAGATGCTTACATCTGCCTTTAGAAGCAACATTTTTTATTTTTTTTTTGAATGCTTACATCTGCCTTTAGAAGCAACTTGAAATATGCTTAGACCTCTTAAATCCTGCCTAAAATGGAACACCAAATCGTACCTTATGTTAACTCAAAAGAAAACATATATTATGCTGCAAATGAAGATAAATAATCTGCATGAGAGAGAGACCGAGAGAGAGAGAGAGAGAGAGAGATTAATAATAATTACAAAAATAGGTAATGAATGTATAATATAGACTAATTAAAAATAAATCAATATTGTAATTAAGCTCAATAAAATTTCATAAGTATTAATTTTGATTAATCTGGACTAAGTAATAAGCATATATGATCAAAAATCAATAATTAATATTTACTTAGAATAGAATTAATTAGGATTTTAACAAATATAATTAAGGTTATGTTCAACAACAATTAATTAATCATTAAATTACTCATAGAACTAAATATCAATAATTAATATTGTTTTAACTAAAGTTAATTTCAGTATAATTAAATGTGCTTAAGATATCTTTAATTAGTTTATATTTAAATAATATTTTTTAATAAATATTTAGAATAAATTTTGAGTTGGAATATCTTAAATAAGATAAAAACAATATAAAGTTTATTTTTTTGATTAACTAAACAACTTAGGCTCACTTCAACGCTTAGCTTAACATAAATTATGGCTTAGTTTAAACTAAGCACCCAATTAAAAAACAAGCCTTATTGGTTGATGTTGATATTAAAATAATTTAAAATTAGATAAAAAATAAATTACAAAGTAATAAAAAAAGTTTAAATTAATTATAATAAAAAGAAAATAATAGACCACATTTTATTTAAGATTTATTTTTTAGAATGGCTTATAAAATCATTTTATTACACACAAATTAATATTAATTGATCATAATAAATCACATCAAATAATTCAAATTCATGTTTGTGGCAACATGATTGAAAGCTCCCTTATCTTTTTCTATAGGCTTTGTTGGTGTTAATGGGCAAGACCCTTGTGCAAAGCATTGGGCGCAAATAATTTGTGGTGGACTCCACAAATCAATAAGTTGCAAATTTTTTTATGGTTGGAATAATTTCTTGTTGTTCTATTTTTAATGAACAATAATAATTTTATTTGGATATCATTTTTAATTTTTTTGTTATTTTTTTAATATTAATGAAATAAGAAACATTTTTTTAACTGAATTTATTATATTGTGATTGCAATTGTCCAACTAAAAAATAAATAAATAATGGCCTTCAAATAGCTGGTTGTAAAATAATGATTGTTGCTAGAAAATATTTTCTTAAAAACTTATTGTGTGATTATAATTTTTTATTTAAAAAATAATATAAATATTTTTTACAGCTATTACACTATTGTTGATTTGATTGCAAAAAAAGAATTTTGGTAATAATTTTTTTAAACAGTTATAAAATAATAACCAAACTAATATGCGGCAACGATGTGAAAAATAATACCAAAAAAATTCTTTATTTCCCTACAATAACTCTACGACTATTCCAACCATAAATTATCCAACTTTTTTAAAAGAAATTTTTAATTATCTTTATTGCTTGTTATAAAATAGTTGTAGAGTTGAGAAAATAATTTTAAAAAAGTTGTTATGTGCATTATTATCTTGTTAAAAATTTATGTTTATATATACATCATTAAAATACTATATAGGATGAGAAATTATTGTGTGCGGAATCCGAATGCATTCGGATTTCAATCACCATGCGCCACGTCACTGAATGCACCCCGGAGTACTGCATCCGCTGACGTGGCAAGCGGTGATTGGAATCCGAATGCATTCGGATTCCGCACACAATAATTTCTCATATAGGATAGTTCATAATTAACCCTACTCAACACAACTCTTATCTCTCACTTGCAAGGTCCAATAATGAGTGGTTAGCCCTACTCAACACAACACAATAATTTCTCAAGGTACTTCCTAAATATTTCTCATTCATTTTTCTATGAGTCATTAGCTAGGAAAAATGTCCATGATCATGTCCATATAAATTCAAGATAATGCTCTATTTCTTATATATTTTTAAATATTAAATAATAAATCACTCATTAAATTAATGTTATTTTGATGAATTGTATAAATTATTGTATTAAATTAACTATTGTTAAATAAAATAGTTTATTATTTAATTTGGCAAATTTTTCTTTTAGTTGTTTTTTTAAGTTGATTATATATATAACATTGGGCCGCTATATTGATGTATTTTATGACACTTTATAATATTTTGATTTATTCAAAAAAAAAAAGTAATTATAAGTTATAAATTACTTTACGATGAATTTTATTAATAACAAAATTTCACCAAATAAATTGATATTAATTATTCATATCATAGTTAATAAGTTTGAGTATGTATTAAAGTTCATATACTCACATAGGCAAGTGTTTAAGAGATATCACAGGCATCTTTGAGTATATGTATTCTATGATGAGTTATAATTATTTGATTAGCATTAGTATATATCCAACATTGTCTATTGTGATGCAATATTATAGTTCAAATTTCATTTGATATATTCAAAGCTAAGTTTCATGTTGTATCTAAATGTAATGAGCTATAATTTTATTATTTTCCTTAAAATCACAGACCTTTTTATTTTAAAATGCATTATTTTTATTTTTCTTTAAATTGCAATGAAAAGTTACACAATCCTAAAAAAGGATCGATAACTCGACAAATGCTCAAAAAACTATAGTAAAAATAATTAAAACCTAAAGAGCATAAGATCACTTACTAGTTATGAAAAGAAATTAAAGGCGGACAACATTGAGCCAAAAATCAAAATACATCTAAGAAGATGAGCATCAGAGCTCATAAGTTGAATAGCAATTAGGATGTGATATGGTTACATGCAAAACAAAAAAAAAACAACAAATATCGACAAAACACAAAACAATCGGAATCCCATCAAGAGCAACACCACCGCCAATACACAAATAGAGCAACCCTGAATAGAAGACTTGTCAACAGAAATGATACTCTCCATGAAGAGACATTAGACTAAATTGCAACAACAAAACTTAAAAACACCAAACCCAGGATAGCCCCCAAAACAGCTAGAGAACCCACCAACACCAATAATCCAACCCCCCATAGAAGCAAAATTAGAACAAGCACCACCCAAGACATCCAAACACAACATATAAACACACCAAAATAAAATGATGTACCAAAAAATCCACCCAGCCAGCAAAGCCGAAACGAAACCAAAATAACCAACCAACCAAAGGCACCGAAAGAATGAATCATAACCACCACCTCTCATCCAACAATCACTAAAACCACAAACAAACTTCAACAAAAAAACACCTCTAATAAGCACCCCAATAGAACATCTGAAAATGCCAGGTTGAAGTTAACTATCCAGTCAAAAAGTTTCAAGAAACACAACGACCAGCTATAGAGATTATTATAAGGACTAATCGTTAAGATTTGATATAAAAGAAGCAATAGATCATGTGACTCTACCTCAAGAATAATTGATATTTAAATCTTTCTTTTTAATATTTTTTTTCTTAATAGTAACCTAGGTGAAGCCATCTTTAGACACTTGAACTGCATTTAGATCATCTTCCTTTAGAGAGAATCCTAATTACAAATGGCTACATCATAAATAATTACTCTTTCTTCCCAAATAGATCCTGATTGACCTAAGGGGCTCAACTAGACAGAGTGATCAATAGAAAGAAAATTAGGTTCAAGAATAGATGAATTAAAACCAAAATGAGATGAATATATATATATATATATATATATATATCCTCTAATAGTTTAGAGGAGATAACACTGTCATCCATATGATCCAAAATAGCCTATTCATTGGTGTTTTCCCTAATGATATGATCATAAGAAGTAGCAAGAAAAATAATTATTATATCCAAACCATTGTAATATTCCCTTAATATGACTGAGCAAGAAATATCCTCCAAATCATTAGAAGGTTAATAGTCAATAGAAGGATCATTAAGAATAGCAGTTTGAGGTGGAGTAATAGTTAGGTTTCTATTATATTTGGGATCATTACCAACTAAATTCCCCATAAGATTAGGGGAAAGAACCATAGAGGAGGGAGGATTAGTAACCAAGACAGGGTTACTTTTAGACATAATTCTATTAGTTTTCATATTAGAAGAAGATATAAGATGGTTTGGTTCAACTAATTCTTGGGGTCAATATTTTTTTGAAGGGGAGGACTGCTAGAAAAAAATCAAAATGTTATTATAACGAGCTAAGGAAAAATTCTCATTTGAAATATTCTACACAATTTTATAGTTAACTAGTAAATTATTTCTTGAATGAGGGTGGAGGAGATAACAACCATTCTTTAGATGATCCAAAGATTTGCAATGATCACAAAATAGAGGAATCTCTTCCCCAACATCCATTTGAGTATATCCAAGATTTTCTAGACAAAACCACACTTTATTAGGATAATGCTTTGTACTGTCAACTTCAACCAACACACAAGTAATAGAAGGTTTAAAACCAGTTGCAATAACATTATAAGCTTTAAGAGGTCTTCCAAACAAAGTTTCCAAACCATGGAGAATATATGGAGAAAACAAATGTGGTCGAAGATCAGGGAAGGATATCCAAATCAACATAATTTAAGATTAAACAAAATGTCAAAAAGGGGTGACCATTTGACCATTTTTATAAAGAAATTGCTAATATAATAAGATGTATGAGTGAAAGTTCTACTGTAATCCATATCATCAGAAAACTTGAACAACATATGCCTTGGATTCAGAGGAAAATAAAAAATTCGCCATAGAGCAAGTTAAATAGCATTAAGATTAGACCAACACAAGTAAATTTACTAATCAAAGTAAATTCAAAAGGGCCTGTAAGAGCCTCAATTTCCTCTTCTGAAATCTAAAGTGATGGTAATCCACAAAAAACAGGCTTTGAAATCAGGGAAATCCAATGAGGCGGAAGCCCATGAAAGTGCCTCTTTATAGTAGTGTGATTTCTTTTTACTGTCTAAGAAATCCAGATTTTGGACAAAAACTTGATTCATCACCATTCGAGCTAACGAATCATTCAAAGGTGGAGGAATTAAGAAAAAAAAATAAAATAAAAAACTAAAGGAAATCAAGCAAAAAAAAAAAAAATCCTAGCCAACTAAAATTCGAGTAGGATGAAAATCAAGAGTAGAGGATGAAAGGAAACTTACCTAAGTGAAGATCCACAAAAACTAGCTTTCCTAAGTGGTTTATTTGAGCCCATTGAAGCTAAGAGACTACAATGATACAACCAAGGCCAAAAGAGGTGGTCAGGGATGAAACCCTAGCAGAGCTAAGAAAATTTTGGATACAAAAAAAATTAATTTGTTATGCATACTTGGACTGTTAGAGTATACAATAAGTCAACCACAACAACTAATTAATGAAATTGAAATAATGCTTGCTTTTTTAATATTTCAATTTCAATACATAATATAGAATTTCTTACAACTAATATAAATTATATATTCTGAAATGTCATGTATCTATATTTTAATAATTAAGTTCTTAGGAGTAAATCTCCTACCACTTATCAATATTAATTTAATTGAAATCAACTAAGTGTTATTTATTAAGATAAAATCTCCATGACTATTCTCTTACGTAATGATTTCAAAATCAAATGAATTTGACTATTTGTTTGCCTTCATAATAGTTAATGCTTTCCTAGGCTTTATTTAGCTAAGTTTTTGTCAATAGAGCCTAGCTAATGCATGGTTTTGTCAAGTATACGTCAACATATAACTTGGGCTGAAAAAACTGAGGTATATATAATATTGAGGATCTAAACTCAAATACACATTTAAGCAATTTTTGATTGGTATAATGAAAATTATTTTTTAAATAAAAATTACTATAACTTAAATTGAGGCTTATCTAAACAACATGATTTTTCAAAACAATTAGATGGCCTATTTAGCTTTCCTTTACATGACATACTATAAGACTTAGGATTTCAAGATTACATATCATGGTTCAGAGCCTAAATTAATTAGTAGATATCCTCCCAATGGGTAAAAAAAATAGTTCAATAAAACCCCAACAAATTGAATTAGTCTAAATATGACAAATAATATCAAATCAATGTTAGAACTCCCATTTTCAATAACTTCTTTTTGAAATTATGAAGCCATAAACCCTAAAAAAAGAATTATTATATTATAGGGCCTAATTGATCACAATGTGATATTAGAAGTCCCACATTTAGGCATTTTTCTTATCTCTTCCCCTTAATATTTTATGGTATTTTAAGACTCATATACTAAAATGGATCATATGAAATATATAACAATCAACTATAAATTGTTAATAACTTTTTTTTTTCTATTTTTTGTAATGAAGCTCAATAAAATAATGAAATCTCATTATATTATTGCATACCTGAATTAAACACTATGATTTTATCATAATAAACATTATTGTGTATGTTATTGCTTTCTCTATTTTCTATGATATTTTTTTTAGTGTATGTGTGCACTATTGTTTTAGAAAATCAGTCCACTATTCACTTGCAATTCTAATCAGCTCAAGATTTGATATATTAGGGTTAGTGTTAGCTTTTATTTTATTTTGTATTTTCTCCTTTTTTGAGTCAGATCATATAATTGAGTGGATATCAGTGTTGAGTAACTTGCACACACACAGGAAGGTAGATAAAAATATTTTTTTAGATATTCTATCTTTTTAAGTAATTTATAATGTATAATCTTGCTTTCATACTGTACTAAGTCATTCGTACTATACGACATTAACTCATACTATATGAAGTGTTGTGCTCTATAAAAATCCTAGCCCCCAAAGATTAAGAAAGATAGTTATTTTGTACTGATCGTATTGTACAATTTGGTTCATGCTGTACACCATAATTAAAATCTTTATCAATTAATAATGTGTTATCAGGCAATCAAGTCATGGATAATTATTGTGATTGATCGTACTATACGATATTATTTAGACTATACGATTACCTGTGTACAAAATTGGTCATCACATGAATCATACCAAATAGAATCATGATTTTTGTACTGATTGTACCATACGATGTCTATAATGCTGGATAATCACTGTGTATGATGTTGGCCATCCCAAGGATCATCCCAAATAAACAGAAGAAATTTCTAAAAATCATACCATAGAATATTTTGTTCGTACTGTATGATGTATTATAAAGTTGAACAGATCGTTTGAACTATATTGCTGGACAAGTCTGAATTGTACTGATCATACCGCAAGATACATGTATCAAATCGTATAGATAGAAGACATATACCATGAAATTTAGGATTTTTTAAAGCCCACTATTTAAGGATTGCTAATATTTTTATGAGATATCTTTGGATGTTTAGTTTTCTTGATAAAGAGATCTTGAGGGAGAGAAGAAGAAGAGCTTGGTGAGAGAAGAGAGAGATTATAGAAGGGAGAAGTTGTGATTATATTCACAAGGTTGCTCCAAGTAAGAATCTTGCCTAGTATTTACAAGCGTCTGCCTGGAATCTTTGTGGCTCTGGAGAAAAAGTTCTTTAGTAAAGATCATAGTTCTCTGACCGTCACCTCGAGGGTAAAAATAGAGGTGTGGTTCTCTAACCATCACCAGGAGGGTGAAAATAGAGTTGATGTTTTCTACCTATAAAGAGTCACGGTTCTCTACCCTACTGGGGAGGTGAAGTAGCATTTGTACAGGATTCTTCGCCTTGATGTGGGAGCCAAAGGAGAGTCACTTCTGTTTGGTGCAATACTTGGAGAGGGAGCCTACAAGGAGTGGATGTAGGTCAAGTTAACCAAATCACAATAAATTTTGATGTGTTCTCTCTATTTAATTTTTCATATTTTAATTTTTCCACTTTTCTATGATTTGATATGTGTTTGAAATGTCTAATTTTTGTTATTATAAAATTAGTTCTACTTCTGTATCAAGGGGTTTTAACTTTTCATTTATTAAAAAAGTTTTTAAATAGCCAATTCATCTCTCTCTTGGTTAGCCTTAGGATTAATTCTTTAGGATTTCACAACCCTCACAAACTTTTGTATACATGGGATTCCCAACCTCTTATATTAAAAGTCCTTTTGGCTCTTTTTAGTGTTAAATTTTAGGGCATTCTTTATTTGAACTCTTACATAGTATTCCCTATAAACCAAAGTTTGTATTTCAAAGGGACTCATTTTTCATTAAGCTTAATCAAGATTGTTTTTTTATCTATATGAGATGTAATCAATTATAAGAGCATATTCTTATGGGATATCTTGATACCTAGCAATTAAATAAATATTATTTTTCCTTAATCTATTTAAGGGAAATCAATGGAAAAATATACTATCTATATTCAATAGATTATACAAGTCTATAAAATCTATTAATTGGTGATAATAAATCTTTTATCAAAATCTTCTAGCAATCTCTTAAAGAAAATAAGGATTATGAAAAATATTTTCCTTATAGTTAACTTATTGAGGTCATTAGAGGTAGAATGTACGTTTGGCACTTATTCCATTAATTGATATGGGTGCCAATATGCCAGTCTTCATCACATGGAGATGCTAGTGAATGATTAGCTTGGTTGGTGGGATGCTTAATTTAGGTGGTGCCTATTGTATTGATTGGCCATATTAACCCCTTGAGCCACATGGCTTATTAATTAAAATTTTGATGATAACAAACACATATTTGAAAGTTAATAATATTTAATTTTTAAACATTTCTGATAACAAATCAAACATAGCTTGATTATCAAGCTCAAGAAGACCAAAATAAGAATGGGTTAGCTTTTGCTAACAAATTATAGTATTTAGTATAAAATGACAAATAATGCTCATAAATTTAAAATTAAATATGTGAAACTAATCATCCTATATAACCACTCATGGATGATATGATTAGTAATAATTAATATCAAATAAATCATTATATATTCTTTCTTTAAATATGTAAATTCTAATCTGAATTAATATTATACTGTACAGTCATTATTGTACTACATGATTATCTATACTATTTGCCTAATTAAGAGCCAAGAATTCAAAGTAGGAGCTAGAATCTAATTAAAAAAAAATCATTCTACATGAGTCAAATTGTACAATCCACAAAAAAAAAAAAAAAAAAAAAAAAAAAAAACTAACTAACAATCAAAAAATAAATAGTATGTTGGTATGGTCCAAAAATCATATAGACCGATTGAATGTCATGAAGTAAATGAACTAATCATATTATTGAAAGTTTGAGTAGCTTGTAAAACCTCAATGAACTATTCTTGAGTCACACTAAGGCAAAAGAAATAATATCTCTTGATGTGATAGCTAGTACACTTATCAAAAGTTACGAAGATGGGGTTGATAGTTCAATTAATACAATGTAATATCAATCACAAATTTTCAACCAAACAGTTATAATAGAAAAGAAAATATATATGAAAAAAAAATAATGTCTAAAAAGTAAAAATTATAATGAGCACATCATTTTTAAAGTGGTTTGGTCAAACCATGACCTATGTCCACTCTTCGGAGTCATCCTCTCTAGGTATTGCACCATCACTATAGGCTGAGAAGCACTTACAAAATCTCTTCCACCAACACAGTGCGACAAATGACCATAATTATTTCATAGGCAAAGAACCTTGAATCCTTTTTCTCCCTCATGGAGATGGCAGAGAACTAAAATCCTTTAACAGGTAGAGAACCTCAAATCCCTTTTCTCTCTCCTAGAGAGGACAGAGAACCAAAATCCTTTCACAGGTAGAGAACCTCAAATTCCTTTCACCCTTCTTGGAGTAGTAGAGTAGCTAAGTCATTTGACACCAAAGAGATATTCTTCCCTAAATTTCCCTCAAGATAATTCTTGACACATGGAGGAACTCAGGAGCAGGCTTAATGGAGGAACAGTATGGAACTCTCTCTCACACTCCCTTGAAACCTGCAAGGATCTTCTCCCTTTCGCAAAAACCTCACTCATTCACTATTTACCTTAAGGCTAGCTCTTCAAGCTTTCTCCATAACAAATCAAATCAATGAATAATAAAAAGACAATTATAAAGTCTTGTTAGAAATCTTAAATAGAGGGCATAAAAAACCATAAAAATTTAATTCAACCATCAAAGATCGTATAGTACAATCACAGGATCGTCCAGTATGATGAGAAGAACTTGACCGGTAAGTATTGTACTATCATCAGTATAAATGCCCAGTCATAAAGTACGATAAGTTCAATTTTCCCTGTTAGTGTTGTATGATCATAAGTATGAATGAACAATCGTACATTAAGATTAGTTCAACCAAAATGTAGTTCGTTTAGGATGAATCATGTGATGACCGAATATCATCTTTTTTATCGTACTGTACGATCCAGTAAGTAAAGTATAATCAAAATATCAAAATTAAGCAAATTTAATTGTTTAATCAAAGGCTTAAATTAGACAATATTTTAAACACCATACAGTATAATCTGATTAATACAGTACAAATAAAACAACTTCTAAAATTGAAACTTTTTCGTAATTTAATAATCAACGATATTTCTAATTATTTCAGATCATATAGTATGATGTGCACTATAGGAAAATGACATTTTTTGGCGGTGATTTTCATCGAAAAATGACCAAAATCCATCAAAAATTAGTATTTCTGACAAATTTCCGGTGGAAATGCTTATGTTGGTAAGTTACACACCAGAAAACTTCTACTGGTATAAAATAATCCGTTGAAAATATTTCCAGCAGATTTCCAAAAAAAAATATGTCAGAAATATTTATGATGTATATATAATCCACCAGGAAAATAATAGAAAATAAAAAAAGTCATCATGTGCTCTCCCAGCTGGGCTGCCTCCCGCATAACCCGCCCACAAGCCTACCCTTGCTTCACGCCCAACCCGTGTCGACCCGTGTGACCTGCCCTATAGGCCTACTCAACACCTTGCCAAACTGCATGACCCGCATGTGAACCACGCGACATGCCTGCATGCCCACCTGACATTCCTTGCAACCCGCTCGACCCGCCCGCCACCTGCGCCTATGGTGGGGTTCGAACCCCGCCCTCTTCAACAAAGAGGCGCCTTACCATAACACCACTTAGGCAAAACTGTTTAGTTGCCGTAATTTTTTTATTTATATTATAACTTATAAAATATTATAAGTAATACTAATTTATCTTATTATTTTAAAGTGAATACTAATTTTTTTGAAAGATAAAAATAATTAACATATTTAATTTAATTTAAAAATAAATTATTAAATATGTTAATTTAATTTAACATATAAATAATTATTAAAAAAATTTAATTATTTTACTTAAACAAAATGAATAATTTTAACTATTTTTAATAATCATTTTATAGAAAATTAAAAATTCTATTAGAATTCCATCAAAAAATTTGACGGAAAATTCACTTGAAATCTAACAGAAAATCCATCGGAAATATTTTAATGGAAATCCGCTAGAAAACTCTAAAGTTATTTTTTCTAGACCCTTAAAAGTTCTTAAAAAAAAACTCCTTGTCCACAAATCCCTGCTATTGCGCTGCAAAGAACAAATACTCTCTCATAAAACATCCTCTTGAAATTCAAGTTGAGAGTTTTCTCTTTTGGATCATCTTCTTCGTCTTGCTCTAGGAAAATTAAATTCATCTCAAGGTTGGAGTAGATTGATTCAAACCTAGTAAGTTTTTCTTAAATACATTGAGTAAGATAATTCA